>KZ505841.1:35721-61442 GCA_002844005.1 Limosa lapponica baueri
CACTCTTTCTGTGAAAAATTCCTTCCTAATGTTCAATCTAAACCTACCCTGCTGGAGCTTGAAGCCGTTCCCTCTCGTTCTATCGTTAATTACCTGTGAGGTAATTAACGATAGAACGTTTCTATAATTACTATAGGTGTAATTCAATTAGAGGAAACAATGTGGATGATCAAAAATTTAAATAATAATAATAAAATGTAAATCTACTTACTCCAAAGCTCAGTATTTGCTCACATTTAAGTTACGGTGATGGAAAGACTAGTGAATTTTTATAGGATTTGGTGAATTTACATTATGATTACATGTCAGGGACTTCTGGTATCCATCTTGGAAAATTTCTTCTGGAAAGAAGAAACTATAAACTAGTTATCTGACCTGGACCAGAGTGGGAGAATTACAGATGCCTTCTTTCAGGGTTCTGCCTATAAAAACCACAGAATGACAGATGCTTTATTGGCAAAAGAAAAATATCGGTGTGTCAGTTTCTATTAGCTCTGATCAGTTTCTCCTCAGGAATATTTTTAAAGAGAATCTACAATTATTATTTCCAAAGAACTCATGGTTAACTACTGACTGCTGCTTAGTTCCTCAGGGAAGAAGGACACATTACATGCAAGTCTTTTTTTATCTGCATTTCAACAGTCAGACTGCATGCAACATAACTTAAGAACATGGTTCCCTGATTATTCCTGCTGAAATCAGGATTGAGTAATTGGATTCACTGACTACCTTGTGCTTTGTTACTTTAGTTGTATTAATCACAGCAATTCTTGAAGAGCATAGCTTGCCAAAGTTACGCTTTCTGGTTCATAATTTACTCCCTACCGACTTATTACTTCATATGCTGCAGTGAAGTGGAGTTGATAATAAGATCAACAAAGTGCAACAAGGCAAGTGAAATCAGGGTACATGTAAAGGAAATGTAATTAGATCAATATTTTTCCTCTTGTCCAGTTATTTGGCCATCAGCAGATCTTTTATTAAGGGCAGATATATTCCTTGATGTGATTTTTTTTTTAATGTTTTATTAATTAGAATAAAAATAAGACACTCCTTTGGGATTTCCAACAAGATACGATTCTGTCACGATGAAAATAAATTTTGATTTCTCATTTTTTTTTCTTCCAAGTCAAGATATGCAAGTACACAGTCAATATCAGTGTAGCAGCTTGAGTTGGGGTCATTTTCTGAATGACAAAATCATAGCCACAATCTACTAATTCATGGCTTTGTTTTTATTACGGGTAGCTATTGCCATTGTAGTTCAGAGCAGAACTCAGAATGTAAACATGGGTGTAAATAACAGATGAAATCTCTTAAAACTACTGCAGTTTTATGGAAATAACAGTTGCTGTTGCTGTTTCAGTACTATTGCTGTAGAGGCAGGAGACAGTCCTGACCTTGTGAATCTTTGTAGGAGAGTGCCTCACAATGGCATAAAACTGGAGGAGGAATTGTAAATCACTGCTGACTGCCCATCTTTTTTTAGCCACACTTGTAATAGAGAATAGTTGTTTTCCATTAGCATCATGCTCAGATCTTTGTAATCCAAACTTTAGAGAAACCAGGGTGCTAAAAAAAATAAATAGGCACAAAGAAAATACTACAGGATGTGAAATGTTCACGTTCTGTTGGTTCTCTTTTTTTTAAAGACATTTGTCTAATATTCAATCATAGAATAGCATCAGCTTATACATTTTTGTAAAAGCATGTGTTTTACACTGAAAGGTGCTGATCCTTTATGATCCCCATAAGAAAGACATTTAAACTCTGTAAGGTATGATTTAAAATGCTGGTTTTTAGAGCTAAGACTGTCAGGAGAGAGTAGCATAGATAATCCCACACCCCTTTAGATGCTGGGAGTCCTGAGGGTTTAGTGTTGAACAGGACTCCCAACAAATGTGCAGCACACCATACAGATCTTATCTATAGCAAAAAATCTCTGTTAAGTCAGTCGAGCTTTGTATGATTTTTCTTAAAATGAAACAGCTCTGTTCATCATTTCTACAGTAAAGCTGAACTGAAGTCCACATGAGAACTTCTTGCTGTACTTCTTGATTAAGACAGGGCTTCACAGGAGGCCTAATTGTCAATACTGGGCAGGAGCTGGCCTAATTTATCCTACTGCCAACAGAGCAGCACAACAGAGGCCTGAAGACAGCCCTGTACGTGCAGTTTAGTGCACCACAGCACAGACCTGGGCTTACTCACGTTAACTGTTGTGTAGATCACTAACTTCTTGATATTCAGAAGTCTTCCTTTTAGGATCATGTGTGTTCACGTTGGTATTGAAAATGCACTATCGTTGTGCCATGTCTTAGCACTAAATGATCTTCATAAAGTTCTGATACTGAATTGTTTGTTTATTTGTAGGAACTGGTGAAACAGAAGATAAAACGTCAACTGACCAAACAGCAAAAGTCTGCTCTGAGGCGACGGCTGCAAAAAGGAGAGGCAAATATTTATACCAAACAACGTCGAGAAAATATGCACAACATTAAGTCAAGCTTGGATGCAGCTAGTTTCTGGGGGTAATTTATTAAAACTCCCATAGAACGTGAGAAAACTCATAATGTATACTGTTGAAAGAATTATGCTAATAACCAATAATCCTATTATAAAATGGAGGAATCTCTTCTGTACAACCAAATGTTTTTCTGGAAGTTAATAAACTTCATTCTGGTTCCTGTGATTTTGATCAGGGGGATTTTGTTTTGTCTTTCTGTTTAAAACCATTGACTGTAATTTAAATTATATCAGTAGTACAGGCTAAGATCATTTAACTACAGTAATTTCCAACAGTATCTTGTTGTAAATCAATTGTACTGGGTTTGAGTAAAAAATCAAACAGAGGATTCCTCTCAATAGGCGAGGAAGGGGAATTTTTTAAACCAATTTTTGCAATGACTTTAAATTTTAAATGTTTCCCTCATGTTATAAACATTTGTTTGGTTTAACTAAACATTTGTTTGGTTTAACTAAAAATCACAAATATGAATCTGATAGGAGTTAGTACTCTTAAAATTTTGTTTGTATCTGTACAAACGTGAGCAGTCCATCTGATAAATATGCATTCTTTGAAGCCAGCAACTCTCATTTATTTTTTCCTTCACTCCAAGATCTCTCTTGTAAATCTTGCCCAGAGAAATACATGTGTTGTACAGACCTGCAAGCACTCAGATTTTTAATGTGACTGCACAGTTACCAACAAATTTAATTCCTTTATGTCTAGTAACTTACATAAAGTGATGAGAATTCTCGAACTTCTCTTTTAAAAAATATTAGTATGACTCTAACTATGCTATACCCTTGAGGTCAGAAGATGTAGGAGAAAAACAAGTATCTTGATTTTTATTTGTTTTTTATTTTAAGCAAGGTATGTCTAGTAATAAATGGTGTTTAAAAACATAATAAAAGAGAAAAGTGTTTGTGAATACTGAAGCAACTGTAGCAAAAGAGAGCAGTTTAAATTTTTCTTTTTTTTTTGACCTTCTATCCACTGTGTCTCTGCTAGAGATGTGGGTTGGAGGCCTTCTTGGGAAGGACAGGTTGGTGGAATTTAACTTATCAATCTATAGTTTGGAAAATCGTAAATCTACTTGCCTGAGTAAAAGAAATCAGGAGCTTCGGCTTTGACCTTTGGTTTTCTGCTCACATGTCTGATACTATCTGTTCTATATCCTGTGTACCTGTTGTGCTTGATACCTTACTCAGGTTTTAGCTTGTTGAAGAATTGCAGCCTCTGTCCTGTACTCCAGCATGCTCTTGCTTTCGAAGTTTTTAAGTTTTATCTTCTCTCTGGAACAGTATAAAAGCTAGTCTCAGACAGCAGCTGTATAAGGTCTTAAATAAAATCATGGTAGATCAGTGAAGAGATGTATGCGGTAGGTAAGTGTTCCTTGCAGCATCACAGCTGCGTGTTGACAGAAGTAAGGAAGTCCAATTAAATCTTAGACGTAAGTGATTGCAATCAAGGTATGTAGGCCTATTTCCTGATACAGCTAGAGCTGATTTTAGCAGGAGTAGAAAAGCAAGCTTAGCGAGTTTAATTGCATTTCCATTTTAAACTTTAAGGTGAAAGAAAAAAAAAACTTTTTATGTTTCTAGACTCTTATCAGTTAAGAGACTGGTTCAGTGACAGTGTAACAAGATTTGAATTACCATTCTTTGGCTAAGATGCGCACACACTTTTTGGATTCTAATTTAGGACTTCTCTCAGTGAATGAGTTCTTTTTGGTGTGCAACCTTAAGTCTGTCTTGGTAATTGGTTTCAAAATATACAAAGGCTGTCCTTTTGATTCAGGACCGTGAGAAAAGAAAGGATGATGGAAATCTTTGCTGTTTATTTTCAAAATGTTCCTTTAAAACATCCATTAACTCTTGTTTGTTTTAGGGGTAACTGTTATTTCTGTTGGTTTTGTTTAGGGTTTTTTGCTGCTGGTTTTTGGATGCCTGTTCTTAAGAAATGGCCTCCTTGAGGGTGCTAGAAGATACTAGGACAAACATATTCACTATAAATGGAGAGGAGTTAGTCCTCATTTTGGTCCTCAGCATAAAGAAGGCCATAGAGAGTGAGACTCAGGATGCAGGGTAGAGAATTGCATGGTCTGGTAAGTTGACCTTGGCTAGCTGCCAGGTGACCAGGAAGCCACTCTCTCACTCCCCAGCCTCAACAGGACAGGGAGGGGAAATATGGTGAAAAGCTTGTGGGTTGAGATAAGGACAGGAAGATCACTCACCAATTACCATCACTTGCAAAACAGACACAACTTGGAGAAATTAATATAATTAATTGCAAGCTAATAACACAGTAGGCTAATGAGAAATTAAAACTCAAAACACCCTTCTTCTTCCCACACCCAGCTTCACTCCTGACTCTTACCTTGTCCTTTCTGAGTGGCACATGGGGATGGGGAATGGGGGTTGCAGTCAGTCCATAATGCTCTGTCTCCGGTGTTCCTCCTCACGTTCTTCTCTTGCCTCAGCGTGTGGGGTCCCATGCTCTTCTCTACAGGCTGCGGAGGATTCTCTGCTCTGGCACCTGGAGCATCTCTTCCTTTCCTTCTTCATTGACCTTGGTGTCTGCGGAGCTGCTTCTCTCACATTTTCTTGCTCCTTCTTCACAGCTGCTGCGCAGGGATTTTTACCCTTTCTTGAATATGCTGTCCTGGAGGTACCATGAGCATTGCTGAGGGACTCAGCTTTGGTCAGCTTGGAGCTGATGGTCTGACTTTGTCCCACATGGGGGCAGTTTCTGGCGTCTTCTCACAGAAGTTAGTCCTGTAGCGCTGCCTACCCGTTACTAAAATCTCTCCAGGTAAAGCCATTACACATGGAAAGTGTCTTCATGGTTCTATACAGCAAATAACCTGCTGAGGAGGAGCTCAGCTTCCCTGCTGACTGGAGGCCATCAAGGGGTCTCAGGAGTCAACTCTGAACAGACTCCAAGCAGTTTGCAGCCATGTAAGTCACAGAATCATTTAGGGTGGAAAAGACCCGTAAGATCATCATGTTCCAACATAATGCTGCCAACTCCACCACTAAATAACATCCCTAAGTGCCATGTCTACATATCTTTTAAGTACCTCCAGGTATTGTGACTCAACCACTTCCCTGGGCAGCCTATTCCTGTGCTTGATAACCCTTTGAGTGAAGAAGTTTTTCCTAATATCCAATATAAATCTCCCCTGCACAATTTCAGGCTATACTTGTTACCTGGGAGAAGAGACCAACGCCTACCTCTGTAGAAGCTCCTTTCAGGTAATTGTAGGGAGCGATAAGGTCTTCCCTTGCTCAGACTAAACAACCCTGGTTCCCTCAGCCAATCCTCATGAAATCTTGTTCTCTAGACCCTTCACACCTTCATTGTTCTTCTTTGGACATGCTCCAGTATCTCAGTATCTTTATTGTAGTGCACAGCCCAAAATTGAACACAGTATTTGAGGTGGGGCCTCACCAGTGCTGAATACAGTGAGAAAATCGTTTCCCTAGTCCTGCTGGCCATACTATTTCTGATACAAGCCAGGATGCTGTTGGCCTTCTTGGCCACCTGGGCACGCTGCTGCCTCATATGCAGCCAGCAGTTGACCAACAGCCCCAGATCCTTTTCCGCCTGGCAGCTCTCCAGCCACTCTTCCCCAAGCCTGTAGTGCTGCATGGGGTTGTTGTGACCCAAGTGCAGGACCTGGCACTTGGCCTTGTTGAACCTCATCCCATTGGCCTCAGCCCATTCATCCAGCCTGTCCAGATCCCTCTGTAGACCCTTTCTACCTTCAAGCAGATCAATGCTCCCACCGAACTTGGTGTCATCTGCAAACTTACTGGGGGTGCACTCAATCCTCTTAGCCACCAAGTGGGTTTAACTCCATTCCCCACAGCTCTTTGGGCCTGGCCTTCCAGCCAGTTTTTTACTCAGTGAAGAGTACTCCCGTCCAAGCCATGAGCATCCAGTTTCTCCAGTGAATGCTGTGGGAAATGGTGTCAAAGGCTTTACTAAAGTCCGGGTAAACAACATCCACAGTCTTTCCCTCAACCACTAAGTGGGTCACCTTGCCATAGAAGGTTAGTTAAGCAGGACCTGCCTCTCATAAACCCGTGCTGACTGGGCCTGATCGCCTGGTTGTCCTGTATGTACCATGTGATGGCACTCAAGATGATCTGCTCCATAACCTTTCCAGGCACTGAGGTCAGGCTGACAGGCCTGTAGTTCCCCAAATCCTCCTTCCGGCCTTTTTGTAGCTGTTGTGCTATAAATGACCACTGGTCCCCTCTCTCTCCTGTCCTGTTTTCCGCTAGTCCCACAGGCTTACTACACTTTTGAGACTACTGCAAGCCAGTGAAAGGCATGAGGAGAAGAATCAGAAAGAGCAACTCCTTTCCCCTTTTCCTACATAGCCTAAGGAATTAATCAGAAAATTAAGTCTCAAATGTAAGGTAACATCACTGTAGAGCTTAAAGCAACCATGAATCAATTCCTACATTTAGTAAAGTGCTCCCAAGTTTAATTACTTTAGTTGGAGTATATCACCTTGTTTCACGCCTGGATTTGTTGAATGAGTTCTTAGCCCTTGTATCTTCTTATGGCTTACTTCAACATTAAAAAATGTGCTGGTGTGCAGTAGACATTATTATGCAGCTTGGAAAACGCTAAGTACTTCCACAAAGGGTTATTTCATCACCTAACTGAAATTCATGGTTCCTAGATGAATTGCACTGTAGTTAGTTGGTTTCTAAACATTTTGCCAAGTGATTTCAGTCCATTATTGAGAGAGAAATAGGCCTCTGAAGTCTTCTTAGCATATTGTTTGTGCCCCAGTACTTGCTACGTGAGCATATTTTCTTAATACCTTGTTTCATTCTGGTTTAGTGGAGATTCGGGCCTTATTCTTATTTGTACTACATCAGATAGTACATATTATACATGGAGAACAGAAATTATAGCATGGGGACTGGAACCTAATGAAACAATTACTAACATGCTAATATATAACAGCTTATAAATACATAACAAAATCATGGAAAAATTAATTGATATTGCCTATTTGCATTTGCAACAATATTTTTTTCCCCTAAAGCTATCCAGTTGTTAATTTAAAAATATACAAAATTAATTGAAAGAGAAGATACAAAACCTTCCATTAAAAATCTGCTAGTTCCTACCTCAGTTGCTGACCTTTTTTCTACAGATTTAAATAATACTTTGTTCTGAAACCAATTTAACAGCTTCCCTAACATGCATGCATTAAGTTACCAGGTATAACAGGCTACAGGTGCAGAAGGGTGCACTTGGAACTTACTAACTTTGGTTGAATGTTATAGTTTTACTGATTATGTGCCACAGATTGATTTAAGACACACAAGGCAACTTCGCTAGCCTCTCACTAAAGAATCTTTGCTAATAAATTTCATATAACATATTTATTTCTTTTAAAAAGCTTGTATTTTTATCTGCATTCAGATATTAAATTTAATCTAAGAAGGGAGTTAAAAGGGTTTTTAGAAAGAGCTCATTTAAGTTTTAAAATTATGAAGGAGGTGGTTATCTTGTGTGTGTTCCTTATATTCCATTCTCCCAGCAGCAAAACGTTGTCAAGTATATTTGACTCCATTCTACTTCACTGCATAGCCTTTCTACTCTTAGCCAAAACACCTCCCATTTAGTTGGACATTCTCCTGTTCATGGTCTTGTTTGTTTGCCTTGGTTAAGGCAAGTGCCTAGCCAAAATGCATAGAAGTTTGGGATAATTTTTTTCTTTTTTTTCTAGCATAAAAGTGGTACAAACTTACTGATGTAATTCAAATCAGAGAATTCTGTTTCCTACTCAGAATGATACTTAAGTTCACCCACAGACTTCCATGAGTAGAGGCCAGGCATTCCCTAAGCAAAGGTGTGAAATCAAACAGAAAATAATGTTGTGTTACAACATCTGCTTTATCATTTAATCCTCTTCCAAATCTGGTTCATATAAAACAGTATTTATGAATTCTGAAAAGAGCTCAGGGCTCATTTAGGAAAATGCAATAGAACAACCCATGTATTCTGCTCTGCAGAGCTCTCACCTTACAAGCAGCCTGCTCCGGAAAGAAAAGCAACGATCCTTGGAGACTAGGAGAACTTCAAACAGGATACCGTAGGACAGCTTCACAAAGTACAATACTTAACTCCAGCAAAAGATGCTTTTTCAGCTGATTAAAAAGCATGGTAAAGAAATGCACAGAGAAAGACAATCTCACTTCATAACTAGATATTACAGTCAAAATCAAATAGACTCTTGTGAAACCCTTCATATTCACAGGTGGGAGAGAAATAAATAAGGATATATGGAAATTCTAGCCTTTGAACTTGGTAATACTTCTACTATAAACCTCACAGAAAGATCTGTGTAGGTAGGGAGAGAGCACACATAGATTGATGGATAAAATATTGTCTGTTTGAACAGGACACATGGCATTAACTTCAATAAAATCAATGCAGTTAACCGATTCAGCAACCCACAGCATAAAAAGTAGTTATAAAGCACAGATAGTTTAATCCTGAAAAAAGTGATTCTCAATGCATATGAATAGTATTATTTTAAAAAAATCAGCCACTTCATAGGTATCATTCAAAATACAAAAAGCAATTACAAGAATGAGAATGAGGTATACATGAGATATAAACGAGATATTTCAAAATAAGATATAAATTTCAGTGTTCTGTTTCACTAAACCTCTCAATAAAAGCAAATTGTGCTGTTTCATCTATGTACTGCTACTATTTCTGAAAATCCTCATGGTTAATACACTGCGCTGTTAGACTAGTCAGATACAAAATACAACTACACAGCATATGATCTGCCTGGAATATTTAAAAATGAAAGCAAAGAATGCATGTTCTTACATAAAAAATTAATATTGGGAGATAGAGAAAGAAAGATCACGCATGCACACACCCTCCCTTCACCCCAATTTAGAGGGCCACTTGTTGCTATTGTGGGTATTAAGCAGTTTAAATACCCAGTGTTTCTTATATGAACCACTATCATTTTCTTTTAATAAGCAAAAGCATGGTGGGTTTGGGTAGTTCCCCACTCCATCAAGGATCACTAGGGACATCGGATATTAAAATTCTGGGGCTTGGCTTGGACAAAAATTGTTCAAAAATTCTTGGGATTTCCCTCTGATGCTTTGCCAGTTGCAACCTACATGTTGTTAATGACTTGACAGGTGAAGCAGAGCACAAAACTCTGGCACAGGTGTATTTCGCAGCTGTAAAATATTCAGTCTGATGATGATATGGCTGAATTATTTATTTATTTTTTACAAATGTTATAGGCAGGTTTAATGATGAGGTCAATGAGAGCAAAAGTTCTGTAGGCTGCAAATATGACAATATTTGGTATTCCTGCAGACATTGGATTATTGTTTTAAATGATTACACCCTTGGACAACAATTGTTTGAAAGGCCAAAGTGCTTTATGGCAGCATCCTAAACGTGTGGTGTTCTTGATGTTGGCAATTTTTATTGTGATCTATTTCAATACCAGTATAGGACTGAATAGAATCAATACCATTTCTTTACTGAAGTAGCAGCTTCTATTGAATTGTCAAATTTAAAGCTTGGAAATTTGACTTTTGTGGAATTTATATCTCAATATCAGCTTTCACTTAATGGGTTTTGAACTAGATTGTGACCCAGTACATACGTGAACGGTCTGCGGAACAGAAGGTCTCATAAAAGATGCCCAGACATTTAATAGTGAGATGAGTGTCTCACTTTTTTTACAGCACAGAGATCAGTTTCTGAAGCATTCTTGATCAAGGTGGATTACCTTTTGGGGTCTGCTCTGCTAGCGGTTTACGTGGGTAAAATTCCAACTTTTCTCCCCTCATGTTACTTACAGTTCATAACTGCACATAAAAATGGAGTCAACAATTCCAGAAACCTACTTAATTTCTTTGGATTACGAAGTACTGAATTTCAGAGATCAGCGGTGGTTAGAACAGATCTAAAGAGATCTTAGTGTCAAGAGGGCATTAACTTAGAAAAGCAGAGGACAGTTTCATCAGTTTCTCTGTATTTCAGTTTTCTGTAAAGTTGAACTGCACCATGACAGATGGTTATCCCAAGGTGTTTCTTGTTACAAATACTTTTATTCAGTATAGTGAAACAGTATTTTAGATGCCATGACAGTTCTGCAGCTTTAAACACTCAAAATGGCAGAATTAGCAGGCACCAACACTACTGCTACATCTGTGATTACCATTCTAGTGATAGAAAGCAGTGTGATCCAACTGCTCTCCCTCGGTTCCCAAGAGCTCAGACCATGCTTCTTGCCCATCCTCATGGTTTAAGCACACGAAGGAGAAGGAGGCTGGTGATTGTCAGACTCTCTGCCCCTGCCCTCATACTGACTAAATGCCCAAGAAAAGCTGTTGCACATGAGACTAGTGGAGTAAAGAACCGGGAAAAGACACTATTGGGTATCATACGGCTCACATTGCAGGAAACGGCGTACGTCCCATCCATAGACTACATGTGAGCTACCACCAGGGTAACACTATCTCAGAAGGGATCCATTGTCCTTTCTCCCCCCTCTGACAACCTCAGGCTGAATGAAGAGAGAGGAAAGCCAGGGAGGGAAGTTATCTCTGCCCTCACCCTGTGAATCCCACTGATTCCTGTACAAACAGTTAATGGCTTCTAGCATTATGAAACTAAACTGGTATCAGTACTCAGAAGGGTTCATGCTATTGACTAGGGCATATCCATACACCACTGGAAGGTCCACAGTAAAAACTTTAGTTCTTACCTTCTAATTTAAACTTTTAATTTTGAAGTGAGGAATCACTACTGACAGTAGCGTGTATTTTTATGGCAAACATCCTACACAGCTGTTTGTTTCAGTAGACTTGCTGTTCTGGCAAGGTCTGAAGTAAATAATGGCAGGAGCTTTGACAAAGCCAGAAAGAACATCTATATGGTGTTCTTCCTTCTGTAGACATCTCCTAGAAAACAAACTTATCTCTGAGCTGCAACACAGCTGGCTTTGTAAATGGTGTCCGGATAAACTAGGCAGAAAATCCATTTTAAGTTCGTAGCAAAAACCTGTGAAAAAATCCCAGCATAAAATTTAAAACTTTGGAGTATCACATCAATAGTCATGCTGTCAGCTGAACTTCTAATTTTTGTGTTTCCATTTTCACATTAGGCTGTAACTATTAGCATCATAATACACAGCACCTTTAGCAATGCCATTTCATAAAGTTTTGCATTAAAAGGTACATGGGTACATGGGTAACCATGCTTTGTTTCAGAATGGGAAAAAAAAAATTAGAAAATAACTTTTTCTCTTGTTTCAAAGTGAGCTGCTCCATTCCTGCTGTTCCAACATACTGACTTAAAAGAACACCACTGCTGACCTAGAATGAATGTTCAATAGCCATTTGTAATCCCTGAAATTCCTCAGCCTATGTCTCTGCAGTGTGATCACATTTTCACACCACAGACAATCATAGAATTTTTTATACTAGTGAAGATATATAAAGTATCAAGCTCATATGTCTGCATTTCTTGTTTAACACAGAAAAAAAAGTCAAGATCAAGGTCTTACATGGTATCCTATGTTCAGCATTTTTATGTCTTTGATAGTGAATGTTGTAGCAACATTGCAGGAGTTCTGGAAAAGAAAACAGAATCAGGAAGCCGTATTTCCAAGTGAAGGCATCACTTCATATAATTCATATACATCACTTCTTGTGATATCACTCATCATATGAATCACTGAGCTCCCTACGCCTGCTGTCTGTGAGTTGCATTACCTTGCCAGGAGGAAGTTGCTTTGTTAACTTTCAAGTAAGTGGCATTTCCAATCTCTGCAAGGGGACATTTTTTTTCCAAAGAGGATTTTGTGATAAAAGATACATGGCCACATCTATTCTGTAACAAAGCGGTTTCACACCTGATGTCTTTAGCCTCATACTCTGTTTCCAACCCCCAGCAATTAGAGAGGCAAACTACTTGAAGGAAAATAATGGCCAGTTCTAGAAATTAACTGACCACAGAATAATTTTACCACTCTAGTCTCTGGTTTTCAGCCATATCTGTAACAAAAGATACTGTAATTAACTCAAGCACTTCTGTCAGTTGAATCTAAGACAAAAGTGTGTTTGGTTTCTTTCCTTCAGAAAATAAGAAAAACTAGTCTAAAGGAGAAATTGTTTTGTTTTTTTTTACAATGTGAAGATATTTCTCAACGTAACAGCATGCCCTATAATACGTACCACTGATACCATGCTAATACTGTACTGATATACAAGAACAGGGAACAAAACAAACCGCAGTCAGTTCAGATTTCATTTTGAGTGAAACGGAACACTGAAAATGGATTTGGTGCCTCAAGTCTCCAGGAGGAGAAAATTTCCTGGTTAAGCACTCTATGTCCATGTAAAGGAAAAAGCAAGCAATGTGCCCTTGTGGCCAAAAATGGTCTCCTGAGGTTCCTCCTGGCCAGCAGGTCGAGGCAGGTCATCCTCTCCCTCTACTCTGCCCTATTGAGGCTGCATCTGGAGTACCGTGTCCAGTTCTGGGCTCCCCAGTTCAAGAAAGACAGGGAACTACGGGAAAGAGTCCAGCAGAGGGCTATGAGGATGATCAAGGGGATGGAGCACCTCTCCTATGATGAAAGGTGAGAGACCAGGGTCTGTTTAGCCTGGAGAAGACTGAGAGGGGACCTCAACAATTAAAGATGGGGCCAGCCTTTTCAGTGGTGCCCGCTGACAGGACAAGGGACACAAGCTGGAACACAGGAAATTCCATTGCAACATGAGGAAAAACTTTACTTTGAGGGTGACAGAGCATTGGAACAGGCTACCCAGAGAGGTTGTGGAGTCTTCTTCTCTGGATATATTCCTGTCCAGCCTGTTCTAGGTGAACCTGCTTTGGCAGGGGGGTTAGACTAGATGATCTCCAAAGGTCCTTTCCAACCACTACCATTCTGTGATTCTGTGATTCTGTGTCGCTCAAGCTTGAACTTCATAGGCATTGACAGTGTGAAACAAAAGAACAATATGCCTTAGTAGTAGCCCTACTACTTTTCCTTCTCAGGTGCAAGTCCAAAGCCACCACTGAGAGATTGCTAGGAATTACTAATAGGCTTCAAAGTCAACAATGGACAGAAAATAAAGATAAATCTCAATGTTGCATTCTTGGATGTTTTCACTCACCTGGCTTGCTGAGATGTTTGAAAATGATGTTGACACTTGAGCTGCAGTTTACAGATTGTAACTATTGTGTAAAGAGCATTTAAACCAAGACAGCCCTAACACCACTCACAGTCTCTTCCCAGCAGCCATTGGTGAAAAGCACTGACTTGTGAAATGAATGTACCTGATCTGCAATTTAATGAAAGATAAACATGGAATTCCATACTCCTGCAATTTATTTTTTGATTAAAGCCAAATTGAAAGACTATGTGTGATAGGCTAGGCTGTGAAATCCATACTTACGAAAATCCTTTCGGATTTAACATTTGCAACATTTATTTATGAAGAATTATGGTGACACCAAAGTTTACATTCGCAATTTGTATGTAAATTTTATTCAACCTGTTTTATTTTGCTCCTCTTTCAAACTGCTTATTTTTTCTGTATTTTGTAGTAGCCTTGCCTCTCATCTTAGAATAGAAATTAACGAGATTAAATCATTCTCTCTTAGGAATAGGAGACACAGCTCCAACTTGCATGTGGGATACATGAAATGGACCTGTGTGGTGGACAGCAGTATTTACTCTCTTTCTCCTCAGGTGCCACAGTAGCTGTGGACATGTATGGAAGGCATAGTCTCAAGTGGTTTCAATGGGAGGTTGTACACAATTTCTCTGCACAGAGGCTGACCTCCACAGGAAATACTCGGAGAAGTTAGGAAAGGTGCATCTTTCCCAGCATTGCAGGTCCATTGCACTCTCATGTCATCCGACCTGTAATGTGGATATGTTTTTTAACACATCGCACAGGCTTTGATCCAGATCAGGCACAGGGCTTGAGAGCACTATGCCATCCTTCTGGTCCACAGGCACAGCATCTTCTCCTTCAAAGCCACAGGATGAAATGGTATGCTGCATGGGCAACTCTTGTGCCAATGGAGATGCTCTCACTTGGAAACAGGGAAGCACCCTCTGGACCCACAGTATGCATGCACTGGTAGAAGCTGTAGGCAAAAAACCTTTTCCAAAATGCTGCAAAACCTCGAAGTTTTCAAATCTGGAGCATATTCTACTCCTGTTGTCCCAAGAAGTGTGTTTTGGCCTTACCGGGGATAATGTACCTGAAAAAATTGCAAGCAGGGCAATCTGCAGAATGTTTCAGAGGAATTGAGGACCTGATCATCCAAGGGGAATTGTTGGTAAAGAAGTCTGTTTCTTATAGCTTCTTGCACATTTCTGATACTAGAAAATGCAGCATTGTTTGCTGTAGTAGCACTTTTGTCACAAGTTATTGCCTACTATTCTAGTGGCAGAGCGGTAGACTATACACCTTTCTTATATCTTCTGCGATTGAATACAAGTAGGCTCTTTTCCGGGTACACTGGGAGGCGGATTAGATGATTAGATGGTAGCTGAGGAAAAATACACATGCACACTATGAAGAGTAATTGTGCCACCTTGTGAAACAATACTGTGGTTGCAGGCTGACGGTTTCTGGCAGCATTTCATTGTAACTGAAACCATCATGCAGTATCTTTTTTACTATTACACCATTTTAGAACTAGGATGTTAGATTCTAGAGAAAAGAATAATTTTAGAAGCTTCATTTTGTGCACTAAATTAAGAAGAAGTTACAAAACTTTGCTTTATAAGGATTATATAATTTGAAAATGCCAGAGGTGCTAAAAAGTAAAAGTTCTGATTTACATTTAGAAGCACCAGTTCCAAATCACCATTATGGGTATTAAGCTTGTCATGATTATGGAAAGCATGTATTTGAAATTATCTCCATTTTACCATTTTTTTTACGAAAGTTAAAAATTTTCTTAAGTCTAAACACATTTGAACATAGCTCAAAATATAGATAACCACTTGAATGAATCTTCAGACTAAGAGGAATTGGATACAGTAAATAGAGAAATTCTGAAATTCACTGTTTGTGACTTATTTACATTTAGCAACTAACATTCTCAGAGCAACGGCCTCAAGTGCAAGGTCTGGCAAATTTGCTTTGCAAAATTCTGTTGCTTACATCTGTACTTGTATTTTATGCAAAATTTGTGAGGAAAAAGTTTGCTTATTGGGAAATTGCCATTTACACTGCTGTTAAACATCATCAAGTAAACTGCAGAGAATATCCCTGAATAGTTCGTCAGTTTGGCTTGTGGCCTTGGGGTGACAGTGCAGAAAATTTACAGATTTACAATCTCATGCCACAAGTTTCAAAGAGGTATCTTTGACCAGGGCCAAGTATTTAAAATTTCAGGTGTTCATAAGACAAACATAAATAAATTTCTCTGATGATAAAATAAATTTGTGTCTTATATTCTTTTGGGTTATTCTGACTATGGCTGTCTCCAAGAATTGTGGCTATGCGAAACTTGGATTAAAGCAAAAAGGCTTTAGATTTCAAAGGTAGTCTAGTTAGTCCATTTTCTTTACCATTGAAAGTGCCCATTAAAATCCACCCCCAAGTGTCAGCAATGCTTTCAGTTCAAATACAAACATGCATGTGTGTGCTTGTACACAG
The DNA here is from genome assembly GCA_002844005.1 of Limosa lapponica baueri. NCBI lineage: Eukaryota > Metazoa > Chordata > Aves > Charadriiformes > Scolopacidae > Limosa > Limosa lapponica. The sequence goes on from KZ505841.1 coordinate 51,934, forward strand.
AAGTGGATTAGTCACAAGGGGAAGCAAAAACATGAGAGAAAATAAAATCTGGGATTTCAAGTGTCAGCGTGTGGTGAATCTGCCCTTGTATTTCAGTGTAGGGAAGGGGCTATATGAAAGTCATCATTAATAAAACAACTTTTATTTTACTCGTTTTATTTATTTTTTCCTCACAGGGTGAACTGTTAGCAAGAATGCACAAGAGAGTGAATAAAGATCTGTTCTTTATGGGGCAGTGAAAAAACCCAGATCCATTCCTGCTGATCGCAGCTGCCGGCTGCCTGCACGCACTCAGCCGCGATTACTGTCCTGGCACATTCCCACCCACCCAGCAGGATGGCTCACCCCACAGCTGTGCCACCACTGGCTCCTGTCCTGCATGGGATCCCCGCCTTCCAGGCTGGAAGATGCAAAGGTCACGACAGTAGGCTGATCCTGATGCATTTTCATTTCATTTCTACCGAGCAAGTCCATTGCCTTCCATGTCCCATTAGAGCATTTGGCTTTGCTCTTCCCTGCTTGCCCTGGTGACAGACCCTTCAGAGCTCCAGCTAAATAGCATTAAATAGCACTTAAATCACTCCCTGTGCAGTTCTGACTGGGACACTAACTTGGCTCAGAGTAAACCAGTCTGTTTGAACCGCTCTGCTTGAGGCAGAATGTTGAGGTGTGATTTTAGGCGAAACAGACAGCGTTGAGGGTCCACAAAAAGAAGGCAGTGAGCATACTTTTTCGTGTTTTCCTGTGAGCATCCTGACTTTTCATGTAGGATAGAAAATTCAAATGACTCCTAATCTTTCTGGTTTGTGCTAAGCAAAACCATAGCCTTGTAGCCTTTGGCTGTGGTGATGAATTAATTACCACACTGTACCATTATTAAAAACCCCTTTATACACCATGTGGTATCTTGTACCTCTGAGTTGTTCCAGCATATGTGGCAGCCATAGCAGAAGGGGGCTGTGAAGATCTGCTGAGTACCCTGTGGACAAAGGCAGGAATGTTCCCCTGGGGCAAGAAGGATAAATTGCAGATTTCTCTTAATTAACACAACAATGACCTAGAAATCATTCTTCAAATAAATTGTGCCATCACTTCCATTATGTAGAGCTCTTTCCAGATGGCTGGGACCCGGGCACTTCAGGAGTGATATGGAGGGGTACCATCTGGCCACCCAAAAGGAAACAGCCACACAGAGTCCTGCGGGAGGGAATGCACTGCTCGTCTTGGCTGTACTGACTAGTCTGACTTCGATGGCTGTCAAAGCTTACTCTCTGTCACTTTCCTTGATCTATCTTTCAAAAAACAAGGGTTGGGGAGGGGAAGCCAACAACCAACCATTCAAACTTTGTAAGACTGGAGATACACCTGAAGGCACAGCTGTGCAGTACAATGGGAAAATATTCGAGGCGGGAGACAACTCTTTCCTCCCTATTCCTGGGACATGGACAGTAAACAACATTTGATATCCTTACCTAAAGAGATTTTTATGTGGAAGTTAGTGGTTCAAGTCTATTATTAGCTATATTTGTCTTTATTTCACCCGTAACAGTAAATAAACAAGCAAGAAGTCAGGATTCCTTTGCCCTTGCTGTGTCTATATCCCTGATAATTATTTCTGGCTTCTTTCATTTAGGTAATCAGTACTAGGAATTTCAAGGCTAGGGCTTATATTTGTCAACTAGCAACTTTTTTCTCTTAACAATATTTTAACCAGATTTCACCTATTCAGCAGCTAGTGCAATCTCAGGCCGCATCCCAAAAAACATGCCCTATCATTTGCAGCTTTTAGCTGCTGCCACAGGAAGAAAGGTGGTTAACAACCTAAAACAACTGATACTTAGATCACTAAGTATAGCTCATAAGTACTTTTCCTTAGACTAATGGAGGACACATCAAGATCCCTGCTACTACCTTATGAGTAGCATTCCCCAAACAACGTAAGACTGCACAGTTTATTTGCTGGAGAAGAGCATTTTTTAGAGATCAGCCTCCCTGTTCTGATGCACCGGTACTAACCTCAACTCATCTCATATGCGTTTTTTTCCCAAACTGTGACTTCCTGAGCAGAGGGGAGGCAGAGGAATCCTTATCTGCTTCTTGCACTGTCAGACAGGCAATTATAGATTCTATCAAAGATTTAAGACTTGCCATTCTCTCTCATTTATTTAGCTTCACTCTTTTAATCCTGGGAGAGGGGGAAGAGTCATATCATCACCTCCAATACACTCAGTGATTCATCTCTTCTGTTTTCAGTTATATTTGAACGCCTCTGCACACTGAAGAGTGCTCAGCGTGTCGCTTTATGACTAAATGCTACCTGCCTGATCCAACGTAAGGAAAAGAGCTTCCTCTTCAATGAAGCTGACATTAGTGTGGAGGTTGTTCTTATTTTTTGCATTAGAAGAGAGCCCACCACTGACACCTGTTTTCAGCAGAGTGATTCATTACAGAATGGGCTGGCTTGAGTAAGCTCAGAGCACTGGCAGGCAAAAATCCCTTGGGAAGCAAAGGAAGTGAAGAAGAGGTTCCTTGAAGGAACAACTGCAGGGCTAAGAGAAAGAATTTTCCTGTTATGTGCATTTCCAGTGCACCCACTGGTATGTGCAATAACAGACCAACCTGACTTAATTGTACATTCTTTACTGCCTTAAATAAAAGAAGGAAGCATACAGAAAGTGAAAAATAAGCCAAATTACTGAAGACAAGGATGAAAATGTCATCAAGCATCCAGGGACCAAAAGGGTGCAAGGTAACCACAGGTATAAGAGCTAACAAGAACTTATCCTGTAGGCACACAGAAAGTATGTGTCAGGAAAGCAATGATGCTGAGCAGGCCAGAGGGCATGCATGTGAGCACTCATTACATCTTTCTGTCTTTTAAAATGCCATCATATTTAATTATCATTAATTTTTACTGAAGAGGCTATTTGTGATCTGGCTGATAACACAGTACGTATCAGCACCAAAGCATAAGAATTCAGTTTAGAATAGGAATGGAAGATACCAGAGAGAGCCCTTAAAAAAGTTAGATGTTGCTAAGGTCAGCTGAAACTGCAAAGCTTCATCTTAGGGTGTTTGGAGAACCGGGAAGCAACTGTAAAGCCCCAAGTTATCTCAAAATAGAGAGTTTGGTGAAATGCCAAGAGAACAGAATAGGACCACTATAACTTCAGTATTCATACATTTATCAGTTTGCCTCAAAGATTATCCAGGTTCAGTCACTCAAAAATCCTATTAGAGCACGGGCAATTCAAGATTTTAGTATAAATTCTTTTACTCCATTCAGCTTTTTCATGTTCTATACTGAGACTAACATTGAAAACTAAGAGTCTGCATTGATGTTTTTATTTTAGAAGCCCTCCACCTTAGTTCTGCACCGGAGCTCCCTTTTTCTCTCTGTCAAAGCTCAACGGACCTCAGTTTCTCTTTCTAGTTCCACTGGGCACCTCCGTAGTACTTCTACAGTATCCTGAACTTGGATGAATTTTTCCGAAGAATGCCATTGAGGTTCCTGCATGGGGGTCCTAATGCCCTGCCGTAGCAAGTGATTTTCTGCCATGTCAGTGCTGTACATGCTGCTCTCTGAGCCTGTGCAATAAAACATGCTTATGCTCATTTCTGGCAAGCATTTGCTGGTACAAAGACAGCAGAGAATTTTTTCCAAAAAGCTATCTTCCTTGCCTGCCATTTCCCTTATCTAGGTCAGGAGCACAGTGCCTGAGATAATATAATTTAACAGCAGTCTCCAAAAGGAAAGCTACAAATAAGTTTGGGTTTTTTGAAATCTTTATTCATGGTGTACAATGTCACGATCATTTAGGAGAAAAGGATTGGCTTTATATTTGCAGGTTTTGTTAGAGGTAAGTTTTTTCAGGGTGCATTTCATACCAAAAATGTTTAATTCAAAATAATAAGGTTAAATTATTTTGTTGCATTTTTGTTGGTTTTATTTTGTTTTGTTTTCCATTTAAAGCCTGGAAAGACAAAATCAAAGATCAGCCCTCTAAAATTAGAGATTAACATACTTCTTCCTGGTTCTTCTTTTATTTCTACCTCCAAAAAAAAGCATCAAATGATGCTTTGAGGGAAAGCTTAAAGATTTAAGAAACTATACAATACAATAGTAATAACACATATGTTCCCTGGTTTGCTGCCAGTATTTTTATCAAGGGAATAGCTGTTTGCTTGAGGCTTCAATTTTATTTTAACAGAAATTATCATCTGAGAATTCTAGATGTAGATGGAGAAGTTATACTAAATGGAAAGCAAATTTATGTTATCAAAAAAATCCTTTTCTAAAGTAACAGAGCTTATCGCTTTGTTTGGTGTGTTACGATTTTCAGGAAGAAAAAGGTGCGTGTAAATTAGAACCTAACCTTGCAATTATAATGCATAGCAGTTACATTCAATTAATTTATAAAACTAACTTGTATATTCTTCAGTTAGTTAGCTTTTTTTCTTTTCTTTTTTTTTTTGGACCTCCAAAGCTTGAGGCCTTAAAAGGCAGAACCAAGCTGCAAAGGAGAACAGTTTTCCACTTGCTGAAAAACACTGTGAGTATCTAGATTTTTGGCATATTCTGCCAGCATAATTAAAGCAGAGCAAATCCTTGTTTATGAGCATCATGTTGAATTACTCAGAATGCCTTAATTTTATTTTTCTGGAATGGATAGTAAGTAATTTTGTGCTTTAATGTTACTGCATGCATGAACTGACGCATGCAAGACCAGTCAAAATTATTCACCTCCTTACAGAGGGTAAGGAATTAAAAAGAAAAACACACAAAACACCTACTGCTTTCTTGTCAGAATCAGCACGGTAATAATTAAGGCAGCGTCTCTGTGCCAGGCAGCTCTCAGCTCCTGCTGCGATCCTACAATTGCTCAGGAGCAGGATCCACTCACCCAGGAGCTGGGTGAGGATTTAGCGACAGCCAGAGCCACCAACTCCCAAGGAGTTCCAACTCCCTGCTTCTCAAAGCACCTCCAGAGAGCAGCTTAACAGCACCTAGTCACCTGCACACTGTCCCCGAGAGCATCATGTTGCAGAGTCTATCTATTTTCATGAGTCTTTACTCATTTATTTTGGGGTCTGTTTACTTAGAGGCATAATGGCCACTTTTTGAGGTCTCTGGCCCCAGCGCAAAGCTGTAGATAAGTTTCAACTGTCTCTTTGTTGCAGCTGCTGGTGCATCTTACCTGCAGCTGGCAAGACACAGCTGGGCTAGATCAATGTAGAAAGAGTCTCTAGAGAATATTGAGTCACCTGCGGGGTGAATACCGTGCACTGGAAAGATGTGTCAGAGGGAGCTGCAAAAATATACTGAATGACTTTGAGGCTTGAGTGTGCTTGCCAAACTTGCCTACTGCCAATGTGCAGGATGAACACAAACTGGCTTGCGCTGGGAGCAAGTTGCAGATGTAGCTGGCTCTGTAAACTTGAGCTTTGGCAGGTTACCAAATACACTGTTGGCATATTCAGATATAACCAGTATAGACCGGTAAGGGTGAAGCTCACCCTGTGTCAGAAAACAAACTTGAGAAGAATCCTGTAACTATATTGTAAAAGGACTATTTATCTAACAACAGCTCTGCCAAAGTTATGAAGAACTACCGGGGCATTCTGACATCCTATCTGAATGTCATGTACAAAAGAAAAGATAAACTCCCAAACCATTGAACATTTTAATGAGAACGACATTATCCTGACTCATTAGGAAGAATCCTCAAGGAGTACCCCAAGTCATTATCTAGTTTTAAAGGCATAGCTAGAAGCCTAACTCCTAATAGAGGGGGAAAATAGGCAGGGAATGCATCCTGGACCCTAGCATTTGTCAATCAAGTTTAGTTTACCACCATGTTATTAAGGAAAGAATTTAACTCTTGCTAGTTTGTGTAACTTTATAATGGATGCCTTCCTCATCATCTCATTGGTCAACAGCTTCCTCAAATGGATTCTGCTGATATGATCAGTAACAACTTATTCTTCAATAATTTTTAAGCATCTGTCAGAAGCTTATTTAATAATTACTAAACATGAAACTGATTTTGAACACTAAATAAATCCTGATAATTCACAGAAATACATACCATTTTGGTTTTGGTGAGCTGAGCCTGTTTCTCACCCTTACGGTACACATCACTGTGCTGAATAATGAAGGCAAAGTGGACTAAGAAAACAGCAAAAAAGAAGGTTTATTTTCAGCAAGCATTCAGCCCCCCAGGCATAACATGTAAAAACATTTGCAGGTGAGAAAGTGAGGAGTCTTTTCTGTTGTTTAAGAGACAGGATGCTATCTCACCAGAGTGAGCTGATCCCACTGCAAGTTTCAGCGGGAGCAGGCAGAGATGGCCAGTGCTGCCTGCCTGGTTTCCCCCAGCTGCAGCAGCCCCTGGCCACCAGCTGCAGGACTGTCCCACCCCACAGGCAGCCCATACAACCTGCCAAGCTGCTGCAGCATCCAGCTGCCCACCTCCTTGTCTGAGCTGCCCATCCAACAGGCAGAGTGCCTGCACCTCTTCATGCCCTGGGCAGCCCTGACTTGCCACTGCATGGGAAATGCAGCTTCACAGATCTCTGCATAATTCACAGATTCTTTTCCAGCTGCAATTGGGTTCCACAGCACAACATCTCACAAGGCCACTTCCTCACATCTTCTTTCCTAATTGGGCTTACTAGGGGAAAGGGATGTTCAGCAGAGATTCAGAACAAGAAAACTGAAGTCATGTGATGGTCTCCAGCTGGCTGGCACCCTTGTTGCTTTCCCTTGCTGCTCGATCTCCAACCTTCCCCAAAGAAGGAGTACTAGCAGTTGTTCATAATGCGTAACAAGGGACTAATGCCATCTGTTTCACAAGTGCTGTGCTCTGAGTCTTGTCTGTCTTCATATACCCTAATTTAAAAAAGCTTCTTAAGCAAAATGGTTCTTGACATTGGAGACTTTCTGCTTTGGATGCTGGAAAACCCACATCACCTATACTTTAAGAGGTAAGAGCTTCACAGGGCTAATATTTTTTTCAAGTGTGTATACACCCCACCCCTCCCCCCAAGTGTCTATCTACCATACATATGTATGTATACATGCACACACACGTGTACGTACATGTACCTATATGTATATAGATATACATATGCATGTATGGCCAAACTTCATCGGAAAATGCACTGTAAACTGGGAAGCCCAGATACAAGGTGAAGCTTGCCCCCAAATCCACGACTGGGCAAACCAGTTATGTGACTGCATAAAAAGCTCTCTCACGTTATACTGTACTGAAAACTGTGCTATATGGTAACAATATTGCAGGCATCTCAGAAGTTTTTATGGGGTGCAATGAAGATACAATAACTTGTCAGACCTTTAGACCATTTTAGAGCAAAACAGAGCTTTCTGATTCTTGATTTGAAATTTTCCCCACATGCCTGACACAAATGGTTCTGAAATCCAGCACAGTTAATGTTAAGAAATGGCCTTAAAGAAAAAAAATTAAAAAGAGACAGCAGTTTTGGCACCTGACTATGTAGACTACGCAGATGCCAATTTACTAATACTTGATTCAGCTCACTTCTCATTGAGATGAGACAGCATTATGACATTGCTCATTAAAAAAAAGGGAGCTGATGCAAATTTAAAGATTGAAGGCCCTGTGCTTATTTTACCCTAACAGCTACTTTTATAAGACATACAGTCTTTCCCTTAGCAATTTACCACTAACAGTGTGGCTAGCCAGCCACACACAGAACATTACTCATGTACAGCTTTTTTCCACAACAAACCCATCCTTCGGCATCTTCACTATGGATCACCTTTGTGACTTCCCCTTCTCAGGAAGCACCAAGTTATTTAGAAGACAGAGACCCAAACAGCTCAACACGAGATACTGCTTCACCATGTAAATTTGTACGTGCATTTTCAGTATTCAGTTGTGCCTAGAGAGAAGAAGATTTAAAGGCTGAACACTTGCTTCATATACCACACCCCTGCAGGGATTAAAAAAAGAGAAATCCATCAACTTTGAAGCAAATAAGCCTGATACCCAAGTAGGTTTGTGCTGTGTGTGGTACAACTGTGTGCCATCATAAAACTCTCTGCCGTGCACCTTACCTCCACAGCACTCACCTCCAGCAAGGCTAACCTGACCACACGCAGCGAGAATCCCCACAGATGAACTCACTTACAGCTACAAGAGTTTCAATTTACTGCAGCAGCTGCAGCAAACTCGTTTCTGAGCTGAAAGTGGCCTTTTGGAGAATTTCCAAGAAGAGCACAATCGGCACAGAGGAAATCCCAGAGGGAAACAAGCCTTCTTTAGGAAGGCTGGTTCATGTGCTGGGTTGTCTGTGAAGCTAAATATGTGGGTGGAAAAAATAACGCACACCAACTCAGGATTTGCATGGCCTCCTGAAAATACAGCATGTCGTACTGCCATGCCGCTATGAATTAACTTTTCCCCTCTCTCAGTGTAACACAAGAACTGTCTGCCAGCTTGTTTCAGTAGTGCATTGAAAATATGACTGTGTACAGGAATTTAGTTGCTAGGTTGCCTCAATAAAACGTAGTATCTCAGAGGAGAGAATGTCCAGTGTTTATTTTCCACAACCAGATGACTTATATTAGGTCTGTTGAGTTAAAAAAAAAAACACCTTAACAATATGTCATTCATAACTATATATTCTGAGTCTTGGATTTAGTGTATCGTGGTCAGCATTAGAGCAGTATCAGGATCATTGCAAAATGTGACCAGCTGCAGAGATTCACAAACTCAGCCTCCATGACTAGAAAATCCTGACAAGTCCCTCTGTCAGGAAGAGGGTTGCAGGTCAGGATGCACCACCACCACCACTGACCAGACTGGCTGCTCCCAGGCAGAAGTCCACTGAAAAGCGGCTGCAAAATGGAGAAGTCGGTGTCACACCGTCCAGGGAAACTGGTCAAAAGCTTTTTACCTAAATCACATGTGCACTCACACGCCACCTCAGTTCAAACGTGAACTATACCTGTTCTCCAGCAGAAATCTGTCTGGATTGTGGTTGTGTTTGTGAAGTATCCATCTAGGTTGTGTTTGTGATGATTGTATATGGATAGCTGCAACCACCACCCATTGCTGTTTACAGTCTGACACGTCCAGAGAAACTGAGCACCTGCAAACGTAGGCAGCTGGCCATTTTCAAGATTTAGCTTAGTGAGCTTATGGTTTGAGCCTAGCTCAATGGCATAGGTCGTGTACCTGTCAGAAACACAAATCCTGAGCTAAGGAACATAAATGAAAGACTGCAAATAACTGGAACTGGAAAAGGAGAGGAGAGGATAAAAGAGAAAAGAGAAAAAGAGAAGAGAAAAAGGGAAGGGAGAGGAGAGAACAGGAGAGGGAAGGGGTAAGGGAAAGGGGGAAAGTGAATAAGGGAAAAGGAAAGGGAAAGAGGGAAAAGGAAAGGGGGAAAGGGAAAGGGAAAGGGAAAGGGAAGGAAAAGGGGAGGAGGAAAGGGAAAGGGACCCCCCCAAATCCTGAATC
>KZ505841.1:61459-122014 GCA_002844005.1 Limosa lapponica baueri
AAAGTGAATAAGGGAAAAGGAAAGGGAAAGAGGGGGAAAGGGAAAGGGAAAGGGAAAGGGAAAGGGAAAGGGAAAGGGAAAGGGAAAGGGAAAGGGAAGGGGAAGGGGAAAGGGAAAGGGACCCCCCCAAATCCTGAATCTTGCAAGTTAATTCTTGTGCAGATTTAGATTCATTGACTTGCAGGCAAGAATGTCATTAAGAGATTTATTCTTCTTTAAGCCTTTGTTCTGTTGTTCTCCTTCCAGCCATCAGACTAGAAATGGGCATAGGCCTGTCAAACTTACAGTTCTGGGTTACAGTTCTCAGCGTTGCCAGGCTGCTGAGAAACAAGTTGAACCAAAGCATAGGTTGTGCTCTTATCCATGAATCCAGGTCCCCTGAGCCTGCATGTAGCAGTGCAGACACAACTGTCTCTCCTGTATTTATAAATGCATTCTTACACAATGGAAATAATCAGGTTACAGCTGTACAGGTAAGGTCACAGCAGAACTGTGAATCCACAGAAGTGCTCTGGATTTGTATCCTTCTTTGTCCATGAGATACAGCTTTCTAGGAAATCCTAAAAAAGGTGTAATAATGGAGTGAGAAAAGGTCTTTTTATGAAGGAAACTATATAAGAGGAAAGCGCTGTTGTTAAACCAAAAAGCATATTCCACCTAAAATACTGGGTGCTAAAAACTTTTAAAATTCATCTCGTGCAACAGAAAGAGCTGGCACACCTTATGTTAAACCTGTCCCTTGTTACGGCAGGAAACTGCTGCTCTAGCTTTTTAAATCTAGAAGCATCTTCTAACCAGTACAAGCACATGAGAAAATAGTTAACAGGAATATCATATTAGTTGTGCTGAAGGCTGTCTGATACTTAGTTCATCTGACTATCCCTGTAAATTCATATTTCAGTGCATTATTCCATGTACAAGAATGCAACCACCCAGAGCCAGGTCTTTAGAGCAGATTCTGTACTCAAAGTGTCTCTGAACTAACCAATGGGACTCTCTCCTTGGGTAGGACAATTTGTGGGGAGCTTCCTGAGTGACAGCAGAGATGTTTAGCATCCACACAGGTTCTGCTGTTACGGTTCTTTATTGTTCGAACAAATATTAACTCAGCACTCACACACCACAACATCATAACTGACGGAGTAACTTCTGTCCTACCCAGAGACATTTATAGTATATGACATCTCACAACTCACATTGCATCTTCCTTTTTCAAATCCTGGTGTGACCAAAGTAACTTTACCCATGACAAAATCAAAACTGTCTCTTTCCCTCTCCTTTTCCTCTTTTGGCTCTTATCTTGGTCAATGACTGCATTAGCAGAAGAAAAAATAATCAAGCTGGAAAGCATGAAAGCACATACCCTGCTAAAGCAACAAGCCCTGTAGGATGCTTTCCATGGGCCAGCTCTTTACTCTGTAGCTGTAGCTGTAGTTTCCCCTAATCATGGTTGTTGGAGCACCACAGCTGAGCAGGAGCCCTGTTCAGCAACTTCACAGGCTAAAAATAAATAACATGAGAGCTCAGTTTATGGACACTGTATTTATATTTTAATTTAAACCAATGTCAAGACTTGTTTCTGCCCTGATCCAAATTTGAGTACTTTCTTAGCTTTAAGCACCTGCTTAAACCCTAATGAAGTAAAATAAAGTGTATGCGTAAGCATTCTCTCAGGCCAGGAAGGGACCAATGAATGTAGATCTGAGAGATTACTTAACATGGAAAAAATGCCGTTATGTCCCGTTTTAACGTCGTTACCTAGCAGAGTTGTTTTATTCATCCAGTTTTAAAAGCACTTTTGGAATACACTAAACATTCTGTTTCTCCAAACTCCAATACTGAGCCTGGTTGAGAAGTGTTACGTGATGACTCTTCTTCTTGAAATTACCAAAAAAAAATACTAAAAACATGCTCACACCTGCCAGCGCAGAGCTGCCGCTGGTGCGGGAAGGCGCGGGAAGGCACGGGACGGCGCGGGGTTCCCTCGCTCGCCGGGCTCTGCCACGAGGTGTCAGCAAAGGAACCCGCATCGCAACGGCGCGAGCGGAAAATAAAAAATTCACTCAAAAAAAAAAAAAAAAGGGGGGACACAAATTATTCCAAACTGAAGCGGCAGCTCTGCGCCTGAAACGTTTTTCCTCTTTTGTGACTCTCCACTAGATGACAGCAGCAGCGAAACTAGAGTGAAAGAGCCAGTAATGGGCTTGTGGAGAAAACGATTTTATCCCTACTTCTAAACCCTCAGAGAGCAATGCAGTTAAGAAACTCGCATTATTGGCTGTTTTCCTGGAAATTACAGAGCCCTTTGCTTTCAGGCTTCCCGCCTGCAGGCCTCGGTAATTTACAAAAATATGTCTCTGCATTGTATGCAATGCACTTAAAGCAAATGCACTTGGGCTGGAAAAAAACAGTTAAGTATTGTTGCTTTAATGTGAATAATTACTTCACAATGTCAGCTATTAGTCTTGTAAAATGCTCCCAAGTTCTTACTTTCGTAAGCTGAATGGACCTGATCTTTCAGACAAGAACACCCGCTCACAATGAATCTGCAGCAAGCCGGGAGACTGAGTTCCCTGGTATATTTACAGCAATGTTCAATTTTGTAGCGGGGGGTACTAATTTTATGCCAATGCATGAAAATGCTGCTACACTTTTGCTGTTGGCTGCTCACCAGATTAAAGCAGTAAACTGTTCTAGCTTGGGTCTTTGAAGCAGTTATGGTACAAGCTAGACTAGGGTCCCAGTAATTAAGGCACAAATGAGATTCAAACATGGACCAGGTGAGGAAGGAAGGAATTAAACGCACTTATCTTACTGTCACACTCTACCTGAAGATGAATCCATCCTGACCTGAGTTAAAGCACTGCAAAGCTGCTGTAAATTGTGCACATGCTAGAATTCAGAGGGAGAAATACACACCCTCTACCTTAGTTCTATTCCTGAACTATTTCAAATCATTTTTTGTGTGAAAAGAAGTAGATCTGGTATAACCCCAACTTTCCAGCTTTTGTGCATCTGTGAATTTCTCTTGTGTGACTGTGGGCGATACCCATCTCAATAGTATTCATAGGCCCTTGCCCTACTATAGAAATATAAAGGCTTTGCATCACTCAGAGTATTTTTCAGAAACAAAATAAATTTTTCTTCTCTCTCTGTTCACTTACTTTTTATTTTGTCATTTTATCTCATGTTTTCATTCTCCTGAATTATTCTGAGGTGTAGGAACTTAATTGTCTGAGTGCTCTTAACAATTAATTTTGATCCTTTCATTTACAGAGACCCTTTTTCACAGAATGGCTGTATAATGTTAATGTCTTTAAGGTGTGTTCTAATGCCAGTTTATACCCCACCACTACACCGATTTTGCTGCAGTTTTTGACATGTCAGATTAAAAAAATATTGGCACTCCATCTTTTGGGGTGACAGAGATGCTACATGTTCAAAGAACATGACACAGGGGTGAAGAAACCCTGTCTCAGGAAATTCTTTTGATAGAAGCTCAGTGGTCTATTTTCTGGTTTTCTTCTCTGAAGAAGTATAAGAAAACACTTATGCATTTAGGGCAGCTTTTTACTGTGCTGCATCATTGCAGCAATGCATTCAGTCACTAAGTAATGCGTAAATTTTCATTTTGGAATTCTTTGGGAATTCCAATAATAGCTAACCATAAAAAGGATGAACAGGATGGTAGGTGTTTATTGGAACAGTCAGCTGGTTGTCTGTGCATCCTATATGTACCATATCACACACTAGTACAAAGAAGATGGCACTAAGAAAAGTAGCATATTTATAGTTTTCTTTTTTAATTATACCCATAAGGAGACATTCTGCTGTGCTTAGAGTATTTGTCTCTTTTCAGGATCAACTCCTTATGCTGCACAGGAACACTGTAAAATAGTGATGTCAAACCAAATGTATTTGTGACAAAAAATTGGAATTCAAATAAAACAAGGGAGGGGTATAACTTAATAAAAATATTTATTGAAAAAATTCCCATCAACATCATTTGGCTGTACTAAGTAAGTAAAACGCTGAGCGTGACTATGGTAATCAGGATGCAAACAGCTAGTACCATGAGCAAGATGATTCGGCAACATTTGGAATGCTTTTTTTCTCTCTCTTTCTTTTTTAACAAGGTATCATACCCAGGAGTATAAATATCTCCCATCCAGAACCGTAGATCATTAGGATTTTCCTAAAAGAAAAATCAGAAAATGAACTCAGTTCCTCTCTCTTGCACATAAAGTCATTAGAACATAGCCAGAAGTATTTTGGCTATCATCAGATAGTGATTAATGAATTTAAGGCATCACAACACAAATGCAAGAGACTTTCACTTGAACATAGGTTGTGCTACTTGCCAGATGCTGCAAATGTTCCACTGGGGAAAATTAAAACCACGCTTTTCAGCCAAGAACCAAATGTAGGACATCAGCCATTGAAAAGTGATCAAAAAACCCAAAAGAAACCATGTTGTCTTCTCAAGAAGAGATGTCACTTTATAAATACAGATCTGAGTCCCTTTCCAAAAAAGGAAACCGCAGAAAAAAACTCACAAAAGTAACCCTAAAAGTGATTTGTGCCAACCCATAACGTGGGTGAGGCTGAAAAAATGTGTATTATTTGATAACAGAATGATGTTATGAACAGTTATTAAAGTGGGCATATAGTATTTAAGTGCCTTGTTTATCGTTCTCCATATAAATAGGGAAGCTGGGTTGTGGGCTATTGCGGTTTCAGATTTTCTCTAGTCACAGAGGTGGTGTTCTGCAGGACTGAAATTCTTGGAGTCAAACCAGATATGTGGACTTCTTTTCCAGATCAGACTCATTTTAGTGTCATGTCTGTACCAGAAAATACGTCCATACTTACTTCTGGATGTCCACCAAAGGAACCAAGCGGGCTGCACAGTGGTTCGTGCACACACACACAGAGCTCATAGCAATTCCCTTTGTGCAACTGCAGTGCGACGGTGCGTTACCTTTATGTGGCTGGCCAAGTCAGAGTGCAGTGACTGCCGGTCATAGTCCTGCACAGTCCAGGAAGGGGTCTTTTTCTTTTCCTCCCACTCGTCATCCACCTGGATATCACTATACAAGGGGTTGCTTTTGATTGTGGATTTCAGGGTGATGGGTGTAATGTGTTTCCCGAGGGCCTTGTCTATCATTTCTTGACTGACCCCTCTCGAGTCTAAGCCCGGCAGCTCAGTGACATTTCTCTTTTCTCTCTGTAAGGCACAAGTCAGATCAGAAGTTGGCTTTCATCTTCATTTACCTACAAGAGTAATCCCTTTCAGAGTTATCATTTGTAATAAAATAAAATAATTTTTAAAATTGCACATGCAACAATTTTTCTTGTTCTGGCAAGCATCTACAGAGCAGTAAGGGAGCCTTGCTGTTCACTCGGGGCAGATTTCTTCCTTCTGGGGAAAGCATGTGGCTACAATCTGAACATTAAACTCTTTTTGCAACTGTGAACTGGCATTATAATGCCTGCTGAAAGAAAGGCTTTGCATTAGCAAAATGGTACTACTGTGGTAGAAGATGCAGTTCTGATGAAAGCCACGGGCAAATGATACAGAAGCAGAGCTGTAAGAACAAAGCAGAATGAAGCACAAGGGTAATGCTGTGTAAGGGTCTGCCTTGACTGGAGCTGCACCTCTAACAGCAGGGATGTGTTTCTCAGTTCTGTTCACGCTGTTGAATGCTAGACTCATGTCAGGATGCCAGAGGCCCTTCATTCGACTGAGGGAGAGTCCTTAACTGGGGCATTGTCAGAACTCAAAGGTAATTAAATATCTGAGCAGTCTCCCAGCAACAACCATCATTAAATCAGACTATTTAGAACAGGGAGGTGGCAAGAGAGGAGGACTAACAACCCTGGTGGGATCCCATTTTTGGAGAACTTACAAGCTGCTGCTTAAAACAGTACTAAGAGCCTCTTCAGGAGCCCGTAAGATGGTAGTTACCATATTTTTTGATCTGTAGTTGCATGCAGGAATGCATCCAGACTCCCCAATTCAAGCTGTTCAACATTTTGGTTCACCACAACCTTCTGTCATTGAGACTTTGAATTAATCTGTCACCAATCTCTGGTTCCAGCAGTCTGTCAGCTTCCCAAGAGACCTGCTTCTGGCAGAGCCTTTGCCTTATGCTACCACCTCTCCTGTGTCTCAGGATTGCTTCTACAGAACCATCACAATGCAAATTAAGAAACTTCCTTTCATGAAATGACATCTTTCCCAGGATACTTCACTTATATTGAGATTTTCAGCCATTAAAGTGGCATGGGCTGGATGGACTTCAGCAGCACGCCCTGCTTCTCCTTCCACCTTTCTGGTGGGAGCGCAGGGGATCCCACCTCCTCCTGCACACTGGCTCTAGAGCTGCTCATATCCCACATCAGCCGGCGCAGGTGCCTAAGCTGACGGCAAACTCTTGGCTTCTTCTGCTTGAGTAATTTTCTACCCGCTTCGTGGGATGGTGAATCCACTTCAGTGGAAGCCAGCTGCTACATGTCATCACCTACTTTATGCCTCAGTGCCCATGCAGACACACAGACACATGTGAGTTGGTCTGGGGCAGGCAGGTGTAAAAAGAAGTACACGGACTGGTTTCCTTCAGAAAGGAAAGAGAGAGAAGCAAAACCAACAGCTTTTGTCTAAGAAACCCTAGGAGGAAGCATCATGCTGGCATTCTTATCATTAAATCATGCACAAGTGACTAAGCATGTTTCCCATCAATAATTACCATTAGTAGGTGGGTGGATCCTCAGTGCCCTTCCAGTCCCTCTATTAGTTCATAATTTTTATATGTCATTCCTTAGCCTTGACATATCCCCTGATAATATTACTCTGCATTGCAGTTGCAGCTGTCACTGAAGCCCTCTGGATTGTACTGGCCAGATTTCAGCTGAGCTGGTGTTTTTAACTGTCGTTTCTTTCTGACTGCATTTTATTTTATTTTATTTATTTTATTTCTTATTTAAAATTTGTCAATGACCTTAATGATGCTTCCCTCAGGCTTGCTAGATAGTTGAACTTGGAGAACATTTTGCTGTAGAACGCGAACTGTCTCACCAGGGGATGCTCCATCTCCCTAGGCTAAAATGTTGTGAAAAGAATGTGACTTGACAGTAATTTCTAAAGCTGTTTTAAATAAAATGCTCCAAAACTTGGAATAGATGGCATGATGCAAAATTCGTTCATAAAGAGAGTGTTTTGTAGCAAAACTTTTTGCTCCTTCCGTCCAGAGTGCCTTCCTTTTCACGGGCATGAGAACAGGCGACTCTGGTAGCCTGCAGCAGAGGTAGAGAGGGAGTAGGATGTGAGGGGAAAGAAGGTTTTACCATGAGAACTAGATGGGAATTTGAGGTAGGAGACTGTTTGCAGAAGTTTTGGAGAGCAGACATTGAAGGGCCAAGCCAACCGAGAGAATACACTTGAGTGCAGGCAAATGCTTGTCTGTGAAAATTCTGCAGTAGAGATATCCTAGAGACTAGTTAGGGAAGAGGAAGGACAGAAGACTGATGCAGATGCATGCACAAAAAAATGTTTAGGTCCAAAAAATGATACAAAGAAATCTAAAGAAGTTGCATGAAACATATGCATATATGCATGCTTCTATAAATAGAAGCAGAGAAACAGAAGGACGTTAGATAATAAAAATATGGCTGCCAGTAATAATTCTAGCAAAAACTACATATTTTTTCTTTTAAGATTCAAAACATCTCCCAACAGTTTCCATGTTTTGATTCTGCTTCATAAAGCAAATGTTCAAAGAAAGATGAAAGTATTGCAAACTTATGTTATATATGTTACAGTATTTATATGATCTACACTGTGAGAAGCCAGCTTGAATGAGGGTGGAACAGATCAAATCAGACCTACTAGTAGAAAATTTGTATTACTATTCACTGAATGGAAACAGGGAACAGCAAATGCTCAAAGCAGCAATAGTTATGAAGTACTCTGAGAAACTGTAGTTGAAATGTGCTGATGAAATACTCATTTAACAACATGAAAAATGCTCAACCCTGCAAACACATAAATGTGTTTGATCTACATATAGCTCATGAGCAAGAAAGCTGTTATGGTCTGTAACTTGTTTTTCACTGAGAACAGTTTGTCCCACTTTGACAGACCCAGAGAGCTGACACAGACAAAAAGAGGACTCTGTAAAAAGCCTGAAGATCTGTAGAGAGTCAATGTTAGTTCTATCCCTGGGCCAAAATGTGCTTTCTCCACAGATTTTTCTTGTTAATTATTTCATAATGTAATGCATATGCATAGAGATATGTTACAATATATATAAACAAAATAGAAATTAATCTATATTGCTAGGAAACTTTTTTCTCTCATTTTTATCTTTGCTTCATCCTTTTGTTCCTGCTGTTGTCATTGTTGTTAGCGCTGAAACCATGGATCTAACCATTCTCTACTCGGTCTGCAATGTGAAACATCAAGCTAATTACCCCCCAAAGCCAGGACATCAACAGTGAAGGCTAGGCCTTGGTCTCAAGTCCAACTACCTGCAAGAAGAGATCAAGGAGATACCTAAAAAATTAAGGAAGTTTACTTCCTGCAAGTCAAATTTTTCTTTACTCCCCCCAAAGAGAGTTAGTTCCTCTTGTTCCATGGCCAGCCATGGTCTCCAACTGCAACCAGAGGAGATACTCAATGAAAGTGAAAAATGCTATCGACTGGCAGCTACACCTACAAGTTTTAATCAAGGGAGTCTTCAAGAAACTTAGGGCCACCAGATGTTGCAGAATTCATTTGGAACAACCTCCTCGATCCTAATGAAGTGGGTAGCAGGGTGGTTATATTTGCATGTAATTTGTTTAAGACTATAACCCTCTGTTGTACAAAAGCCTTGTAATGCACCCTGGAGGACTCTCCCAGCACTTGGAAGGGCATTTTTCTGATGTAAAGACCTGTTTCTAAGACAGACAAAAGGTCTGACAGACAAAAAGCTGCTAGGTAGTAACCCAAGAATCCCTGTGATAGTTGTAATAACTGAATAGGTATTCTTAGGCATTTGGTCAATAAAAAAAAAGCTCATTTATCAGGATAAGTAATTATTAGCTCTTTAGAATTTCCTGAACAAATCTGATCTCATGCTGTGGATGCTGTGGAAAAGCAATTGGGAAGGCAAGGGGTAACCAAGGGTAAGGTAAGCGGATATGAAAGACAGTAGGGCCGACAGCTCACATCAAGGATTCCTGAGAATGCAAGTTTTCTTATTGAAGGAACTGAATGGCATCAGAATTGCTTGTCAGAGATGTAAAGCAGCATCAGGTACTAGAAAGCAACCTGGGAAGCCACCTGACATGGATAAGAAGGAGATCAGTAGATGGTTATAAATCCCTAAGCCGACTTGATAGGAATATTTCGAGAAAAGTAAGCATTCATACAGACTATTTTAATTGTGCAGCATTAAGAGTACTTCTGTCCTCATAATGAATTCTTTACTTAAAGAAAGCTGTTTTATCTGTCATTGGTAATGGAGTTCTGTAGGGTTGTGAGTGCATTATATAAAAACTTCTGTACGGTGTCAAGCCAAATCTCCTGCCAACCTTGCAGCTGGCTCTGATTGTGGCCAGTTGCAGATGTCTAGGGAAGAATAAGAAAAAGAGTGGAAGTAATTAATGCACGTCTGAGCCAGGGGACAAACAAGCAACTGTAATCCAGCACCTAATGTAGGTAAAAAAAATCTCTTGTCCTGGTACACTGAGAAAGAAGCAAAGGCAGGACACAGGCATTAGCTCAGATGAGAGACCAGGAGGGCTTAGGAGTGCAAGTTAGCATATGAACAGTAATACCTGCAGGCCAAAATTTGTTTGGAGTTGTGAATTCTTAAGCAAGAGCAGCATGAGAAGAAGTAGCATGGTGTTCAAAGACCAAATGCCCACTGCTGTCTTCCAGAAATAGAGGAAAAAGGGAAATACAAGCAGGAGAGAGAAGTCCGAGAATTGCAGAAAATGACCAGGTAGACTACAGGGGAGACATGCACTTCGGCTATGAGAAGCACAGCAATAGGGGATTAACCATCATGTGTATGCTGAGCACTAAAACGTGGGGCAGAGAAAACTTCCAGTGGGACTGGAAATTTTCAGGGCAATCAGCAAGTGGTCAGTAGCTTGACAATTGCAGGAGAAACAGTCTGTGCTCTTTATGCTGCTTTTCACAAGGAAGGGCCAAGATTCCTAGGTTGCTTTATGGATTGTTTTATTTAAAGTTGATCATGAAAATGTATGCTAAGGAGGGAAGCTGTTCAGGCTTCCTGACACAGAAGAGGAAAGTAAGGAGAAAGAGCAAGAACTTTTTGGTCAGCAATAGGGATTGTTGTTATGTCAAGCTGCTTTTTATAATGGAAATAAATTAAAAAACTTATAGGTGGAGAAAACACATAAACACTTAAGTGCACTTGAATTTAAGTGATCTCATAATAAAGGTCTGGAAGAGGCCACAAGCATGCCACTGATAAGTCACTTTACACGGAGAGCTCTGAGTAGCTATCATTTCTTAAAAGAAAATGAATTTCTGAAGAGGGAATTTAGGCTACTCTCAAGATTTAATGACTTTGGGAGTCTGTAGGTCACGCACATATGTTCTGAAATGAATTCTCCTCCCTCGCCCCCCCCGCCCCCATTTCCGTTTCTGAATTAACTAACCCTTAACCCCATTAGCTCTCTCATCTTAAAGCAAAACATGTTATTCCTGCACCATTAGTACTCCACCGTGCCATCGTGTTTATTCTAACGTCTGGAATTCATCAGTTCTTTTCCCTTTACTTGACTGTGAGCAAAAGGGAAAAAAGGAGGCGAGCTCATGAGGGGAGAGAATAAGGCACAATGAATTTTATCTGGACAGCTTGAATTCACTAATGACTACACTTAATAAGTATAGGTTGTGCCCTAGGTTCAACATTTATAAAACATAGCACATCACAAACTGCATTTCTGGAGACGTGGTGAGCCCAGACATTTCCTTTGAAATGGCCATCCCGGGGCTGGGAACAGAGTTCCAGGAAAACCCTCTCGCTGGTGGCGAAGGGCAGAGCACCAGTCGAAAAAGCACAGGGCTCCCCACACATTTTTAATCCTCCCGCAGCCCTGCAGCCCTGGCTCGGTGACAGTGCGTCCTGTTAAACGACAATAGGGAGAAGGATCCCCGCTGCGGAGGAGGCTCTGTGTGTGGCTGCCTCCCTCCTGCACAAAAGAAGGGCTTAGGTGGGGTGGGGAAGGAGGCCAGCATTGCACCATACCCCATTGTTTGGGATCCCGCAGGCTCCTTCCCTTGGTTAGGGCTCTTTGAATGGGAGATGACGGGCGGCAGTGCGCCCCCCTCTCCCCCCTCAGCTCTCCCTGGGGAACTGCCAGCAAAGATTATACAACATGAGCAGAGACTGCTGGAGGCACTGGGGTAGGCAGAGGGGAGGGTGTCTGGCGAAGAGGCTAGGGAGGGTAAGGGGCGGGGGGGGGGGGGGGGGGGCTTCCCAACCCCTCCCCAGCCAACTGGTTATATGTGTCTCCATCCCTTGACAAGAACCAGACCTTGGAGCTTTTGCTCATGTTAGGGGTGGGGAAAGGCGAGGGGGGCTCCCCGGGCAACAGGAAAGGAGCACTGTGGAGCAGCAAGTGGGGCCCAGAGGGGTGTGAGCTGATGCAGCTGTACTGCTGCTGATCCAGACGTGAACTTCTCCTCCGCGGGCTCCGAGGCCTCTACTAGGCAGTGCACATTTATGTTTTTTACTAAGAAACTGCTGCTACCTCTCCATAATATCCTGGATTAATACAGCCAGTGTGTTTCACGCTTTCGGCAGCTGTCTGTCAGGATAACACGAAGGTCAAAGTAGAATGAGAAAAACAAGGCAAAATAAAGAGGAAGCTACAGTGAACTATGTAGATATACATAATTTTGTGAAACACTAGCAAGAATATCTAATACTCTCTCTAATGTGCCTTTCCATTGAGTTTGAGGGATATGATATGGCTTTCAGATTTAAGTCGGGGGTTTTTTTTTATTTCTTCAGAGAGGGCGCTCAAATTCTCCCCTTTAATACAATTAATCAGTATTTGACATCAGTAGACTTACAGACGTAGATAGATGAAAATGTTACAAGCAGCAGTAGAAAGCCTAATGTACTGAAATAAAGTCAGCGGACTGCCCTGAAGAGAGTGACTCTCCTCTTGGAGCCTGATCCTCACTGAAGTCACTGGGAAAACTTAAGGGGATATTAATGATGGAGATTCAGAGATGCAGGAAGCTGGATCCACAGATGAGGTCTGAGCCTCATGTCACTTGTCTCCTGATCCCCAAACAAGGTAGAAAAATTGGAAAAAAATGTCAGCTTCTTTTACACCTTACCTGTAAATAGACCCTGTTGTGCCACCGCTGCACTCCAGGTAAAGCTGCTTCTGGGAGTTTTGCCACGCTGGCTTGTAGAAAGGCAGAGTTTTTCACTAAAGACTTCACCTCCAGTTGCAGGAATTTATCGGGATGGTTGTTGTTTGGCAAAACAGAGAAGTCCATGTTTCTGTCCTGTAGCATAATAACGAAAACAGCCCCAGCTTCTGCTTCCTGGCTGTGCACGCTCCTTCTATTATTAATGATGTGAAGAAGGATACGACAGTTTCCTGAAACTGTATCTGACCCCTGTTTGGTGTCAGGCTCACTTATATCATCTACCAATGATAAAAGATTGTTTAGAAGCGGCAGAGCAGACAGGACATGTTTCTATAAGTGCCTAGCTTACGGTTTTCAAGTTCAAGGTCTATTTTGATAGATACATATGTGCTTATTAAAGCTAACAGAGTACCAGTGAGTAGATGCATGAGACACTTAAATGCATACCAGCACTTCCTCAAGTGACCTGCCAAAAATGTCAAGCTTACAATACTTCAAAGCAAGCTTTTCCCCCAGAAAATTAGAAGCAGCTCCCAGTGCAAAGCAAGTCCTCCTTTTCTGTGATGGTACTAAGAGGCTCCATTGTGCTGTGTGGGTCGGTACCGTTTACCACGATAGCTATGACATACACTTCTTTAGGTTCAAGGATTTCTTTCACAGTAAATTCTTCTTGACCCTGGGAAATATTAGATTGTTTCAAGTAATTGATAACAGAAGTTTTCAGGGAATTGAATCTGCTCCTGTTCAAGTGAATGGAAAACACTCCTACTGACTTGAATGGTATAGTCAGTCCCTTCACTTTCATTATTTTATTTTGAGATTTGATATTTTCATCATAATTTTATAAATCTTAAATTCTTTTGACTTTCAGCTAATGGAATTCCCCTTTTCATCATGGCCGTTACTTACAACCAGCAAAAGTAGTCTCCTCACTTTTATTTTAACCCTTTTTTCCAATCCTTTCTGTTTTTAGAAAGACATGTTTTATTTTTCATGACATTGCCACAGAGGACAGATTTTTGAAAGTTCATTGTTTGAAATCCAGGGAAACCTATTTTGTGTAAAATTAGTCCTGAGTATTAGGGCATCATGAAAATATTAGCCTTATACTTAGACCGGAGAATCAGACCAATCTATTTCCCTTACAGAAGATTGCTGAAGTTTAGAAATAAAATAAGACCAGTTAACTACTTTTTTAAAGCGTTACTGATGTGAGATCATAATGTAATAAATGAATACTTTGATATACATATGAGTTAAAACCCTTATTTACTTAGAAAGCTCACAATTTTTCCTTGCATACATTTATTGGCGATTATTTTACAGCACATCTGTTAAAAATTATTAATCTGTAGCCTTTCAAGCAGATACTCAGGGTATTTGTGAGCAGCCACAAAAGAGACAGTAGTGACCATGTTTCTGAGTGGATGTGCATGCTTCTGGGGAACCTGCTGCTACATTTAGAACTGTTTCTCCATAGTGTAATGAAGGCTTGAAAAACTTACACACCTTTACTATGAAGCAGCTGTTTTGAGGCTTATCATGCAATAGAGTCACAGAACTGTAGAGTCAAAGAATCCCAGAATGGTTTAGGTTGAAAGGCTCCTTAAAGATCATCGAGTTCCAACCCCTGTGCCGTGGGCAGGGACACCTTCCACTACATGTAGTCCCCTCTTTTTTTCCTGGGCAGACCTAAGGCAGTAACAATTACTGTTCCCAAATACCTGGGCATATACAACCATGCCTTCTTTCTTAAACATATATACCCTTTCCAGCATCTCTCCGAACACAGGATTCTTCTGCACTACTATAGCATATGATGTGGTGGGCAGCTGTGTGAATTTAGTTAACAACACTACTTTGTTTCATTAGCCATGACATAAGAACATAAAATCCCATCCCACTAGGTCAGACCGCCCCAAACCCAGGATCTATCGCTGTATTTGGAAAAGGCAAGGAGAGATGCTGTTTAGGGAGACTGTGTATACCTGGGTACTTTCTGCAGTTCGTTCTCTTTTTACCCCCCAAGAAGCCACACAAATTTTTGTGCTACTGTCTCTTCCCAGGCCTTTTATTATCTTTTTATGGACTTGCTGTCCATGAATTTGTCTAATCGCATTTCAAATCTTCTGATACTACCTCCTCCAGAAGAAAGCTTCAGGACATCATGGCCATCTGTCTAAAGTGCTTGCTTTAATGTTCTAAACTAATTTCCATACTGGTTTTATCAAGGATGCCCTCTTTTTTGTACTACAGCATTTTAAGAACAAGAGCTCCACATGCAGCTTGTCCATCACCTTCAGGATTTTTTGAACCTTGACCATGCTTATCACAGCAAATCTGAAGCATCAACTCTTTCAGTCTCATCTCACAAACCACCTGGGCTATCCCTTGCTCATTTATTTAAATGTGTTACAGTGTAATTCCACTACATTGTTCATGACAACACAGCAACAGTTTAAATGAATACAATGCTCAAGATGTGGGTACACCACAGTTCGAAAACCAGGAAAAACGATGCTGTATTTCTGACAACATCCATTAGGTTTGGGATTTTTTTCCTCTTATTCTCACAGAGCTAATAATGTCAGACTACTACTATGATTTTGCTCCATCTCTGTGACTGCCAGTTGCAAGATCAGTATCTTGTAGGACCAGTTTAGGCTTTTTTTTTTCCATACATAAACTACCTTACATTTAAGCCACATCAAAGTTTATTGGCTAATGTCTTTCCTAATCACTCGGTTTTGTGAGTTTCTTGCCAAGTGAGGCAACAGTTGATTGACCAGAAGAGCTTAATGTCACCTGCGGAGCTGGAGATCTGTTGTTCACTCTCTTCCTTGTGCCATTGATCCAAATGTTGAAAAACTAAACCCAGCATGATTTCTTGGAGAACCATACTGCTGACTCTTCTCCATCCTGAAAGATGACCATTTTGCTTCCAATCCTTTAACCAGCTTTCAAGCCATAAAAATTGCTACTGTAATCCTTTGTGAATATAGTTTCTTTAATGTGTTGTGATGTGGAACTTTGTCAGAGCCTTCCGTGGCCTTCAGATCCTCTTTGCTCAGGACACAGGTGAAGCCATGCCGACTCTCTCCCAACAGCCCATGCTTATCCAGGTGCTCAGGAAGCTCATTCTTTTTTATCGGCTATTACAGCACCATAAAAGGAACTCAAGACTACCAGTCTGTAGTTCGGAGGATCCCCTAAAGATCCCCTTTTCAAGAGGCAGGAATTACAGTGCAATCTGCCAGTCCTCTGGCTTACACACCATGGCAAGCAGTTCTGCAATTTTCCAATTGTGTTCTTGCAGGAATCTCATGTGACTGCCACCACCGATACCTGTCAGCATCTAACATACCTATTTGGTCTTACATTCTTGTATAGTTCCTTCAACTTGATCCAGTCTCTCTGCCACCTCTGCTATAAGGAATGTGCAAGGTATGAGAACCCCTGTAACATTTCAGCTGGAAGTAATTCACTTAACTTCCCTTTCATAGCTCTATCATCCCCGAGTGTCCCTTTCATACTTGTGTTATCAGATGGTCTGACTGACTCCTTAGCTGGCTTCCTGCTTTTGATGTATTTCAAGTCCCTTTTACTATTAGTTGGAGCATCTTTTTTACAGGTATCTTGAAATTGTTTCTGAGTGCTCTTCATTTTCTGTTTACAATTGACCTACTAGGCTTTAGGGCCTCCACTGGTCTCCTCATGCAGGCAAGCTTTCAATTTTTAATATATTTTTATAATAACCAAATAGCTGCTTCTCTGTCACTGAAGATGACAATGAAAACTGAATGGAAAAAACCCCAGACAACCCAAAACCTAAGCCACATCCTCCAGAATAAAGCAGGAGATCTCTTCCAAAATAAGTGACAACACATCTAAAATTCAGGTATTCCTTTTCTTTAAGAAAGGTGTAAGAAGTAGTAACTGTTGTAACTTTTGGTCACTGCTGTAGCTAGCCAGCATGAACCTGGGAAGAAGTAAGCCCACTGTACACCAGCCCAGCACAAGCCCTGTGCACCACTTAAATCCCACTTAATCCAACAAAATAGAGTCTAAGGGGGATTTAATTAGCAGAGAGGGCCTACTCTAGCCTGTGAGAGCTGGAGTCAATTTCACTTTTCCTTGTCAGCTGAACTTGACTGATTTGACATTCATTAGTTGAAATTTTACATATTCATCAGGCTGGAAGGAAAACGTATTAACGCAGAAGGACTGCTGCTGAAAAAGAAAGACCACATCCAAGGAGCGAGTAAACTCGGGTGAGAGTGTCTATGATGGCAGAAGGCTATTGCTTCCCTGAACACCGG
The DNA here is from genome assembly GCA_002844005.1 of Limosa lapponica baueri. NCBI lineage: Eukaryota > Metazoa > Chordata > Aves > Charadriiformes > Scolopacidae > Limosa > Limosa lapponica. The sequence goes on from KZ505841.1 coordinate 78,188, forward strand.
TGGGAATGCTGGCTGCTGTCCCCCGGGGCTGTGGCAGAGCTCTGCAGGACAGGTGCTCAAAACGCTCTTACCATTTTCTGACAAAACAGGAGTTTTGGTCTGTGCTGCTTCTCTGAATGATGATGGAGTGTATTGAAGCAGTAAAATTAACTTGCTTTCAAATCCATGCAGAGAAGGAAGAAGCATTTTTGCTATGTAGACACAAAACTGCTTCACAGTGGTTCACACGCATCTAATGAATGGTTTTGTGCTACAGATGCTGAAGGAATCAGAGCCAGAGCCATCAGCATTGTAACATCCTGATTTCACTCATTACATTTAAAAAGAACATCATCTTACTGCAAAACTTTCTATCCCTGGTTGCCATCCAAAAGTCTTTTCTTTTATGAGGTTGTACAAGGGTGACAGGAGGATGGATGACTTCAGCACAAGTCACTCATCTGTTTTCAGCGGATACAGGCAGAGTTAAAACGTACTTTTCTGTTTTCAGATAAATCCCACATTCTTGCTAGTAGAATATTCAGAAACATAAGAGCAAAAACATTCAAAATTGTGCACGTTATCACTGGCTGACAAAAGACTGCCCTCTGTCCCTTAGTCTGGAGGCATCTTTCCTTTCCCTTGATTTTCAGTTGTGATTCAAGTGAGTGCAGGAGTATTAGCAGGACTGGGTACTAAGTAAGTATGAAGAAAATTTAAAATAACGACTGTTCTTTTTGCCTGCCAACTACAATAATTCTATTTGACTTTCAAATGTGTGTCTGTGACATTGAGGAGTTATGCCCAAGAGCAACTGAATTTTCTGTGCATTGAAACCTTCTAATTATACAAAATACAGTATCACATTCCATGATGTCAGAGTTATTTTTCCTTCCTTCTTACTTTTTAAAACCAGACGATACTTAATTTAAAATCATACATTAGCACATCATTAAAGTTGCAGTTTTTTGAATGCCCAGAAGTAAGATGCCAAACCAAAGATTTTGACAGTATGGCTGCTTGAAAGTACATACATTGATTTCAACAGGAGTTAAGACTGCAGCTAAGTAGTATTCCTGAACAGAACCACAGTCCTGACTGGGAGCCTCAGTTTATTAAATTATGTGGATATCTACATAACATCTATACACTAGACTCTTTGCAGAGAATTAAAAGGAACAATTGCTCAAATAAAGATGCATTCCCTTTTTACTTTGAGGAGAAAATATGATGCCTTTCAGAATAATTTCTCTGGCCATCTTGCCTTCAGTGTTTGCTCTCCTATGTATATTCAGAGCATGCCTAAAGGAAAATGGAGGCAGAGGACCCATCCCTCCCCTCTTGCAAAGTTCAGTGGCTAGAGAACTCACCTGAGATAAGTAATTTCTCCTCCACTGAATATTACCCTGTTACATCCAACTTCCCATATGTTAAAACTCACAGAGAGGCATGTCTGCCTGCAGCTGCAGAAAGATGCCTAAGTCAAGAGCAGGAGGTATTTGCTGTAGGCACTACTGTAGCTGTACCTGCTGTGATGGATTCGCCTACCAGACACGGATGCCCAAACCAGAAAAAACGCAAATAACAAAAGAAGCTTTACTTTTTATTGAAAATGTAAAAATCATGTGAATCATGTACAATATTTTCTCATAAGGAAAATTTTAGCTGTTTCATAACGTTTCACAAAACTGTAAAACATTTTATTTTTATAAAGACTTTTTCATAAAACAAAGATAAAAGTAAAGTAGTATTACAAAGCTATTTTCTAAATTGTCAACAGGGCACTGAAAATGTTTAACAGATTAATTCATACAAGTGGCAGGAGGAAGGACTCTTCCATTTGTAAATCTTCAAGAGGACACACAAAGGTATAGAGGGGCATGGGTTTTTTGTTTCAAAACGTTTAAAATCAAGTGACATGTTAAAACAGTACAGACGTGGATTCATAGGATGGTACAAGTTCTAGGACTGCATTTCTCTACACTACCTCAAACAGTGCAACAGTGATTCAGTGTAAATCTCTACAGTGTTTCATTGATTCAATACTTGCGTTCAAGTATGTGTCCATGAGAATGATCAAAATCCCTACTTAGCTATTTTAATTTTCTTGTTTACAATATAAATTACAGTAGATTATCCCCTTCAGTATGTTTCTAAATAAAATGAACTGATTTCACAATACATTCTGTAATAACCTGTTCAATAATGTTAGCTTACTCACCTCAACATCTGTTGCAAGATACACAAGATCATTCTGTCTCTGAATGCCAAAAATATAATAAAATTAAAAAGGGCTTTATTTCCATATACAACAAAACTATTCAGCTAACTTAAAATAAATTCAAGATAATATGACATTTTTTGGCAACAGAGTGACGACCCTACTGAAAATAAACATTTAAAATACTAGTTACTATTTTTTAAAAATTCTGATAAATGTATCCAAAATTGTTCATATAAAAATTAATTATGAAAATGTCAGAGGATAAAACAAGTTGGCAGTCTAACCAAAACAACTAAGGATGTCTGGCAGGCAAAAATAAATTAATTTGATTAAATTATATGTAATCTGATAATATTTGGTCTGAAGAAGCGTGCGTGTGTGTGTGTACGTGTGTGTGTGTGTGTTTATAAATAATAAAATCGCAAAGAGCTGAGAGCCAGCCAGCCTGACAGAGGTCAACTCTTTTGTTGCATTTTTTGCGCATAAAAGTCCCTGCACGTCTCACAGCACCGCTGATACCACCTCATGTCTTGACAGAGGTTCTTCTCTCTTATCACCCTGCAGTACACAGGCCACTGGTCTCCCAGGCACTTGAACGTTAAAGCAGCTGTGAAACAACAGCAACAAGAAGATCAAGTAAACATTACTGTTACATTTATTAATGAAGAATCAGGAAGCAACGGTGACAAGGACACCAGCAGTGTTATCTGGGGAAGGGAAAGGAGAATAGATCATAGAATCATAGAATGGTTTGGGTTGGAAGTGAGATTAAAGATCATCTTTTTCCAACCTGCTTGCCATGGTCAGGGACACCTCCCACTAGACCAGGTTGCTCAAAGCCCCATCCAGCCTGGTCTTGAACACTTCCATGGATGGGGCATCCACAACTTCTCTGGGCAAGCTGTTCCTGTGCCTCACCACCCTCACATTTACTGTGAATAGCTTCCTAATATCTAATCTAAATCTAGCCATCTTTCAATTTAAAACCATTACCCCACATCCTATCACTGCACTCTCTGATAAAGAGTTCCTCCCCATCTTTCCTGTAGGACCCTTCAGGTACTGGAAGGCTGCTATAAGGTCTTCCTGGAGCCTTCTCTTCTCCAGGCTGAACAACCCCAACACTCTGAGCCTGTCTTCCCAGGAGAGGTGCTCCAGCCCTCTGTAGATATTCAACAAAAGAAAGACAAAAATAATTCTCCTGCTGTCAGTATTTTCAACATTAAAATTTTTAAGGCCAACTTAATTTATAAATTGGATTACGTTGCATTGAAACTAACTGGTTTCATGTCGTGCAGCTGTCTCCTCATGAGAGAGTGAAGCCCATCTTTCTGCCCTACACAGAGGGCAGAGCTGGGGCTGGGGCAAGGGCTACACAGGGGCTGCAGAGCCAGCTCCAGCAAAGCCGCACAAAGCAGCAGCTCCAGCTGAAACTGCCCTCAGTCTGAGATGGAAGTTGCCACCGGAAAAACAGGAAGCCTCATCTTGAATAATACCAGAATGGGGTTATCAGTGACACCTGTAAGGGGAACTTTTTTTTTTTTTTTTCCAAAGGCAGGTAGGGAAATGTAGGGATTAAAGCATGGAGACTGCTGCTGGTTTTCTGATTCAGCTTTTGCTCAAGAAATCAAGCTTTGTGCTGTGTTGTCAATTAATGGAAATTGAATAAAACTACATGATGTCTTACATCTTCTTCCTTTGTAAATGAAATAACCTACTAGACCTATAGTTTTGTCTGGCTTCTTCATTCAAAGGAACAGAAATATATTGTCTTGCTCTTACAAGGTTTGAGGGCAGATAGCAAGTCCCATGGTACATTTTGTAACACAAATCCATTTTATCTAGAAAAATGACACTTACAGTATGGAATCAATAACAGTTGATATGTTGGCAAATATACTTGTCCAGGCCCAACTACTGCATTTTGTGCTTCTCAAATGCACAAATACTATGCATTTCTTACCTATCTGACCATTTTCTCTCCTGAGTACATTCAAAATGTGTTTGGTTTTTTTTTTAAATTGTCTTCCAACACATTGGTCTGACTGCATCACCCTCCTTTTAATCACACCAATGGGTCTTCCCTACTTGACGTCAAAGTCAAGCTATTAATCCTTACTTTCACATCTTTCATGTCTTTTCTTCACCCAGTTATTCAGGTTGTTCTATTAGTAGTCTGTTGCTGCTTTCTAACTGGGAATCCCTGACTATCAAATTCTTTCTCAGTAACCTAAAATTACAAGGACATCTCACCAGCCTGAAAAGCCACTGTTTGATTTATGTCTTCCCACAGTTGTTATAACTATTTGGTTCTCTCTAGCAGTCATAAACATTCAGAAGCAGAAGTCTGACTTCTGTTGTATGCCTGTTGTATAAAACAGGCATGTTTTTCACCTGTGTTTTCTTTTTTCTTGCAAAGCCATCTGTTAATCCGCCCACCTGTTTTGCGTACAAAAGTCTCTTACAGTGCTTATCATAGAAGGATGCTGGTACCAAATTTGGGTCTTTTGCACATTCAGTTATTCAGGCTGTAGCGCATACATGGAATTAACATGGGAAAACAGTAAAAATAGGACACAAGAAACAGACATCATCCTAAAATCATCATAAACACTGAACTCAAAGAAACAGTCAATCTCTCAGAAGATCTGAGTCACTCTCCTTTTTTCATAGAAGGGAAAGAGAAACTGAGAGCATATTTACAGAAGAGTAGAGATGGTGCAATCCACATGACCTTTACTAGTTGTACCCCCAAATCCAGGGGATCTGTCCTGTATAACAGGAATAGAACTGGAGTCCAAAATGATCAATATATTCAAGAGAAGCCTTGTATTCTGTATTTTGGAAATGTTAATGTTTCTACTGGATTGGATTCCGACTCTGGCTGGATGAGATTCACCTGTACATTACAAACATCAGTGCTACATAATCCATTCCATGAAGACAACATCGCCCAATCTTTTTTTGTGCACTTCACATTAAGTCAAATTTTAATGATTCTGACACTGTATTTTTTCTGTGAAACTGTGATTTACTTTATTCTGTGACACAAAGCTGCTTATACCTCACCAGAGGGAGCGAGTCAGTGAAGGAGTGATGGCCTCTTGCTTCTGAGGGATCACTTGAACAAAGAAAGACAAAGTACAAAGGGCAATCTTACAATAATGAAATAGCAGAGGAGAGGGCCATAAGCAACAGCTGCCATCTCATCCAGCAAACTGAAACAATGACTACTACACAGGAATGTTTAAGGGTTAAGAACTTCAAAGAGAAATAGCCGTCACTGACTTAAAGGAAGGATTACATACAACCTGAAAAGTTGGATTTGCTTTCCATGCAGGAGTAATCTATTTGACAGGAGGGTTTATCTTAACAAGGGCTCTGGAAAATCATCTGGAAAGGGTATGCTGTCTTACAGCAAGCCTTTGAATATTCCCCAGTCATGCTTAAGAAGCAGATGAACAATTTGGGGAGCTAACGGTTAAGACCATCATCAACAACCCACTAGGCATTAACATTAACAGAATTAACAGTTCTGTAGTTAAGCAGTAACATAATTTCTGTAAGACCAATAGAGAACTGAGTTCCTCCAGGAACAGCAGATATCTTCACGTTAGTAATTTTCTTTCACAAGTCCTAATCCATCAGACACAGACTGTAGACGTTTGAACTACAGACAAGTAGAAAGAGCTGTTTGTATTTGAGGAACAAATAAGGGCTTCCTTGATCTCACAAATGTCATGAGAACACAGTTTGCAGAGCTTTTAAAGAGAAAACAAGATATTTTCTTACTTTAGAAATGTCTGGTAAAATTGAGTGGACAAATATATATAAACAAATATATGTTTATAATGTCTCCAATATATAGAAAGATGTTTTCATCTCAGATGTTTTGTGTCCATATATCATACAGTTCCATAATATGGTCCTTCCTTGGATAACAAAACCCTTCACCACTCTGACATACAGTCTCTAACGTACACACTGGAAAACTGAGGCAGAGAGACGAGTCTCCATACAGAATTTACATCTCCTCAGTCCTAGCCCTCTGTTTTAAACTGGGATCATCACTACCCTATGGAGAGAAAGAACTAAAGAGCGATTTCCGCATTTTGACTGCTTACCTAACCTGGGTGATGTTATGGTGTTGACATTAATTTTCTCATTGCAGGGGTGGAGATGACAGGGTCTGTAGGCTGCAGGCTTTTCTGAGGAAAAGCATTCATTGCCATGCCTTCCCGTGATCTTGTGCATGCACTGGATGACTCGGGACTGCATCCCTTTGCCACAGGTGACAGAGCACTGGAACACACAGAAGACATACATTCATTGGAAAGGTATTTTTGCCTGTAAACATGAAGGTGAAATGCCCGTCCAGTTGAAGTCAGTGGCTGCTCCTTTAGTTGTCAGAACTCCAACATTTTTGCCTTCCATTCCGTTAGCTAAATGAAAATCAATTAAAAAAACACAAATAAATTGACAGTATTTATTGAAGGACCGACCAATTCCAGCATCCTGTTGCTGTCAAGGTCCATTTTGTAGAGCCTGTGATGAAACTGCAACACAGCAATGTGCCTAAAGCAAGTAGGGGCTGTTCTCCTCTATCTGTATCCTAATTTACTCTTATTAATAAGAGGTGAGGGTGATGGAAAAAAAGAAAATGCTCACAGACACTGACAGAGAGAAGCATTTTTAATTAAGCCATTACTCCTGCCAGTGCAGAAGTGCTCTTTCTACTCAGCAGAGTGTGTGTCTCTTGTCTTTGTATCACAACTTCATGTTTTCACATGTCCCACAGATGAAACACACGTGAGACATGCTGCCTGGCCTCTAATCAACCTTCCCATCTTGTTGCCATAGAGAATAAGGTCAGAAAAACAGCTGAGCAGTGTAATGATGGTAACATTCTACTTCTATCACAGTAACATATTAGAATGAAAACTTGGACAGTGCTGTAAAGGTGCATACAAAACCTATTGCAAACCAACAAAATACATTCTTTCCTCTTTCCTGACTTTTTGTGAACAAAATTTAATAGGGTATGAATTATTTTTGCATCCACTGACATATGATCTTTTGCATTAAGTACAAATTCATTCAAAAAATGATATATTGCAATTTGCTCTTACCTGCTAATGATTTTGACTCAAGTACCCACAAATTTCATTAAGTATGGGGGAAATTTACTATAAAGGACATATTCAAGTATTAATCAATTTCTTGCAATGAATGTTACAAGCACTGGCTGAAAATTTATGCCACTACCATCCACATAATCCCGAAAATACTTTTGTTCTAAAAAATCTTAATTATGTAAACATTCAGAACACATTTCCTCAGGAAGATTCAAGAAGCAGCTGAAAAAATGGTGAAATGAGAGAGAAAGACAAGGAGAGGGTGCTATAACAAAAGAGGTTTCCCAACCATCCTCTCTCAAGATGGAGATAAAGAAGTATAGTTTTCTGCAAAGCAGGAATAAATTTTGAGTGTAGGAAAAAACACTAAGGTGTTTTTTTTTTACCCTTTAGTTTTATTATCTATGTGCTTTTGAGTGACATTTTAAACACTATTAGCTGGAGGAAGGATTTACACATGCCAAATGGAAAATAGAGGGTTTTCACCCAAATACGTAAATTAACAGGGGTAAGACTCATGTCTTTTGGGCTCATGAGAATGCAAGAGAGGTACAAGAGACTAGGATATACACTGGAAGGGTATTTTCACAAGGACTAAGCAAGATCCAAAGTACACTTCCACTTGTAACCACATGAAATCAAACACTGGCATTATACAAAGGCAGTAAGTGAACTTGATTTTGCTTCTATTCTCAGTGATGTATATCAGGAATAACTCCATAAAGTCAATAAAGAACTGTAATTTCTTGCAAAGTTTATCAGATACAGCATGCATGAGCCAAGGAATGAAAAGACATTCAATTATGCATACATAACAGCAACCACAGCTTAAAATATAAACCAATATACTGTTTACAGGTGCGAATCCAGCTAGTACTGAAGTCTCTTCAAAGTAGAAGTCTGTGATCAACTTTAAATTTTGTATACTGCTTTTAAATTGCATGAGAAAAAGCTTCTCAACAGAATTACTTTTCCTGAATTCTCTGCCTTTTCCCTGTGCAGCTAAACATAATCTGGCTTCTTATAATGGCCAACATTATGTATATGGTAAACATGTACAATCACACATGTACATATCCAAATTTAATCACCAACATCAGCCAGAACATCAAACTTAATCTTGCCAAAATTCCAGCTGCTTCTTGGATTCCGCTCTCTATAATTTCAAAGAGGTTTATCTTTGGAATACTTCAATGGAATAGCAAATGAGACAATGGAATAGCAAATTAAAAAAAAAAAACCCACCCAGCAAGACAAACATCTGCAAAACCTGAGAATGAAGGAAAGATGAAGGTAATACAGTGAAGATAATATGATGAAGGCAATAAAATGAAGATAATCTTTGAAGATCATCACAATGATCCTTATTTAGAGTAATTTTGCACACAGTATTGTATTTTTTTCCCTTCAGTAAAACACTTGCATGTTTATTAACCAAAGTTAAGAGTATATGTGACCTTGTAGTATGTATCTTCATTTATCAGTTACAGAGAAAGAGGACAGGACAGGCAGGAGGATCTGGTACATAAGATACCCTAAAAACAATTTATCTGCCCTTAACCTTTGGTTTTCCTAAAACAAGTAGGTGCCACCGAGCCATCTGGAGTACTGGAAAGGAGAACGGGATTTGAAAACACTGGACTTCTGCTGACAAAAATGGGCTCCAATGATGCATAATGCATAACAATTCACGTATGCAGGTGCCTTTGTGGAGAGCACTCTGGCAGCAGTCACATCTTCTCTATATCAAATGAGCTCTGGCCTGAAAGCCTCTCGTGACTGCAACTGAGAGAATGCACAACACGCGGAGAGGTATGTCTCTCTCGCCTAGTTGTTGTTTAGGCCCTGAGTTTCTATGCAAAATTTGGAAAGATTTTTGGCATTACAATCTTAATTGGTGATTTAGCCTCCCTTTAATGACTGAGCTTTTGTGAGATACTTCAAAGAGCTTTATGAAGCATTACAGTGCAGTTTTCTAGCCAAAGATGTATACACCTTGCAAACAATTTTAGTTTTGCATGACCCACTTATTAACATCCCAACTTTAGAGGAAGAAACCAACATTAAAGGATGATAAAATAAAATGCCTCAGTTCATATAGGAAATATGGGGCAAAGCAGGAAATAAAATATGAAATTTGCCTTCTGTTTTATCTTGTTTTCTTTTCATAGAAATGTAGTGATTTTTAATTTTGCATTTATTCTTATTTTATAAAACTTCTTTAAAGTCTTGAAAGATGTTTGAGGAAAGCTGTGAAGAGGCAGGGCTACCACATTGATTTGCAATCCAAAACTTTCAAAGCCAGCCTGATCAGTTTACAAGTAAAGAGAGTTTTTTCCAGACCACTAGTGTTTTAAAATCAAGCAGGGATCGGATAGTCAAGCTGTGCTTTTCCCTGTTCACACATCATCATCAGCAGTGGTGTATGACTTTAGAATTAAGAATTCTACTGTTTGGAGGCCAGAACAAAATAATATCACTTTACCATATCTATATTATCTCACACTCAAAGCAGTATGAAATAGGGTATTTACTAGCAAAATTTACACATGGAGCAGATCCACACAGGGCAAAAGAACTATTTTTAGTAATTTTAAAAGCACTTGAAAAGAAAATGAAAAATTTCAGACAACCTGTAGTATTTGCACAAAATTAGGGAAAACACACTTCAAATATTGTCTTGAGTAGTACATTTGCTAGCTACACAGGCAAACATTGAGACTTCTGTTTGCCTCCATGAAGTGGTCTTAAACCTGAATTTGTGCTGCAAAACCACCAGACAACTGCTAGTGTAATTGAGAGCAGCCACTGAATATTGGAGGGTAAAAGGCATCCATGATATTTTTCTTTTTCACTCTGCAAACGTATGGACTTGGTCCAGTCTCTTTAGGAGACACCTCAACTTCTGCAAACCAGCTAGAGGCCACTCAGAGCAACAGCTCTGAACCTCCTTTTGATACTCATTTTACTGCATATGCACGCATACATTCTAGCTGAAGCAGACTCTTCCAAAACTGCCTCCTAAGCTTGCTTCACTTTTTGGATTTCTCTTACTGAAAATATTCAACCTGAGGCAGATATCTCTCACTGGATCTGCAGGTGTCGCATTTTAGGTAGCACTTGTAGTATGTAGCTAAAGCTGAATAGCTTCTGTATACTTCTGGAGTTTCTGTGTTTAAAACTGTAACAAAACTTTCAAGTTACAGGAACCAAAAAATATGTTATTAATCAGTGAATTTAATCAGAAAGCAATCTATGTGTCAAAACTGCTTGTATATTCCATGATTTTATATATAAATATATATAATAGTATAAAGCTTATGTAGATAAAATTTACAAAAAATACCCACTTCAAACCAATCTATAGTAATTTGTATTAATTCAGCAGGTCTCAGATTAATTTCAACCTATAGCTTATATCACTAGTGAATGCAGAATACTTTTCTATAGGTCTTCTTCCCACCCCCTCCACCTTCCAAATGTCAGTCTTGCACATGCTTTACTTTACTTTTGTGGTGGTTAATTATATTTTACTTCTAACGGTTCAGATGACCTACACTTTAAGGCCATCTAGCTGATTAGCAAAAATCCCCGTAGGACAACTCTGTTTGTAAGTTTAGACTAAATGTTCTAATACGTAGCCAGAGGTTTTTTATGTGGCTGTTAATCTGTGCATTTTGGACACAGTCCTAAAGGTACTGTAAAACCGTTCAAGCAGCAAGACATGTAAAACATTCCTGTTAAAGATTAAAAAAAATTCCTGGATAAATATAGTTAACAGCTATTTTTTTTGAAAGTTTTTCTTTCTTTCAAATAAAATCTACCCACTCTGTTTGAATTTTGTCCTACTTTTGAACTTCTTTTAGACACAATTTCAAGGACAGAATCTTAGGTGTTAAATATAACAATCCTTACACTTGGCATGCACACCCGTTACCCAAGATTCCTTCTTTCTGTTCCCTGCCAAAGATATATATTCTGGAGAGAATACATATTCCCAAGGCCAACAGCTGAGGAAGGTGCTGTAATGCCGTAGCTGCTTCCAGCTGGCCTTCATAAGAAGTAGGAATTCCTAAATTAAGGGAAAAATTGTCACTGGCAGACAGTAACGGTCAAAATGCATCTTTCTGCCAACACAACAGGCAATCACTGCAGAGGCTGATACAATCCACAATGAAAAACCCAATCTGTGACAATATTAACAGAATTGACTTGGACAATTTATTTTCAAGAATAAACTGATTGTTCAATAAAAGGTTTTTACAAGTCTAAGTAGCATTCTAAGTGGAGAGCAATGTGCTCATAAGGAAACTCAGTGTTGAGTTCCATTGGAAATTATTAGCAGAGCATTCCTAATCATTTATGTATAGGTTCATCAGTTCCAGCATTTAAGGGATTTCAACCTTTTCATAAAGTGAGTGTAAAACAAGGATATCAAGCAATCAGACTTTAACAACAGGATTCATATTTGCTTACATGCTTGCAATCTTTTAATGAATGTTGTATTTTTATGAAGTTTGCTTTTGAAGGCAGGGAGTAGATAAAAGTGGTGCATTTATTTTCAACAAAGACTTTATACTGAGTTTAGTAACATTCTTAAAGATTAATAAATAAAACAAATAATCTGCAGTTTATTTAAGCACTTTTTTTTTTTTTTTTTAATAAAAGCATTTGTGAACAGTGTAACTAATACAAAAAGAGGCACTAATGGAGCAAACATAAGATGGAGTCTGAGTTCTCCTATGCATCATTTCCAGGAAGGTCTTTCTGACTCTCTCATTTCTGACACACCCAACACCTCAGTATGTGAATGCCAAATTTAAAATTCAGAACTTGTGCTAAGTTTAGCTGAAAAAAATCTGCTGTCGGTCTCTCCTAAGTTTAGCAAGTTTGAGTTGTCCTTATTAATTTTATTTTGCTCTTCTCCTTTTTATTTTTCTTCTGCTCTCCCCCCCCCCCCCCCCCCCCCCCCACCTTTTTCTTTCTAGGTCTTCTTTCTGGAGTAAGAATTAGTACTGGATAACTCTTCAAAACAGGTAAGATTTTAACGTAAGACAAAAAGAGCCTCAGCTCACCTTGGATAAGTTGGGCTAGAGATAAGGTACCTACGGAGGAAACCCTCATCACCTCACCTCAAGAATCTGGACATCTTCTTCTTCTTCTTCTTTTTTTTTTTAAAAATCCTCTTGTTAGCTTCTCATGCAGAAAAAATCAGTTGTTTGGTGGACAATGCAAAACTGCCTTTGTTAACATGACAAGAAGCAACTGCAGGTTTACAAGTAAAATTTTGTTGAGGAGAACCACATACAATTTGGTGTAATAAGATTATTAATGAAACAACAAAAACAAAATAATTTTTTCTAGGACAGTATATAAAAATCTATACTTGAGAATATCATTACTCATTTACTCTGAACCCATAATGGGGTTTGATAGGCATCAGTCTTAACAGGCTCACTGGACTCATCTCAGAAGTAGCAAATTCTTTATCTATATTTGACACCTGCGTTCAGTTTCCCAATTTCTTTCTTGGATAAACTAATGAAACATCGTTACCCACTTCATGATTTAAAAATCTTGATTGTCTCAATGAAACTATTTTGTTTTGTTAGTACAGCTGGACTTCCTAGTTCATTAGAAAGCCCGCTTAGAGAAGTACTGGTGGGACAAGAATCTTCTCAAGCTCAAGGAAGGCTGATGCTGTAATATACTTCTTGCAGGACTATGCAAGCAATGGGTAGAAGACCCTTGAATTTTGAAGGGAATTTTTTTTTGCAAGACTAAAGAGTTTTCTCATATGGCACATAGGATAGATTTGTATCCCTCTGGAACCAGAAAAAGAGCAAAAGGAAGGGTATTTTTTTCTGGTGGATTCTTCCACCGGCTTTATACTGACTTAAAAGCATTTGTTATGAAGATTTTCCTTTCCTCTATAAACATAAATCTGATTATGATTGTATTCTTTTTTTAAAAAAAATACTGAGAGAAATGTTCCTGAAAACTTAAAAGTGAAGACTAAACTTCAGCATTAAGCTGCAAAAATTCCACGTATGACAACCTGGAGTCCTGATCCATAAAAAAACCAGACTGTACTATAGCCTCTCTTTTCCTCCCCCAAATTAAGCAAGGTATTAGTATTTTTCTCTCACAATCTATGTCAAAGCATGGACAAAAACTGTAATACCGTAATAGATACAGGAAGCCATGTTTCTTCAGGCAATTGATCCAAACTCAAGCCAACAGTTTCACCACAGAATTACTATCTCTTTTTTTTCAGATAAAGGTGTAGCAAAATGTGTAGCCCTGCTTAAGCTTAAATGTGATATACTCTCTAAATTGACTGAAGACCATTACAATTTATAGATCTGTAGGGCAACCATAAAATTATTTCCATGCTTCTCAGTAATGTGAAGCCTTAGATTTTATTTCCCCAGTTCTGTAAATTGTATTTCTCCTTCATAGTTTTCAAAGGTAATAGAGATACAAAGCTAAAGCCAAATATTCAATTTAATTTTTTTGATAAAATAGATGTGTGATGGTTGTGATATTCTGTGCTGAGGGATGTGAAAGCAAACTGTATGAGCACCATTTCTTTAGGATCTTTACCCTCCAGCCAAGGAAACAAACAGCTCCAGTCAACAACACTTTTACAGAACTATTGCTTGTTTCCAACATCTTTATGGACTTTTTATCAATTCTAAAGATAGTAAAGGTTTGCCTAAGGCTGTATGTTATTTTTAAAGTATGTCAGCAAAGAAACTGGGAGACAATTGTTTGTTACAGCCATGTGATAAAATTGGTTTTACAGATGCAACCCATAACTTTGTAAGAGGATTCACACTTAAGAGGATTAGACTCAATATTATACTGCCAACACTTCGTAAAAAATCCTTTATATGGCATACTGTATATATTACTGCCATTAGTACTTAGTGATGAATACGACATTATTATATCTCACGCTTTCATATCTGAGATATAACTGCATGGTATTTTGGCAAGAGATCACTTTCCATTCATTTTAACTATCAAACATGCAAACAAAAATCTGGAAACAGTTAGATTTGATGATGTCATAATTACCTTTATCTTTCCAATGAAATTAATTGGAGTGTCATTCTGGATTGATGAAAATGAACTCTTAAAAAGAATTTGAAATATTAGCTTTTGAAGATATAATTTAATGCTAGCATATATCACAATGCTGGCCTGCTGCTCTGTAGAAAACTTTCCAGGGAAAAGCACAGCTCATCAACACAAAAAGGTAATTAAAGGATTATGGTATTTCTAATGAAAAGACAATTCAAAGAACCCATTAAAGACATAAAGGAAATGTCACAGGAGGGGAAAAAACCCTCCAAGAAACCCCTTTCTCTTCAAAATTTCTACTATTTTATCTATATGTCAAAAAACTGGTTTGTACCACACAAAAAAACCCCTAAGTATTTGCCTTTAAATAGCATCATTCTATGTAGCACTCTCAAGTTTTTCCAGTAGTATTATAAGTAAAAGAAAGAGCTCATCCCTAACAATGACTTTACTTCCACTGTATCTACCAAATTTTAAATCATGAAGATCTGAAGTGAAGAGGTAACTCATCTAGATGGATATGAAAGACATTAAAAAAACCAAAAAATCCACCACAACAAATTGAGAGCTTATGAGGAAACTGAACCCTAAGGACTTTTTTTTTAAACTGAAATACCATGATACCACATGCAGGTCATTACTTTTGAAATAAAAACCTTAAAAGAGAAACAGAGAAAATTAAGTAGAAAAATAACTTACAACTATAAAAAAATCCTTCCAGCGATTTTTTAACCTCGTTAATTTTCTCTTCAAAATGTCTAAACACATCCTTCATTGGAAGAAAATGGATTTCCAGAAAATGATTCTAACTGCTTTATTAGCAGGAAAATCGTACTGAAGTCTAACACTTTCATTATGTATGATGAGGTCACCCTAAAGCGTGACTGTCCTGAGGGAACTATCAGAGGGCCAGGAGATAGACAATGTTGACCTAGCTGAGTTGTGATCCTGTGATAAACTGACCAAAGAATAATCATTACTTTTGGGTGAACTCCTGTTTTATGTCAACATTATTGGAAGTATTAGTGGAAGGATTAGATGAGTGAACTCTGAACATTAAACATAAATCTATGAACAACAGCCTGAAACAGCACAGATAAAGAAGAGTAAATCTGTCTTGCAGTATTTAAAAATATGTAATATTGCCTGTAATTCTTTAAAACCGGTAAATGAATAATGTTACATAGCTATTCTGATTCTCTCTTGCCAGTCAGAAATCACAGAGTTTAATTTGAAACAATTATTTCAAAATAAATTTTCAAGAATTAGTTATTAATTTTATTTTTGAAGTATTTTCAGCTAGTAACTAGTTACAAGCTATTAGAAAACAGTAAAAAGTGAGAATCCCACAGATTAAAACAAAGTAACAAAAAATAATGATAAACGTGTTTGTGACAGCTAAGTTCATAGAAGATCAAGTTTATCTTGAATAAGAATGAACACCTGAGGCAGTATTATCTATGATAACTGCACGAAAGATAGGATAAAAAAATGCACGATAGAAAAAAACCACACAAAAACCAACTAGATCCCACAAGAGCAGAAGGATTACATAAATTCTAACAAAACCCAAGTGAGCTGGCTAAATGAGTTACATGTTGGCAGATCATAGAGATGCTGAGGAAAACATTTGGAAAGAGATAGAGATGATCTTAGAGATGGAGATACAACAGACAAAAGAACGCCTACTGGACTGAGTCTCAGCACTGGAATGAGTAATTGAATTTTCCTGCACACATTGACAGCTTTGGAATGACTTGTCAGCCATCAAAGAAAAAATCTAGGCATTTTCGTGAACTGACCGATGAAATGATTTGCCCAATACGTATCACTAAGAAAAAGCAAGACAGAACATTAAGAGAGAAAACAGAGTAATGAACATGCAGCAAAGGCCTAAGCTCAAAAGATAGGTCGTCCAAAATGTCAGGAGACTGGTGTTCTCCTCCAAACTGTGGGACCAGCCATGAAAAGTTAGACAAACTGTAATGTTTTCCAGTTTGTATATTGAGATAGTACATAGAGGTACATAATCACTTATTGTAAAGAGACTGGAGAACCTTACGTAGAATGGGCTGTACATATACAACACATTCATTTCAGTTAAATGACAGCCTGAGAAGATAAAAGAGAAGTTGCTGCTTTTGATTGTCTTGTCCCCTCTTTGCCATACAATGTTACTTCTAATTCCACTCGCTCCTTTCTCACTTACTTGTGATGTTATGTGGTGTTATTTTTTGGACATAAATTCAGTATAGCTTCTTAGGACACTGAAATTCTGACAGTGTAGTTAGTCCCTATCTTATAAAATTTTGTTGAGAATAATCTTTTTAGACTGGGCCTGACTGAGCAAGAATTAGTGCACATTGAGCAAGAAATCAGCACAAGGACACTGAAGGGATGCTGAGTGTTATTACTCTTCCTCGTTCAGAAGAGTACTCTGGGATACACATTCTGCAAGTTGAGCTATAAAGTTCTGCATTGTAATGGCTGTGTAGTAGAGTGTTAAAGATTTCACTGGTAAAGCACTATTCATCTACCTGCTGAATTACCTACCTAGCCTTCCAGAAGACTCATTGTTCAAAGATCCCAGCAGCCCTCAACAAAAATTGGTAGGCATTGCTGGGAAAGCACATGACAAGGTCCTGGATATAGGACATTGCTTCTAGTCAGCAATTCTCAAGAATGTTTTCCTTTATTTAAATCTATGCTTATATGCATATGTGTGCATAGCTATCTCCCCTGCAGCAGTAATGCCTGGCCTGGCACTATAAGGCTCACAAATAGAAAAGTTTGGCAATTGGTATTTGGCCTGACCTAGAATGGCTTGGAAGAAAGTGGCAGTGGCAAAGGAGGTGATGGGAAGCTACTACTGCTGCCCTCTATGACTTCTGCCTTTGTAGCTGCGTGACATATCTCCGGCTAGAAGGCATCTCCTTTGCCTGGCCTTGTTTGCTCCAAGAGATCATGTCCAAATGTTGAAAGACAGCACTGAGCAAGCCTCAGCACAAGCAAGTGGGTTCCTGCTATCTTCTCTGTAGCAGAAACACTTAACAATTATTCAAAGGCATCCTACTTGTACTTCTAGCTCTAATAATTATAGCTAAGGTGTTTTGTTTTTTTTTCCTAATTCTAGTTTTCTGGTTTATAATTCAATTTTTTTCCCTTGAAGACAATCCCCATCTCCTTCTTAAAAATAAGATCCAGTATCAAATTCTAATGTAATACAAATGTACATGTATGATTTTCTCTTTGTGAAGACATTAAACCGTGATGCTTAACAGTTTAACCAGATGTTCTCCCTGAAACCATACCTTTGTATTACTCTGCAACATTTCAAGAAGACTTTCACCTACTTGGTCCAAAAAAAGCTATTTCAAGAGCTTATCCAGTTGACAGCATCTTGTTGACCAATCCACTTCTCATGAAAACATTTCAGCTTAATTTTGGGAAGCTGAAGAAATCAATTTTTAATTTTAAAGAATGCCTGAAAAATATTCTTACCATTCTAGACATTCAAATTTTTTACCTCATTGCATATAGTCAAAGATGATTTTTAAAAATTTTAAATGACAAAAAAATTGTTATAAATTAGCACTTTGGAAATCTGATATATGCAGTTTTTGGATTTCAGATTACTGACTCTGTTCACCACAGCTGAAAAAGGCCATTAATGTTAACAGACAATATCAGCACTTTTCAGACTGCTGAATACCCACACTGTCACTTTTCCATAAGGCTGTAGGAAGAGTAATTTCTTCAAACAAAGTCATTTGGATGGAAAGAAAGGTGTCAGATCACAAAGCTCAGCAAATGCCCTGGATCTCTGAACCCAATATACCAATAAAGTATCTATCACAGCTATCTATCCTTTTGGGCAACGCCAGATTGCAAAATCTGGCAATTAATAAACAGCTAGACAAACTGCCAGTACAGGAGACAATTACAGAAGCTAAAGGGACAGTTATTTGTCAACAACAGAAAACAGCAAAATACAGATCATGTATACAGCATGGGGACCTACAGTCTATTCAACTTTAGATAAAATGGGCTACATTGTCTAGTGAAAAGTTTTTTGAAATTCATGCTGACACACCAATTTCCGCTTCACTAGAAGTCTGCTTTGATGATACAGACCCATCTTTCCCAGACCAGTAAGCCAGACTCTAATCAATCATACCTGTCCATTTTAAGGACTGCCAAACACTGGTAAGGCAAACAGCAGCCAGACTGCTTGGCTGATACCTATGGGTTCAGGCCATCAGTAGAACCACAGAGGATATGGCTGGAAGGAGCACCCAGAAAATTTGTACAGCTGCCCAAAGGTTCAAAGGCTATGACTGCATATTAACAACATATAGTACTGAAATATGTCTGGGCATATGCGGAAGAAAATGTCATTTATTTATAAAGGTCTCAATTGTCTTTTTTAGCAGTACTTTTATAATTTTACTTCTACTATCAGGGAATAAGAAAAATTCAGCTTGTTCAGGTATATTTCAGACCTCCCTTTCTTTTGGAATTTCCTATAATTCCTCCAACTGTTAATGTTTATGAAAGTGACTTAGAAGTCCACCTTTTCACTACTGATTTGTGTTCCTAGCGTGCATCTCAGCATGCTTCTCTTGAAACCCCTCAAAATCAGCACAGTACAGAGCAACTACATACAATTGCTGAACTCATCGATGTTACCCTTTTCTTTCTCAGACAGGCCACAACAGTGGCTGTGTAAGTGAATCCTCTCTTTCCACGTCCCACTCCTTCTGATGGCACCCTGCAGCATGCTGTACATCGTGGAATGAAACTGTGGCTGTACAGACCCGCTTAAGTATGGGCCCATATTTGCCTCTGCTACATGCTGCCAACTTCCAGGCATCCTCTTCTAGGTATGAGGGTTGGGGTTTTTTCATCTGTTCCCTTTCTTTTTGCATTATACCATCTCTTGTACTCCATGAGAAGGTCATTATGGGCACCCACTTTTTTACTTCTTGAAGAGAACACTCAAATGTATAAAGGCTGTACCTTCTGCTTGAGACCCTCTCCTAGGATGCATAGGAAAAAAAAAAGTAGCTGCTATCAGGTGGATTTAAAATGTTTTTCTTTTGGTTTCCTTTTCATTATCTATTTTCTTATATGGCTCTCCCCCTACCATGTCACTTGTCAGAAAAGACTGCAGGCATCTTTCAACAGGAACTGTAAGCTTCTTCTGTTCTTGTTCAGTTTTGTTTTCTTTTTATATGTGGGCCAATTCTGATGGGAACTACTGGTGGTCCACAACTTAACTTTTTTCTAATATAACCCCACTTACAGATAATGCAATTCAAGAGACAACAGAACATACACCTATAACTTGATTGTGCCTTTTGATTCCTGTTTGGCATTCCTAAAAACTTTGCTTATCCTAAGGAGGCTTGTAGCAGAAAATCAGCAAAGATGCCCCAGTAGATCTAAGTGAGATACAGAGACCAGAATTTCCAATTTATGTGTGATTTTGTGTGTGCACAAAATGGGTAATGTTTAATTTTAAAATCCTTTCCAGTCTTATTAGTGCTTTTGCCTATTATTAAGGGTGGTCTTGTTCTGTTTTTCTAGAAACCACCATGACATTACATCTATTCCAGGCAAAATAATACAGTATATTGATCTATTAAAAAAAACCCAACAAACCAACTTTATCTGAAACAAGTGATGTTAATATTACAGGATTGGTTAGAAATGTACAAAAAATTTCCCACTCTCATTTCATTATATTGACATCTTCCATATGATTTGCTCATACTTCATTTCTGAAACAAAGACATACCTCATTTGCTGGAAACTTACTGTATAATTAAGTCAATATAGAAGTTATCAATGTGATGCCAGTATTGTTTTGATTTCTGTTATTTCACAAAAGTCACATCATTTCTTTGTCCATAAATCTATTAATACTGTCATATTTTGACTCATGGCCAACACTGTTCCATTCCTGGAATCTAAAAGATCTAACAATTTTGGATGAGGAGCCAAAGAATAAAAGCAAGGCTAATCACCTTGTCAGTAAAACTGTAACATTAATGTTATCCAAATTCTACTTTTTTTAATTGAAGGAGACCAAGATAGTTCAGTATATTTGAGTCTATAGCACTGCATGTAGTGTCTTAAATAAATAATTGGGAATAGGCCATGAATTCTGGGGCTGATTGGTGTAAAAACCAAGCAGTTGTTTTAGATGTCGTTTCAGACTCACAGCAAAAAAATTAGCAGATTAAACTTTGTTCCCCATTTTTGCTTCTTCAGGTGAACAAAGTGAACTCCATCCTAACCATTGGGACCGTTATCCCAGATGTCATATGTAACTCCTCTGCATCTCTGGTCCAATACAAAAATACCATTTAGAAATTCTGCTGCTGCTGCTTCTTTAGTTTCTACTGAATGCATCCTCTTTCCAGCCTCCATAGCCAAATGTCTTTTTAGAATTTACACCATATTATCTTCTCTGGTCTCCTATATACGCATACTTTTTATTTTTTCACATCTTACAAATGGCTGCTCCTAAATTCTACTCTGTTACCCACTGGTTTGATCCTATTATCCCCTGCTGAACCTCTCCAAACATTGCTGGTGTATCATGTCAAACTTAACCTTTTAATTATTATTTTCAAAACCCAATCTCCAAATTATTCTCCCTTCCAAAATTCATCCTGCCTCTCATGCTTCTTTTATTCCACCAATGTTCTCAAGATTCTAGGTAATACAAAAACCAAATATACAGAACTTTTTACATAAATTAAAGTACCCTAGACCTGTTGCCCTTTGAGCACCCAATGCTGTTGACATTTAAGTCTTTTTTTGGAGAACGACCTCTACAATGATGTGAACTTCTCTAGTAAGCCAGGAAGATGTGTAAACATGGAGTTCATATGCCTTTCATTTCAACTCTCCCCTGTCTACTCATTTATTCTTCTGAGCATGACCCTGTCCTTGTATAGCCTCAAAATAGGTGGCAACAGGCAGTTTAGCTCCTAGTAAGATTGAGCTACGCCTCACCCTAACTGGTGTTATAGTAGCTATGAGCTTTTCTCATCTGAGGGTCACTTTTACATTGTTAAGAATGGCATTCCAAGGACAGCATTCACTGGGAAAAGACAATGTAATTGGTAATGTTACTAGGTGCTGGCTCCAGAAGCTCAGTTTGAGCTTTTATTCTTTACTTTCTCATCATACTCATTTTCCTCATGAGGGCAGGCACAGAGCCCAACTGATGTTAAGAACAGTAATGTTTAGCATATTGAGCCACCTTGCTGCCTTACGAGCTATTATGGAATTTAATGCTGCATACAGTCCAGGTTATACAGCATGCTTTTAAATTAATTCAGAGTTTTAGAAGGATTGATGTGTTTATTGACCTATTGGAGCTTGCAATTTTGGTAAAATTTCTTTGATCTTGGTATTACTGTTAAAACATTGAGCAGAAGAATTATTTGATCTCTATGTGACTGTACCTCTAAAAGAAAATAACTCTATTACAGCACTTCTATGATTATTAATAATGTTATCTTCTCAGTAATAGTCCAATTCAAGCTTCATTTAAAATTATGCCTTGGGAGTTCAAGGGGAACAGCAAAGCCAATAAGGATCACATTAAGCCTCTTGTTTCAATGTGTGAGAAGCGTCATTTAAATTTTTCAAGCCAAGTCTTGGCATTAGCTTGGGGGAACTTGGCTCTGCTCAAAGGAACAGCCTTCTGTCAATGTCAAGAACGATCCTAAAGAGTAAAAACAGTGAACACAGAAGGCTGCACTGAACCTCTAAGTTAGAAACAAACAGTGAGCAAAGATTAACATTTATCTGAGCTTTCCATTTGTTTCCCCCGTTGCAGACATATTAACATGTATGCCATGACTTCATGTTGCTATGTACTCTAGCAATGGAACAGAACAGTA
The DNA here is from genome assembly GCA_002844005.1 of Limosa lapponica baueri. Taxonomy (NCBI): domain Eukaryota; kingdom Metazoa; phylum Chordata; class Aves; order Charadriiformes; family Scolopacidae; genus Limosa; species Limosa lapponica. The sequence continues at coordinate 100,537 of KZ505841.1, forward strand.
ACAGGAAAAAAAAAAAAAGGAAATCCAAGTGTATTTTAAATTGAACTCATGTCTCTGTAGAGAAATTTAAGTATCTATTTTTTAGCATAAATCTTGGAAAATCTCAGCTGCACAGTCAGGCTGTAAGTTAACTGTACAAAAGGTTTTGTCAATTCCATATGAAATATTTCCTCATCTTCTTATTTTGAAGTTTAAAGTACAATTTAGGTGACAGTGTTACAGCTTTGACGGTAGGAGGAAAGCAGAACATAAAAGATGTCAGCAAATTTTAAACAGGAAGAAGTACATTCATCTATGACATGGATGTTTCTGAAAAGTACTGAAATAGAGAATAAAACTCTTCTTTTCTCCAGAGGGCACTGGGAACACGGTGTAACTGTCTGAGCATCCTCACATAGCCTCAGCAACCTGATTTGAATGACTGCTTCAACTAACAAAGCAGATGGTCATTTCTCTATTATCTACTCCCTGCTGGTGCTAATGACAAATGATGCAGCTTTTTACTGCAGTTCTGTGGTATGGAAATGCAAATACTAAACTTCATTGGCAAACACATCTTCTTGTAAAAGTAACCCTGCTACTGTAGTTGCTCCTGTTGTTAAAAAAAATAATAATTATACTAGTTTGTGCTTTTGAAGTAGCTAATGTAGGGGGGTTATCTTGCAGTTTTTGTGAAGATGTTCCAAAATATTTCCAAATATTTAAAATTATCACCACTAGAAAAAAAGAATTATTTGACACTACCCTTTATCCTTCAAATGTGAAAAAAGTAAAGAAAACTGAATAAATAGTAATGTGAGAGTGACAATTTGTACCCCATCATCATAAAATGGGAGGTCCCAAGCAGAATTCTATGAAACAGTAGTTGCCCACAGAGTACTTGCAGCTAATTCTTGGAAGACTGGCTAGTGATACACTGTTGGCTTTAGTCCTTGTTTCCAGCTGTTACATCACATGAAAGACAACTAAAAATACATTAAATACTTCTCCATACAAGCAAGTTAAAAACTGCTGCAATGTTAGGCACTTAAAGTAGAAGTGTTGTGTACAAAGTTACAAAAAGAAGCAAGGAAAAAAAAAAAAAGATTACAATTTCTGCTAAAGTGTGGTCTGTGATATGGCATGAGAAAACCTTGACTCTTCAGGTTCAATTTCAGTATTTCAGCATATTTTGGATATTTAAAACTGTATCAGATGTTCAAGGTCCCAGCCCAATTACACACTCAATCACAAATCTAACCAATATTTTCTGTTACAGTTTGGCCTATGCTTATGTACTTCACTGAAATCAAAACCCATAGTCCAAGGAAATAATGTACTGACAGCTACGTGCAGTGTTCAGAATAGACAGTAATAGATGGTTCCTAGATATTAAGTGGTCTATATAGAAATTTAATAGTTTAAACGTGCTTCCTTATAAGGCTGGAGAGTGTAACTTATTGGGAACACAAATAAAATATGCAAACACAAATTAATGAAATGTGCAAACTGTGAGGTTGGAGTGAGCTACAGTTTCTGGAGTTGCTTGCCTGCCTACTGGCAACAGTAAATTTATACCAGATTTGCATGATACTGAAGATTGATCTCACACTTTTTTCAAATTTCCAATTTTTATTCGTACCGTGGTCTTGGTGTGACTACATGTTTTGATTTTGGATTTTGGGTTTTTTTGTAGCCTTATTATTCCCTCAACTGGGAGACTCCTAAACTTCTGATAAAAGCAATTCTCACAAAGCACTCAGATTGCAAAATCATAGAATAGTTTGGGTTGGAAGGGACCTTTGAAGGTCATCTAGTCCAAACCCCCTGCCATGAGCAGGGACATCTTCAACTACATCAGGTTGCTCAGAGCCCCAGCCAACCTGTCCTTGAATGCTTCCAGGGATGGGGCATCTACCACCTCTCTGGGCAACCTGTGCCAGTGTTTCACCACCCTCTTTATATCTAGTCTAAGTCTTCCTTCTTTTAGTTTAAAGCCATTACCCCTTGTCCTATCGCAACAGGCCCCCCAAAAAGTTTGTCTCAATCTTTTCTGTAGGTCCACTTTAAGTACCGAAAAGCTTAAAGTAAGGTCTCACAGGAGCCTTCTCTCCTCCAGGCTGAACAACCCCAACTCTCTCAGCCTGTCCTCATAGCAGAGGTGCTCCATCCTTCTGATCATTTCTGTGGCCCTCTTCTGGATGCACTCCAACACGACTACGTCTTTCCTGTGCTGAGGGCCCCAGAGCTGGACACGGTACTCCAGGTGGGGTCTCACCAGAGCAGAATCAAGCCAACCATGTCTTTCTTGTGCTGAGGACCCAAGAGCTGGACACAGTACTCCAGGTGGGGTCTCACCAGAGCGGAGTAGAGGGGCAGAATCATCTCCCTCGACCTGCTGGCCGTGTTTCTTTTTATGCAGCCCAGCCTTCTGGGCTGTGAGTGCATATTGTAAGGTCATGAACAGCTTTTCATCCACCAGTATCCCCAAGTCCAAAACTTATTATGCTGTGGGGCACTAGTATCAAGGATGTCTCACCTTAGACCAGTCTCCCATTCTCCAGATGTAGCATTTGGAATAGTCCTCACAGTCCTCTGCTTCTTTAGGTCTTGTGGACAAGACACATTTCTTGCGGGGATTAGTGCACCTCACAGTCCGATGCCGTACTCCCTTACCACACTTTACAGAGCACTGTTGGAAAAAGATAATTTTCAGGATTCTACAAAAGTCATAGTTGCGTCATTTTATCCCATTCTAATGCCCTTTGCCAGGCTAATATAAATATTTCAAGACTTCAGTGATTTCTTGACTTTCAGTCTTCAATTGCATAGACACTGGATTTGTTAAAAAATAACAAATGAACAAAAAATACTTATGGGGCAGAATGATAATTGTTGCATTTTCAGCTAAAAATATATAATTTGATCAAAAAATATTTGCTCAAGCAAACTCTAGGCTTTTGGATAAGGAAATATCTGAAAAGTTATGATGAAGTGAATGCAAAATGTTATATGGAAAATATTAGGCAATCTTTGTTCTGTGAATGAAAGGAAATATAATGAAAGAAGATCTAAATAATGTTCATAGGAATAAGTTATGTAGCACCTTCAGAAAAATTCTACTAGTGTCTAATAGACTTATTTTGGGAGCAAAAAAAGTTAAAATGGAAAAGTAAATATTCTAGAACTATGCATGAATCCAGACTGAATTTGAAAATTCAAAGTCACTGCATATACAGTATGTGAAAACTCTCTTTGAGTTGGACAGAAGGTCTTAATCTATGTTTTTTTCCACCATTTCCACTTACATTGCCAAAAATTATGCCATTTCCTTCTCAAAACATTATCATTGCTTTTGATCATCCCACTGCTTGCAGATCAAAACTCTCCCTTGCCAAGCTGATTATAACTGCAGGAAGCAGTAATGGCTAGCTTCCAATATAATGGTGATAGTAGGAATGGCCATGGGAAACACCTCACTCTTCAAAATATTTATTGCTTCCAACAAAAACATGCTTACTTATTTCTCATCTCTCAAGTGAAAACAAACCAACTAAACAATCTGGGTTTCTTTCTTGCACCTCTGTAAGTGAATACTATTCTTCTCACAGCCAGCCCATGCATTATAAACCTCTGTGCACCAAACCAAAACCTGCTGCTATTTACTTCCCTTATCTCCTCGAAAACTTTCCCTATGTGTTAGTGCTTTCTTCCTTGGGTATCAAGGGCTGCTGCTGAGCAGAGGAGTCCAAAGAAGGAACTGTATCCACATGCAGAATCTGCTATTTGTATTTTGAACCCAGAGGGACCCATCGCACAGCTTATGGTATGGGAGGTAATCAGCTTTGCCTTGCTCTTCCAATGGAGAGAGATGCTCCAGATAAAGACTTCAGCTTGTCCAGATGGCAGTGATAGCACCACCCTTCTTCCACCACAGTCAATTACTTTTAAAGTAGCGTAGCTTTTTAGAGGAAGAAGAAAGTCAAAGGGAAATACACATTAAAAGATCTTAAATTAATAAAGCTTTTGGAATAATAATTACATTCTACAGCAATGCTTCAGGATGCAACGTATGCAAAATTGCGTTATTTATAAGCCCTTTTGCCCACTGCTTGTGCTGTTCTTGGAAAAAGAGGTGAGAAGAGAGAGGAAGGGAAGGAAATGTCCTTCTTTGCAAGCGCCCCTCACAGCTTCTCTGAAGCAGAATGGCTGCTGATCAACATCCCTTGGTACAAAAGTATGTCAGAAACGTTCCAATCTGAACCCAAGATCTAGTAGCCGATAAGCAATGGCCTTAATTCCATTTACCCTTGGTTACCCCCTACTACAATCAGTTCATAATTGATTATATGTACTTGAAAGCTGGCCAAAAGAAACTGTTCCAGGACATTAACTAGGTAAAATGTAGTAGTTCTACACGGTTGGTTTTCTTAGTCCCTGATCCCTTTGCCAAATCATTGTATGAGAACCATGAAAATCACTAGGCTGAGCTGTGACACTTGCCACTGAAAAAATCATGTTTCCAGAAAATAGTAAGGCATAAATAATCACTATGAACTATTTGTGCAAATAAATACAGCACCTCGGACCAGACTCCTGCCTCCCACACAGTCATGCAGTCCTGGCCTTCACAACGCTGTGCAGAAGCAGGCTTTGGTCCAAGGCAATCCCTTTCCCTAGCTCTGATCAGGGTCCCATTTCTGAGCTGCTGTGTGCAGGCTACTTGTCTGTTCTGTGTCCCTTTTCCACATGTCCTTGAACACGGAGTCCATTCTGTCATCATCCATCTACAAAGAAATACAGGCAATGCAGTAACAAGAAATCAGGGAGGGAAAAGTACCATCACATCATCTTACTCTCTTCCTTACTAGTACACACACCCAAGACATACTTGCATATTTTCTGCCTCCTTTTAACTTCACTTTGTTAATGGACTACCTATTAATCTAATATATTTTACATTAAATAAGCTGTTAATGCTCATATAATTTCCCTAGTCCATTGTCCCCTTTAGACTACTCTTGTCTCATTTCAGTTCCAATTAGAAAAGCCAAAAAAAATACACACACATTTTAAAGATGACAGATCATTGATCAGCTGTTATTTTCTATCTATATGGCTATCTATATGTCAACTGCATGCCATGCATGTGCATTCTTTGAAAATACTCAGCTGCAAGACAGAATCACTCCTGTGTGAAAGGCTCGTTGCACTGGAGAAATATAAAAACTCAGACTTCTTTGTGTTCTTCAGGGTCAGGCCTAACTCAGGCTCTGTGGTTTAAATCCTAGCAGCAAGGAAGCAGCTTGGCAAAGCCCACATACCTGGAGAGCAATTGTTCTAGAACATAATTTTCCCCAAATGTTCTACAACTCCAGACTATGGCCATGTGCCCTCAAAAATCAAACAGCTCCACAGTACATAAGTGTGTCCCAGGAGACTTAGATTGCAAGGGAGAACTTTTAGGAAACTGAGATTAAACAGATCTGTTCCAACCTTCTGTCACGCATTTGTTGCAAGAAAATAAAACATTTAACTAAGGTTTTCTTATTATCAGTCCAGAGACTCAGTTTACAAATCACAGCCTGTCAAGATAATGCAACAGAGTTTAAGATACTTCTTCAAGTGCCAATAACAAACTAGTTATGCAAGCATATGCTTTAGTTACATTTCTGTTGAAAGCTAACAGTATTTCTTTTCTAAGAATCACTAACACTTTTAAAAACTCAATATACAAATTATGATCATGATGTCCTACATTTCTCAGCAGAGCATCTCTCAGTAGAAATTAGCAACATTTAAAATGTTTCATTTTTTAAGCTGAAAAAACTACAGAACATTGACAATTTATAGTTGGCAAGGCCTCAGAAAAAGATCAGACTATTCAATTTCTATCCATTAAGTGCATAGTGATGTTAATAAAATTAAATAAAGATCTGCTCAAGTATGTATATAATGAAATACAAATAATCCCTCCAAAGTGTAATGCCCTACTCTGGGGAAGTCCAAGCATCACTGGCTCAGTCTTACTCAAAATGTATCATAATTTTAATTTTATCAATTTCAGCATTTCATCCTTTCCAAGAAAGTTATGTCTTCTGGTTCATTTTACATACTTTCTTCAACAATATTTGCATTTTATTTATTTTGCAGTGTTTTCTTTAAAAATATCATCTACCTCTCCTCTAGATGACCGCAGTATAGCTGTCTGTCCCGGTGCTTACCCCTGGTGATGCTAGCCAACTATTGCTTGCTGCTCTTCCTTCCCTGGAAAACTGGCAGATACCTTCCCCATGTCCACACAGTACTTGGGGACAGTCATAATTCTTAGCTGCCATTTAGAAGCAGGATGGCAAACTCTGAAATGGGACACTGTGCCAGCCTGGACAGCCAATGCAAGGTGCAGGCTGACAGCTCAGCTGCAGGGACACCAAATGGGGTGGGCTTTGCAGGGCACAGGCTGCACGTTGCAGCTGCCTCCTGGGCAGAAATTGAAAGTGAAAAGCTCCTCCAGCTTCTCCGTTCTTCCACCATCAGAGTTTAGCTCAGCTTACTGATCCACATACAAAGGGATCAGGGGAGAGGGAGGAGAAGAGCGAGGGGGTAGGCTCTATATACTTCAAGTTGCATCAATGTGGAAGAGACAATTAACGGATTTTTATTTATTTACTACTTAGTGCACCCAGAGCTTACTGAGAACTTCAGAAAGAGTGAAGCCTCGATTGAACAAAACACTAAAATATAGAATTAAAGCATGGGATTAAATCCATCTTTATTTAAACAGAATTTAAATTTCAATTTCATAGTACACATCAGTCTGTGAGAACTCCTCCTGATGAAAGTAATGAGCTGCTTTATTGAATAAGAATTGATTTAGGCATGGTGCTTAAGGGCTCTCTTTCATTAAAACTCCAGAGGAACAGCAGCCAGTGTTTCTGTTTTCCCTACATTTTGCATTATGACCTTTTGGATGTATGTATTTACCGCACCCTCATTGCCAGAGGCAGTCATCTTTCTTAGAACCCAGGATTTTTGCATCTGATATTACAGTTAATTTAACCAAATCATTATTACCTGGTCTGGCATGGCCGTTCATTGCACTTGCGGATCTGTGGTTCAGGTTTTGTTAAATATTTGCACTTCTTATTGTCCACAAGACTGATATTCTTGTTCATAATCTTTGTGCAAGAGACTGTTGTCTTTCTTTCACCTAGTAAAAAAGAGAGCAGGTATGTGGGGAAACCAGGAATACACAACTTTGATAAAAAAGGAAGGACTAAGGTATCTTTATCAGATACAGCAATTTCATGTACAGTTTGGCTAACAGAACTATAAGACCTGTAAAAGAAAATCAAAGCTAGCAGGGAGCTTAAGAGAGATATTAAAGTTTGTAAGGAACACCGTGATTTTCTAACCCAATCTTTGCACACCACTGTCAACAGATTCTTGTTGCTCTATTCCTGTAACAGCTCATAGGCCAAACCCTTAGCCTCACTGGAATAATTGTTTTTTTCTCAACCACTGATGCCCCAGCGCTGAGAAAAGCTTGCAGAAAAATTACATGGAAAAGTATGGTTGTTCATTAACATATAAAATAAGGAAAGGAATGAGAAGTCCTGCTTCCCCGTCTTGCTTGAGCTCAGTAGTTCTGCCTGATTTAGCAGTATACGGGCAGGCATGGCTGGCACTCAGCTAAAGGGAATCAGCACATGCAGGCACAGTAAGGAGCCTGCGCTATTCCCCATGAACTAAAGCGGCCACACAACTGACCTGATCTGTAGGGTAACCTTTTAGGAAGCTGGGTCCTGCCTGCAGAGACCGAGTGCATGTTCTATACAGAAACCTTGCCCTGATGGGTGGGTTGGAGCCTGATGTCTCCTGAAGCTGGAGGCATTAGAAATGAATTTAACGTGGTATTTACTCTAAGCAGTAACTTGCAATTAGACGGTAGCCTGTTTTCAGCAAACTCGCAATCCCTGAATTAAAGACTTCAATTAGTAGAAAACAGGTTCATAACCATTTGTTCCTATGCTTATGTTTTAACACTCTCTTTGTATCTGTAAGTTTACCAACAAACAGGGTGCATGCAGGGGCATGGCAGACTTAAGCACGCTACACTCCCCAGCAGTAAAAAATATGCCTGCGGATGGAGCAGTTAAGTTATAAATGCACATTATGTGTGTGACCGCAGCTGACGTTTTACACAGCGCTTGTGTATATGAGAGCACATGCAACTAATCTATCATATACAGCATTTGAAATGTTTGACTACTCTTTCTGCATTTACATATACATCTGTGTATCCATATTCTCTCCCACACAAAGAAAGCTTTTCTGCAGCACAGGAGGTCGCAGACCAGTTACATATATAAACATGCACAAAACCACATGGCTTCATCAATAGTTTCATCCTGACATACACTTTAAACATTTAAGCAAAACTACCGATAATTGTTACATTCTTTAATCAGATTCAGCAAAATATTGATGTTAAAAACTGAAACACAAATATTTACACAGGGTACAAGCTGCAGCATTTTAATTTCATTATTGCTTCAGATTTAAGCCAAGAACTAAAAGAACAGTTAAAATGGTTTTGTCTAAAGTAGGAAAAATCTTTCACTTGTATTTCAGAATATTTGCAGTAAAAATAACTTTCATGGAACTTTGTATTAACTCAGCTATTTTAGACAATAACAAATAATGAAGGCCAGTTACAACAGAATAATATGATAAATAAACATTACAGTAAAACACTTAAATATTTATTTAAGCATTAATGTAGAATAAATTACCGACATACTGCATTTTAAGACTTCTCCAGATGATAGGTAACCTTAGAAATATTTGGGGCAATAATGAGAGATTGTGGTAGCATTAAAATTATTCTAAAAATACTTCAGGAAACTGTAAAAAGCATGAATACTCCAAGTGAATAGGAATGCACTACTAGGAAACAGAGGATGCTACTAGCACCACGTACAAAATACCTTCAGGGAAGAAGCTTTCTTACCAAACCACAAAAAGCATGTTTATGGAAACTACAGCAATCTGTCATGACACCAGGATTGTTCACAGAGTTAAAGGAGCTAGAACACTGTGTTCCTTATGCTGCTGTTATGAGAAAGTAAAGCATTTCCAGGCCCTCTTACTCAATCACAAGGTGCACAGCAGTCTTCAGAACTGCTGATCAGAGCAACCATCACTGTTGAGGTCGTAAGCAGGAAAGAGGTTTCATAAATCAGTATTTCAAATTCACAGTATTAAGTCTGACTAACTGCACAAGATATGAACAGATCTCAGTCTATAGACTGCATTCATTAAAAAAACCTCTGAATTGTTTTTTCTGTGTCATTAGCTAGTTGAATAACCATCTTCTAAACAACAGTTTTAGAGGATTTTTAGAGATTTAGAGAGCAATACTGTTCATGTTCCAGTATTTGTTTTCATATCTGTATTTTGTTCTTCCAAATTTACATTTTTTATAGTTTATAAACATAAACATAGGGAAAATATCACATCAGCATACTAATATCTGCTGTTGTAATATTTGTTCCATATGTTTCTGGATCATCCTCAAATCATGTTACTAACTGTACATATTTGATCTGAGACTGGGGTTCAGCTTTTCTGTAGTTTGAAATGTCTTTTACAGATCATTTATCTTCAATAGTTCCAAATACAGAGTGGAATGCATATGAACTTTCTATTCTTGTTCTAGCTCTTGCACTTGTATTTCTTCTTGGAAACCGTGTCCTGAACTTGCTTTGTTAATCTAGATTTTGTTCCTTCACTACCATCTTTTTCTACTTACTTTATTTAGTTTGAATCTTTTCCTAAAGTTACAACTATTCTTTTAATATAATCAGGAAGCAAGAGATTGAAGTATGTCCATCATTGTATGGAATCATACAAGCTGCAATGGATATTACTATTAAATATACAACACCAACCGTCAGAGTCTTAATTAATACACCGTGTGTATCAATTGAGAGATATATACACACACGGAGTGTATATGCATATATATGCATATTGTATACACCCACATATATGTACTATGTACATACATTTTGTATCTAAATATACATTTTTAATATGTGTGTGTGTGTTTGTGCATTTTTCTTTTATTTTACCTCCTCCACATACAGCATCACAGTCCTCCCAGCCAGAATGAGTCCACATGAAAAGAGGCTCTGGCACTTTAGAGCTCTGATTCTCAGGAAGAGGATCCAGTGGGATTGTGTACTCATAGTGCAGACCATAGCTCTGGTCATGGAAAAGCAGCACCTGCAAGACAGAGAGAAGGAAAACCTACCTATGTACACAGACACTGTGGAAGACAAACTCTGAACCGTGAGGAGATGATCTTGAAAAGTATGACAGAATGACTTAATGTCCTATAGCCTTGCAATCCTCCTGATGGATTTTGTAGAAGGAATTAATGAGACTATCCAAATCCAGACAATTGGAAACATTACTTTACTTAGCACAAAGGTCAAAAATCTGTCCATGTGAAATAAGAAAACAAAATTCACCAGAAATCCGGGGGACGTTTATTTCCTGTGATTTCAGTGGTCTTTAATAGAGGAAGTCTTTCTTAGAGGCATCAGATTTAAAAATATTTTAGGTATACCAGACAATTTTTTTGCATTTGAAGGATTTTGAATTGTGAAGTACTTCCTCATCATGTCTCCCTCTTTCTTTCCAGTGGCTATCAACTTTTCCTCTCCTACACTGAAATACATCAAAACTGTACCGTCTCCAAAACATGGAGAACTTGGTGACTGCAATCCTCAAATGGTGATGCTGTGCTATAGTAAGAATATATAGACAGGATAAAACCCATCTGATATTAATTTGAATCTCTCTCCTTAAGCAGCACATCAGCTTTTTATGACGTTTGTAGGAATGTCATAAATATTCCTGAGACCTTCCGCCTTGCCTCAACAACGTAAAGATTTTTCTTTGACTTAGATGCATTTTTTTAGCAGTAGACTGACAGATCAATATATATATAAACAGGTGTATGTGTGTGTATATATATATATACACACATATATGTGTCAAAGCAGGTATATTTTGCATAGATCTTATTATCTTCAGGAGGCTGGAAAAAATATTAGTTACCATGCTATATGATAGGACTTAGGTAAAAAAAATGAATCCATATTGTCATACCAGTAAATGTAAAGGTGACGTTGTGGGACCTTTGGCTGATATCTTCTCCCAGAGACCTCTCCGAACATAATGGACGGTGGTCCCAGCAATATTGAATGTTCCTGAATGCTCTATCTTCCAGTCACTATTGATTGATTGTTTTCCAGCATCTCGAAGAGCTGCAAAATATATGAAAAAGACCAATATAAAAGGTGTCTGTTCAGTAGTGATTTGGACCTCCTTCACTTCCTGTTTGGATAATTTAACAAGTAGGTGAAATCACCTAACTCTGTTTGCAAAGATATTTATGGATCCTACTATACATGAACTTAAATTGGAATATGCTTCAGAAACACTTTCTGGAAGAAATGCTTGGCAAAACCATATGTGTTTAACGTTACTTGAAGTTAACAACAGTGTTTTAATGCCTGAAGAGACTGACAGTCTCCAGCATAATTCATAATTCGATCACTGAATTAATTCAAGGCAAAGACAACCATTCTGTATTCCCAGGATGGTCATTTCTATAATCCATAAAGGCATGGGAAACAAAATTTTCACAAGACGCTCTTCAAGATTTGTGGAACTAGGCTAAAACTTAAAAAAAATTCTAGTTGATTCTTCTTTCCCATCTAATAAGTACATTTGCCTTTTTCTCCACCTTGAAATGTGACAATACTACTGTCATCCTACCTAAACATTTATTTTATACACTTTCACAACACAATTTGATGCTTCTAACAAATAGGAAAAGCTTATTCTTTTTGGCTGAAATGATTTTACATTAGTTTCTATAGTAAACTGAACAGACTCTTCTGTGAAGGACTTGTAATTTTCCTTTATTTTATTTTATTTTGTTCAGATCTGTTCTGAAATAATCATGTGAAGTAGGATATACTTGAAGTCACCTTCAGAACAAGAGGTTTTACACATTCCTCTTCATTGAAATTGCACGCTTGGCATCAGGCTGTTGTAAGAGAACCTCAAAAGTTTAAGCCTTGTCCAAAAACTTCTTTTTTTAAAGTCATAAGTTAATGTGAGTCACTCCTGTAATCATCATCTCTCCTATTCATATTTATACTGTTATGTTTTGTTTCTATGGGAAACAATGGCAACAGGTCTATGGACTGGCAGAAACACAATTGCGTAAGACACCACTGATGTGTACCACTCCAGCACTGTGTAATAAATGTTAAGACTATAAAATCCATTAATGCTGTAGAACAGCCCTGTACTAAAAATAACCAGTGATTTTGCAAGATTTAAAAATTGATATTTCAGGTTTAAACATTCTATTATTAATGGTAATTAAGTTCTATTTAGTGTTTAAACTGTAGGGGCCAATCCTCTTCCCAGTGGAGAAACAAAACAAATGTACTTGAAAGCACTGAGGTCCAGTTGGGTCATGCTGCTCAGATGGAGCAGCATCCTCTCCCTGGAGAGCAGCAGACCTTGCATCATTTTGTCTTGTCTTTAAAATGGACATCTGTGCCACATGCAGAGGACCGGAATCCCAGCACCAGAATAGAGAAATATGCCAGACCTTGCATGTTCTGCTGTCAGATTCCTCACTTGACCCACCAGGGTAAGAAGAAGTAGGAAAGGGTATCCTCAGGCCTAAAATTTAGGCTTGGATTCAGGCAGTCCAGCTTCTATTCTTGACTCTGTCACACCCCATATTGTAAGCAAGTTCACTGAGTTTTATTCCACACCACACATGTACTCCCACTCTGCTTAGCTTTCAATAAAGGAGGATTTCCTGTACAAACTAGTGCAATACAGGAAGAAATTCAGCATGTAAGTGTATCCTCTCTCAGGCAATACAAGTCGAGCAATACATCTACAACTAAAAAGACAAACAAAGAAAACTCAGACTGGGAAAACCTACAGTAACTGTTAAAAATACCAAAATTTCAGTAGTAGCCATCATCACAATGACAATTAAGTAATGGTGATAAGTGCAATGTATTTTTTAATTACTGCCCTAGGGATATACACTCTTCCAATTTTAGTGAAGTGCAAGAGGATACACAACCACAGAGATGCAACATTTCACAGTTCAGCTACTGCATCTCCCAGTGCCTAGTGATGAGCAACAGTGCCCAGATCTTGGTCCTCCACTTGGTACCTCTGTGTCTACTAATCCTTTTATTGTTTTCTGTGGAAAACTGTAAAGTTCTACACCACTATATTAACTTTGAAACTTTTCCTTAAATTTAAATTGCCACAGTTTATGTAGAGGCTATGAAAAAAGGCATTAGTATCAAAATAAGAGGAAAGGTGGTATCTTTGTGACTTGCGAATCTTGCCTTTGGTGCTGGGCCAAATTTAGTCATACTCTCCAGAAAAGTACCAAAACAATGTCATTTTGACTGACCCTTATTTTCCTCAAGAAAATTGACATATAAAAAAAATATCTGAAATTCAATTCTAAACAAGAGTAACTTCACTGGTATCTTTTGTCAAAGAAGTCATTGTTTCGCTTCCATTCAGGTTATCATGTGCTCCCTTCAAGCCATTTTAAGAACATTAAGACTTGAGATTTGAGTAACTTTTTGAAAATGTCAACTGAGGTGAGGCTGACTGGTTGGTAGTTCCCAGGGTCCTTCTTATTACTTTTTTTAAAAATGGTTCAATACTCCCTTTTCTCCAGTCACTGGGGACTTAACCTGACTGCCATAACTTTTCAAATACTCTTGAGAGTGTCTTGGCAACTACATCAGCAATTTTGCTCAGGACCCTGGGATGCATCCTATCAGGTCCCATGGACCTGGTTATGTTCAGGTGGTCACAAACCTCATCTACGATGGGAGGTACTTTATTCCACCTGATGTTCAGGGACTTGAGAGATGTGAAAAGAGTGACTACCATTGAAACTGAGGCAAAAAATTGTTCATTACCTCAGCCTTCTCCATGTTCATTGTCATTAGCTCTCCTGTCTTGTTTATCAGGGTGTGTGTTTGTGTGTTTACGTATATTTTTTTTAATCTTCTTTTTCTGACTAACATGTCAGTAGAATCCCTTATTACTCTTTGCTTTCCTTTCCAAACTCAGCTCCAACTGTGCCCTAGCTTTCCTGGCCCCATCCCTACACACCTGAGCAGCGTCCCTGTATCCTTCCCATGATACATGTCCCTGGTTACACTGCCTATGCATTTCCTTCTTACACTTCAGTTTGACCAGGAGGTCCTTACTCAGCTATGCTGGCCTCCTGCCTTCCTTGCCTGATTTTTTACATGTGGGAATTGAGAGCTCTTGCAATCTAGGAAAAAATGTCCTTAAAGAGCTGCCAGCTCTGTTCTGCTTCTTTATCCCTGATGGCAGCTGTCCAGGGGGTCTCATCCAATAATTCCTTAAAACAACTGAAAGTTTGCTCTCCAAACATTCAGACTCCTGGCTGTAGTCTTCACCTGGTCCATACTCCTCAGGATTGTGAGTTCTACCAGGGCATGATCACTGCAGCCCAGGCTGCCACCAATCTTGACTAATGAACTAAACAGTTCATCTGTATTGGTAAGCCATCAACAAGGTCCAGTAACGCTGTTCCTCTGGCTGGGCTGTCTAGCACCTGAATTAAGAAATCATCCTTGATGCACTCCAAGAGTCTCCTGGACTGCTTACAGCTTGCTGTGCTGTTTTTCCAGCAGATGTCAGGTTACTGAAGTCCCCAGGCAGGGTCAGAGCCTGTAAGCATGATGCTTCCTCTAGTTGAAGTAAGAAAGTTTCGCCAATTGGCTCCCCTTGGTCGGGCAGCCTGTACTAAACACCAAGCATGAAGTTTCTTTTGTTGGGTCGGCCCCTGATTTTTACCCATAAGCTCTTAATCTGTTCACAGCTACTTTTCAAAGACAGCTCTGTGAGGTCAATTCATTTTTTCATACAGAGGGCATTTGTTTCATCTCGATACAAAATTATTTCCAAAGGTGTTACTTATTAACCATCTTCTACAACCCTCTATATAGGAAACAAAAATGTATTTGGTCTCAGTGGACTCTGGTCTCTGCTACAGTACCAGATCCTCAACTTCCCTCGAAATTAGAAATTACACAGTCTAAGGATTTGGTCCAAGGTATTTTAAAACTATTAGCATTGTCAGAAATGAGGAATTCAAACTTCTGTATTATTTGTCAGACTCCATCTGCTTTCCCACACCCTCCTCCACCAAAATGTCATCCAACCTGCTTTTCTTTTACTAGAAAACATAATTCATAAAGGAAATCAGACAAGAACACAGCATACCTATGGACACAATACCTACAAGAGAATCAGCAATTACAGTGGCATGCAGTGTTAAACTGTGGGTCCAATTGCTTCCCTCAAGAAGCTTTGTCACATATGTGAGGATAATGACATAGCTTATCCACTTCTAGTTCAGCTGGAAACAAGTAATTTCTCTCATTTCCAATTAGCACAGAAAAAATTCTGGTTTTAGATTGCACATCATTTATATAGTTATATACCATTAACCAATCATATTAATTCATTATGGGGCCTGGACCTGTCATGCCATTATACAAGTGTCACAGGAATAAACTCTCTAATCTCAAAGCTTAGTGTCTCTCTTACACAAAAATTCTGTAATCTTCCTTTTTGTATCCTACATTAAGAATTTATTTTGAAAAAACTTTTAACACCTGCAAAATATAAATGAAAATTTAGCAACTGAAAATGCACTGTCTTAGACCGCAGGAATCTAGATAATGCTTAAAACAAGTTTTTTGTAGCTGTTCTTACAAAAACTTTTTTTAAAGTAATGGACAATGAACCAAGCCTCATGTCAACAATGGTTTCAGACAGGGTTATCATATTCTTTAAAAATAAATCTCAAAATTATTTCTTAAAATAATGAATTCTAATTCCAAAACCAATTAAGTATATAGTATATATTTTAGGAAACATTCTAAAATTAAAGAAACACTTCCACACCCCACCCCTTACCCCCTCAACCACACCCCCCTCCGCCCCGTCTATACGGCCACAAATAATTTCTATTCCTGAATACTCTGATGATGAAAGAAGAATCACAGCCTCTTACGCATTTTCTCATACTACTTCAGTAAGAAGGAATACCTGATGATTGGCTCCATCACTGCTTCTACCTCTGCACAGGGTAGAAGAGACAGGACAGACCTCAACAGGTCGGTCAATTCAGTAAATGCAGTTGAAAGTTATAGCTTGTCTTTTCTCCTAGAATGCCAAAGCTCCTGTTACTGTGGTGTATGTTGATATACCTCACATAAAGAGGATATCTGAGGTGATCAGGAAGAACTCCTCTGAAGATTTCTTTCAACAGCACAATCACTCAGTGATGCTACTATTGTGGGCTGTAGTTTTACTAATTACATCAGCAATATCATTGCAGCTTCCAGATTATAGTGACTCTGTTTTCTGACCACCAAGTAAATCCAGAGAAGGGCATTTCACTTTGACTGCCTCTGTATTTCATCTGTGCTGTATAGGAGGGATTAAATCTTCCCCCAGTCTAAAATAGCTTCTACTTTGTAAGCAACAGCACTTAGTATACACTGGATTAAATTGTTTTTACAGCTACATCTCTAATTGTACAATTATTAATTGCATAATTAGAAATATACTATTTAAAAAACGTAATCCTAAAATGTGTATATGATAATTAGCAAAATAGAAATAGTGTTGGCCTGTATTGACCCATTTCCAGTACAGAAATGCAGAGAGCAAAGTACTATACAACATAAAATTAGTATACAGATCTGTAAAGATAGAAAACAAATCAGAAACATGAGATAATTTAATATGTGCTACACTTCACATTTTTAATCACATTATATTGTTTCTACGATGAAAGATATATGCCTTCTACCCAAAACTTTATGTTCCTATTCGAAAATATTTCTATTCAAAATGTTACTCCTTTTCAGTTTGGGGATTTATGCTTTTAGAACAAATCTCCTATACGTGAAGAACTTTTAAGTATCTTCAACTAGTAAAAAAAAAAAGGTGCAGCAATACAGATTTTAATTCAAAATAATGTGGAAGACCTGTTCCTGCCTCCCCATAAAGGTTTAGCAAAAAATATTGCAATGAAATACTGGCTGATCCTCATGCAGACGGACATTAGTGAAATTACACGAAGTAAAGTTAAAATGACAAGCAATTAAGAGCTGATTACGTGACAATTAGCACCTTTCAAAAATAAGCACCATGACTGACACTATTTCATGGGAATAAAAAGCATTCTTTTTGCCTGTTGTAAGATAAGAAGCAGTTTGCTACTCATGAAAAAGGAATTAATTTCCCTAGATACAATTCCAATATTTATTTATTTTTGCATGATTTAAAAAATAAAAAAATCATAGCATTTTTGTTGTTCACATATGTTAATACAGTAGCCATAGAGCAGAAAAAAAAACCTTGGAAAATTTAGAAAATATGTCAATGACAGTTCAGTTATTATTTTAGCAAGCTTACATATCCATCTCTATGGTCCACTGGGGAACAAGGAAATAATCCAGATATTTAAATCTCATGTGGTAACTTAACAGGGCAGGTGCAGACCCCATGATAAACCATGAATAACCCATTGATAACTTAAGGTGTCATAATTAAGATTTACCATCTTCAACCTTCTCTCAACTGAAGTTCTGAAAGCACTCAGGTAAAAAGTTTCTTTAAATATAGACAAGACTTATGTGCAGAACTAAGAACAGTGATCAAACCAGGGGATTTTTCATTTCATTGTCCTATTTTTCATAATAAGTCTCTCTCAATTTAAACCTAAGCAGTGCACAGAACAGCACCAGTTATGGTATTTCATATATTCACTTAAACCCCATAACAATAATAGTAACAAATTATACTCTCCTACACAACAGCTTTAAAACTCATGAAAAGAGAAAAATTTTTTTCCTATGAAAGAAAATTTAATAGAAATGGAAAAAATAAAAAAAAAATTGGTATTACATTTGTTCATTAAAACTTTCAGACAATTCAGAATAATGCGAAGAAACACTTTTCTGCTTTCTAAGTCTACTTTTAGAACTTTGAGTTTGCTGGTAATTTGCTATATGTTGGTCCGTGTGGGCTTTTTGTTGCCTGAACATAAATTATTCCATGTTTCAGGATAAAACCCTTTTCATTAGTTTTAATATGAAGTATTTTCTTTAGCACTTTCCATATGAAAAATTGAAAATGTTGAAGATAAGGTATGCAGAATTTTTCTCACTTCATATAAATACATTCTTTGAAACATACTATAAGCAAAATGAGATGAGACAAAAGTTCAACATAAAACCTATATGAAGAATGATGTTATAACTGTTCTTTTATTTTTTTTATTTCTACAAAATTTCTTTAGAAGTATTTTTCACAGATCTTTTTCCCACTCAAGAGTTTTGATTAATCACAAAAGCGTATTTAGCTAGAGCTCTTCAGTGCTGACCAAAACAGGACATGAACACTAAAACATATGATATTTACCTAAATAACTGTGAGCTGGTTTTCCTTCCACAACTTTGATTCTCCTTGCTCCTGCAGGTATCACTAAAGCTTCCACATAACCTAGACATGAGAACAGATGTCCCGAGTTAAATACAAAAGTGTAGAAAAGTACATCTTGTATGTTTTTTTCATTTTGTCTCCCTTATTACACTTCTTAAATGTAACAAGTTATAATTTATATAGCAATGGTTTGAGGGTTCATGCAAAATGTTGAAACAAGCTATGAAACTGTACATTATGTACTACACATACAATGATACACAACTAAAAGAACATAGCAAAGTAAAACATAACAAGAACTAGTGAGGCTGGGCAGGTTGGGCCTGGAGCAGGTGAATCTGTTTCTGCCCAAGTACTTTAGTGTCATCATCACCACCAGACAACCACAAACGGATTCCAGCTTCACTCAGCATGCAGAGTCAAATGATATGGTACCAGAACCCAAACATCCTCCTACTGTTTGGGTTTGTTTTAAATATTTTGGGCTCCATCTCCCTCTTCTTGCTTTAACACATTCAAAACCTGTTATGAATGGCTTTAGTTTTGAAGTCTACTTATTAGTTGTTTCACATTACACTTGCTTCCTTGAAGTGTGGACCAAGACATGCTATTAAGCAATTTGGTTTAAGTAAAAAGAGGTGAAAAGGCAATGCAGGTGGAAAACACTGTGCAAGCAGGAATGTTATAAATAAACATTATTTTAGATTATGTGGGTGAACTTCAAAAAGTGGACAATAAATCAATTTTTTAATCTTTGTAGCCATGTGATGTTCTGTAACAAAACACCGAGCATTTGGAAACCTTTTCAATAATCTTGGAACATGAAAATTTAATTGCTACAAAGCAGCATTATTCATCTTTAATTTCCTTCAGCGCTAATAACTCTTTCTAAGTATTGCTAACAGTCCGGTTTCTTGAGAAAGAGAATAACTTATACAGTTGTTTAGAGGGCAGTAACACAATATTGTGGATTGGCACAGAACCCTGAATAAACTTGAAAGTGTGTGGATATTCACATTAGCTATAAAAGAGAGCTGACACATTCTAATTTCTATTAGCAGCCACCTTCTTTGTAGTTTTTGATCTTGTAGTCCTCCAGACTCATCCGTGGTTTGGGATCACTGTTCTGCATTACCTTCAGCTTAAGAGAGGGCCAGACATGAACATCTGAAGACTATGCCTAACTTTTTTTTTTTAAAGTACTATACTTCGGTCTATAATGCACTGAAGTCCTTGATTTTTCAGATATACTTTCTGCTTCTAATTACAGTATTTTTTGATGTGATTTACTTACTGTCTTGAAATTCTGCACATTTTCTACTCAAGAAACTGAAAGTGTAATGGCAAACAAATGGCTAAATGCTGTTTCAAAGAAAAGACTTTTCTTGGAGAGAAGGTATACATGGCCCATGGTGCACATTATTAGCATTTCAATCCTCTGCTCTGTCAACACTATCGTACTGGAGCCAGTCAATTTTTCTCATTCAAAGAACAGATCACAGCAGTGTTTGAAAATCTCATATTCATTCTGCATCAGAACATCTATTTGCTTTTTATGATATATTATTATTACTATAAAACAATGAATAATGAAAAGATACAGGACTTCTTCACTCATTTGACTTTATGTTCTCCCATTGCCCAGCTTGGTTTAATGATGTTACCTTAGGTAACACACCATAATTTGGATATTTATTTTGAAGAACAGTAAAGCGATCCAAACATTATAAGAATTTACAGTTCATTTATTTACTAAAAATACAAATTTTATTTCATAGTTTTTTTAAAAATCAGGCTTTTCTATAAAATAATGTGTGTCTTAATGGAAGATAAATTTGGTTATTCCTAAATTTTAAAGTTGAAACAACTTGCAATAATTTTGCAACAATTAAATTTAAAAAACTCAAGAACTCATGCTGCTGTATGGAGTCCTACTTGACAAGTTGCAGAAGCTACTGAAGGCGAAGGTGAATCAAGTCAATTTGCAGAGGTAAAAGCTATCCAGCTGGCCCTAGACATTGCTGAACAAGAAAAGTGGCCAATACTTTATCTCTATAGTGACTCATGGATGGTGGCAAATGCTCTGTGGGGATGGTTAAAACAATGGAAGCAGAGCAACTGGCAGCACAAGGGTAAACCCATTTGGGCTGCTGAATTGTGGCAAGATACTGCTGACTGGCTAGAGAAACTAGTCATGAAAGTATGCCATGTAGACGCCCACGTACCTATGAGTCGAGCCACTGAGGAACATCAAAACAATCAGCAAGTGGACCAAGCAGCTAAGATTTTCCAGACAGATTTGGACTGGGAACATAAAGGTGAACTTTTCTTAGCTCGGTGGGCCCATGACACTACAGGTCATCAAGGAAGAGATGCAACATACAAATGGGCTCGTGACTGAGGGGTGGATTTAACCGTGGATGCAGGTTATCCACGATTGTGAAACATGCACCAAAATCAATCAAGCTAAAAGGTTAAAACCTTTGTGGCATGGAGGTTGGTGGTTGAAATACAAGTATGGAGAGGCTTGGCAAATAGACTACATCACACTCCCTCAAACACGCCAGGGTAAGCGCTACGTGCTTACAATGGTGGAAGGAAGCACCGGATGGTTGCAAACCTACGCTGTGCCCCATGCCCCTGCCCGGAACACTATCCTGGGCCTTGAAAAGCAAGTCTTGTGGTGACATGGCACTCCAGAAAGAATTGAGTCTGACAATAGGACTCATTTCAAAAACAGTCTTGTAAGTAGCTCGGCAAAAGAACATGGCATTGAGTGGATATATCATATTCCCTATCATGCACCAGCTTCTGGAAAAATTGAACGATACAATGGATTGTTAAAAACTACCCTGAAAGCGAT
>KZ505841.1:123266-153687 GCA_002844005.1 Limosa lapponica baueri
TCTTCCTCTCCTCTTTTGCGGGGGGGGGGAAGGGCCATCTGTTGGTCCAGTTTCGGTGATTTTGGCTAAAACCACGACAATTTTTATCTTAAATGTCTTAATATCTTAAAAAAAAAGTAGATCTGACACTCAGTAGTCAAACATAAGTAGTCAAACAGCAGTAGTCAAACAGCTGCTGGTTTCCTGAGTATTTGAAATACACAGACTTACCTGCTCCTCTGGTATGGTTAAAATCACCTTTAATAACTTTGCATGACTTTCCATTACCATTGCATACACCACAATGATCTTCACGAGCCAGAGATCCTAATATGCCATCACAGCCAAATTTCTGTGGGAGAAGAAAATAAAGCCATTGAGACACAGGCCATGTTTTTCATAAAGCTGTCTCTAGTAGTGGGCATCTCACTCTTTTGCAAGACACCCAAACCAACATGATCTCACCCTGCTCAGAATGAGGGTTGCACTAGATCATGTGCAGGGATCCCTTCCATACTAATTTTTTCCATGATTTTATGTAGATTGTTGCATTCCCTTTTCCTTTAGGGTCGGCTAACTCTAGCAGCTGCTTTCCCAGAGGGACACAAAGACGTTCCCACCTCCCCCCTGGGACCTCTGGCACTTCTGAGATGTTCTGTAACACTCACCCCACCGGCCCTCCTGCTCAGCGACTGCAACGAGTGCAGCTCTACTGCTTTCTACTCCCAATATGAAAGGTTCTTTGCCACACCCACAATGGTAAAGACCTGCCTAATGTCGACCTAATGTCTTATTCTGAATAGGAGGTAAACATGTCTGGAATATGCAAATATAAAGTGCATTTCTGTCTTGTTAAAAGTCATTCAGTTTAAAATAAATTGTTTATTCTAGCCCCTCCACATGACTATGTTAGACACATTTCTATCAACAAATATCAGTGGTAGCTTGACAATAGGAACACAGTTAATATCATATGCTGGCCTGATATGAAATAAAAGCCTTTTAAAGCCTAGGCAAGTCAACACAGGGTAATCTTGTGCACTGTATAAATGCATCTGATAAAACCAATTAAACTTCTGTTTGATAAATAATGAAGACAAAAAGCAAGGTTTAAGAGAAAATAAAGGACTCCTTTAAGAACAGAAACTACGGTCTACCAAGGAGCCACTCATTTCCAAGCACATTAATATCGTTACTTTACTTTATGTACAGAATTTTTGTTAGAGTTCTTCTACCTAAAATAGCAATACAGATTTCAAAATGCTGATTAAAGCGTAAGCATTCGAAGAGCTGTGTATCCAAAATGGAACTTCTACAAGATATAAATACCTAACGTTACAGCCGTAGTCCCCAAAGTTCATCCTAGTGGGCTGTATAAGAAGAGAGAGTAAAATGTGGAAGACCTTACAAATTAAGACTTTCAAATCTGATTAGCACCTATCTCTCTGACCCTTGATATGCCGAGAAGCCAACTCAGCCTTAGTTAGGTGGGTTTAAATTAAGGCTTTTGGTTTTTATTAGTCGCTTGTGAAAAGTGAATGATAAAACAAATTACATATTTTCAGGAAAAATGCATTATATGTCATCATTGTGATCACACCTATAATTGTTACATAATGAATAGAAGCCTCAATTTAGCAAAGCATTTGAGAGTATTCTTGTTGCACGCACTCAAGTCACTCAAGAAAGGATAACCGTATGCACATATTTGCATTTGTATGCATGTATACATGTACCTATATGTTAAGGTTGGGTTTCCTACTGAATTCACTGTGTACAATGAGAAGTGGATGAAGGGAAAACCCAGCCTTGTGGGATTTTTATATAGAAGAGCTTCCATACGAGGCACTGTAAAAGCGACAAAAGAACTTCTACGAACCACAGGAATTCTGAGGATCATGAATAGCATAGGCACTCCACTTTAATTTTCTGTTATTCTGTTTCTTCGATCGTGGTTTATTTAGATGTAAACTTTTGTAATGTTGAAAAGGGCAGAATTAGACATACATACATATACCCCATGGCAAAATTTCCCAACCTGTTGCAAGGTGGGGCTTCCCTTAGAAGATTAAATCAGTTATAGTCGTTTTCCACTCTGCAGCAGTTTGTTATAAGCATCCTTATCATCACAGAGACACATGCCCCAGGCTAACCCTTCAGCTGCTTCACATACTGCATTGAACTGAGTGGAATTTGTTTAAAATATTTTAATACGATACAAAAAAAAAAGGCATTCGGTCTTGGTAACGCGTATTGCAACATGCTATGAGAGGAATAACACATATGTGTAACAAATGTATGTGCTTGCATGGGTGTGCCTGTGTATCCAGGTTTGAAACAAGCAAATCATACCTGGCATCTACCATCTGCACAGATATCTAACCCATGCTGGCCACAAGAAGTCCCATCCATCACCTTTTCTGTTAGAAGAACAGGTTGATCCTTTCCAGCCGGTGAACAGAATAAGGCACATGGCTTTTCTGTAGTAGCAATTGATGGAAAAAAATACCAAATTGGTAAAAGGCCACTTAACAAATACAGAATTATTATCAACATAATTTTTAAAACTGCTATTTGCTTATCTATGTGCCATTAATCTATGTTAGCATAACAAGTTATCTTAGATAAAGGGAAAAAAAAAAAGAAAGAGTTTGATCCTTTTCTCATCTGTTTGAAAAGCAAAAGTTCTCTTTCCTGCTAGAGCATACCAGTGATATAAACTTGGCCTACATAGTACTTATGTTATGCTCATTGTTGCAATTAAGAATATGCACATTATAGCTGCTGGAATATTTTGGTTGTAATCTATACTTTCATTCTACTATATTTTTGGCAGATCATAAATATTGGTTAAAAAAGAAACTTAACACTTTCCAGATTTTCTAACTCTGCAGGTCAAAGAGAAAAAAATTAAGTAACTAAAACACCCTGGGAAGAAAAATACATGGATTTACAAAGTCCACATTAAAAAAAAAGGCAAAAAACTGAACACATTGTTCTAACACCTTTACCAAGGTCAGGCAAATTTCTTCTGTATTTCTAAAACATTCTGCAAATCATTTCTAATTTTGAAAGAGAATAAAAAAAAGTAGTAATATCCTATGTATCCATGTATTCCTAATGGTCATCACTGCCAAAGTAATAGCAAATAAAATAAAGTAAGTCTCCTCTCAGTGGTCAATTGAGTACAAAATCACATTTTTTTTCATATCTTTATTCGCAATTGTACTAACTCAGAACTTCTTCCTAAATCTGTTGCAGATTTTTGAAAGGATAAAGTCAATCCTGAACTTGAAACAGATTTCACTTGGACACAATCTACACCACTCTGACTTCATACTGACTTCTAGATTCCTGGAGTGCGTTTTTATTAGTAAATTAAACAGTTCCAGGAAATGTTTACGGGCACTGGAATATAAATCATGTGTTCCTGTGTTAAAATGAAATTTAGTAAAACAAACCAAAACTAGTTCACTAGATAAGCACCTATAAAATAGCTGGAAAGAGTTCTCCTTACTATGAAATGAGCTAACATACAAGCCTAATGAAAATAGTCTCACAAGTTTACACTTTGGCACCTTGAGAAAAGGCTTAGAAGGAAAAAAAACCCCTTGCTTAGCTAGACATATATTAAAATAAGTTCTTGATAATAAATTCACATTTTTCAGGATTCATCAAAATAGTTCCCTTAAAATCTATGCTTTCTAATGGTTTCTGATAATTTTTTTCAACAGTTAAATATAAATGGCAATAACGAACAACTTAATTGTCATTCCATGATCATCCTTATCACCAGTTGCTACAATTTTTTGATTTCTCAAATTAACTGTTTTCATAACTTGCTTGTCTGTTGTTTTCTTTTTTTTTATTATTAAATAAATTACATGATAACAATTCAGAGAAAATTCAGTGGAGTGGTAGCCATTGTTCACATTCTTAGCAAGAACTTGGGTAGAATGTTTTGATTTCTAGTTGCTGATATTTTACACCAACGTTATCTTTGCAGATACAGTTCAACATACTATGCTGCTACTGGAGCACACTCCTAATGATATGGGATCTAAGTATGTCTGTTACACTGAAGCATGCACGCAGCATGCCAGGAGCTTGCATGCAGTAGCTGTTAGGATTTACAGAAATCTTATCTAAGTTTGCAATGTGCGTTACACATGGATTTCTGCCAAAATCAAACACTGCTATGTGAAATACTCAAGTGTTAAGCTAAAAGTGCTCTCTCCTTCCTCAAAAATAGAAGCTTACAATATCCATATTGTCTTTTTGGCTTTTTAGGTAGTAGTATAACTAATATATGCATGTCTAATAATGTAGCATTCCTCTAGAAAGCTGTATTTCTGAGTCTTTTTGTATTACATTTCTGACCAAATAGGACTGAACTGATTTTGTATTTCAGTTCAAATGTAGCCATTACATATCAAAAAGGACAAATTCAATAGGAATATAAACCAAAAGATTCCAGAGCGTGTGAAAATACTACCAGATCTTGTCTGTGAAATAAAAATTACTTACCAAAAATCTTGGGCTTGGGGTTTGTTTTAGTTTTTACCATATCCTTCTGAATCAACAACAATACCAAGAAGCAATAAGCCATATGAGCAGAAGATAAGAACGTGGAAGATGGTTTATGCTTACCATCATCTATGACAGCCTGCCACTGGTGCATGTGCTTTTGATATGAAGATCTGACACTGAAAGCTTGGCACTGCCAGTCCCTGAAGGCAGGCACTCCAGCAGGACAAGACGGATTTTCACATATTCTATACTGCATTATGGGACCGTGACACTCTCCTTCAAGGCCTGAACTAGAAAAGATGGCATAAATATCATGCTTTATTGTTGGTAATGTTTTGTCAAACTGACAGCACAGTTCTCTTATGCTATACAGAAATTCAGTTTAAACAGCAGATTTTTTGTAACATACCATTAAGAAATCACCCACAAAATAATCAAAGTCACAGAGCAAAACATGTATGCCTTCTGTTTGTACTGGTCACATTACATATGAAGAGTCATGGGTGCTAAACTGTAATTTACACTTGGCCTCAAAGAAGCACTAAGACTAGTAGGAGCATTTAGCGAGGAGAACCTCAGCTGCATATTTGATACGGCTCAGGTGATTCTTCTCTAGCTGGACTGAGCCAAAGGTGTCACTGAAAGGAAATAACACCTGCTGATTCACTACCTCTCCTTTTTAACAAGTGTGGTGTTGCAAAGTTCAGCCAATATGTTTTTTTTTTCTTTTTGGTCGCTCCAGTTGTGCTTGCAGGTCCGAATGAACAAATGCAAAAGAACAGTGATCTGCAGAAACTGGAGCTAATTATTTGGAGCTCTGTCTGGAAAAATTAATGAATGAAAGCAAAATTAGGACATTTCCTAAATTCTAGAAATGGCTTTTAAGCATACAGCTGGAAGTGGTGTTTAGATGGCAGGAAACATGAAAGCATTCTGCATATCTAAGGCTTCTGTTAAACTACCATGCTTTTGCATAGCCATATCCAAGTTTTCTTACATTTCTTTATGCAAATGTCTCTTTGTTAACCCCTTTGTCACTCCTGTCATTGTTTTTTGCCCCAAATCTGTTATGTTGTCTTTCATCTTTCTCATTTCCCCCTTTTGTTCTATTATTCTCCTAAATCATCTACTCTGCCCTGCCCTGCCCTGCTCTGCCCTACTCTACCCTACCTTCCTCTGGTCTAGCCTAGTCTGGTCTTGTCTTCTCTATACTTGTTTTCATTACTCAGCTGTACTCCTCTCCCACTTCTCTGTCTATTTATTCTTTTCCTCTCAGTGTATAAGTGACCCATGAAAGAGAGATATGGTACTCAGTAATTCAAAGGAATGCATCGGCATCTTTTATCTGACCACTGAGATACGGTGAAACAGACTATTCAAGTCAATGCTAAAACTCCCTTTATCCCCAAAGGCACAAGGTTATTCATTTTCATAAGATACAGAATCTAAATGTTGTTTCCAGATATTCTATATAAATGTCTGTGAAACTGGTAGAAAGATCTTTTTCTAAAGTTGCAATTCATTGGCTCTCCAAATGAGACAGAAGTCAATTTTCTCCAGCAAAAAACTGAAACACTGGAATCACACACTGAAGCTCTGCAAGTCAAAAATTACAAATTTAGACTTCTGTTTCTTCTTCAGTTGAAGCTTAAAAAGAAAGCTGTAGTCTACCATCAATATTATCTAAGCTTTTGACAGAAGCAGAGAAGAGGAGAAACAGTATTACCATGCAGAAAAACCCCTGAAATACCTCTTCTACTAAGTGTTACTCAGGATTCATAGAAAAGGAATGGCTTATGTATAGGACAACTATACTTCAATGGGTTTCTGTACTGGTAAGACTCAAATTCTGTTTGGAAATTTTGATAAACAGCAATGGAAACCTGAAATTGTTTTTACCCAGGGCATCTGCGTTGTCGACTGCTGATTCCAGTGTTGCAAGTACGGCTACAAGTGCTCCATGCGCTCCACTCCCCCTCCATATGCTCCGCAAAAGAGGTCCGATTGATACACTCTCCAGCCTTACACCACTAGAAGAAAATCCAGCTGTTAGGTAAATAAATCAAGCCATACGCAAAACAATTCACTCCTCCACAAGCACCTGGGAAGCACAATATAAACATTTTGTTCAATACATGGTTTTCATATGAGTCAGAAAGATACATTTTTTTCCTATTGTTCCCCACAGCTTGTTTTCCTATCCTAGTAAATACATCAGCCAGAGACTTTTCTCTGGCTCAGTGGCCGAGGAGCAGGTGCAACTCTTGTCCACAAGCTTCAGCACAAGTTCATTCCCCTTGAAGGACGTCTCCTGGGATAGCCTGCAGGAAATGGTCCCCAGACCATGCTGTCCCCTTCATTTGAGCCTGGGCACTGCCTAGGAAAGCACTTTTAGGTCCAGCCCAAATCCACTGCAGGGATCATTCTCCAGCAAAACTAGACGATCACAGCACAGTGCTCAGGGCTGTTCTCAGGACTTGCTTGGTTCACTACTACAGTTCCCACATAACTAGCAGGAGCTGCACTGTCACCGATTATCCAGTATCAATTTCAATAGAAGGTTATGTTACAACTAATAGAGAAAATGAGATTTTATTCACATCTTGTATTCAAAGAGAGAATGGAATCCTCAATAAGCTAGTGTTGAGAAATTAAAGAGAATTTCTGGCATTTATTTAAATAATAATCTCAATAATCTTATATGCATATATCATTTCCCAGGACAACTGCAATTTCTCCCTCATAAACTACCCAATTCATAGCACTATTGCTATGCTCTGTAACCTATGTCCATATCTGGTATAAATCATTATAACTCTGCAGAAGCTAGTACTTTATCAACTTTTACCAGCTGAATATCTGTCCCATGTATTATGAAATGTCAGCAATTGCAAAGCAGCAAGGCTACAAGTAGACAATGAACACTTAATGCCATTAATATCAGTAATTTAACCCATTTCTCTTTGCATTCTGAATTACTTGTGAATTACTGTTATTTAGGGATAAATTTCATAAAGAAATCTCATATTTTGAACAAAACAAAATGTCACTAATGCAGTCAATAAAGGCTTTTATCACTTTAAGAATACACTTCCGTGGTTGCAGTGTCTGTGCTAAATCCCTGTCTAGTGATCTTAAACTTCACGCGCAGTTTCAAACTGATCTTCACTGATGAATTGGTTTTAATTTTCTCTCTTAAATCCTGGCATTACAATGATGGAATAATTATACCACCTTTGAAAAGTCTTCACATAGGATGGCTCCATTGTTATATCGGATTTGCTATCAGAAACTACAGATTTTGTAATACTCTTGGATATTTCAGACCGAAAATGCTCATATTTATTTAAAGATATTCCTTCAGATATCAAAGGCAAAATAGATTTTTCTTTAGAGACAGCTACTGCCTTATGTAGAGTCTGAGAGATTCTTATGAATTGTTGCCTTAGAAAACAACCAAGTTGGACAGGCTATGCAAATGACATTTCCATCACTTCTTAAGATCTTAAAAGGAGCACAAGACAATACTCCATCTCTACAAAATAAGTGAAACAAAACAAAGCCAGTGATTTGCATAATCTGAAGCTCATCTTGGACAGACAAAATAAAGTAAACAAAAAGAATAATCCCTTCTAATCCTCTGAGATGTTTCAGTGATGTCTGCCTAGTTTTTGACTGTTAGACATAAATATGGTACCTCTGCAGCCTGGCTCAAAGCTCAATGAGCAGTTCTAATTACAATCAGTACATCATCTTACCCTTTCTAATTTTTTACTCCCAACTACCTAAGTTCTACAATAAAGAGAATGGTGTTACCTTCCTCCTTGGACTTTCCCAGGATCCATGTCACTACCCCACTAGTGCTCCCACAAGTATAAAGTTAGAATGAGTCCTCTGTAATGCGTTGCTACTATCACCTTTTGCAAGTCAGACATTAATATGCAAAATGCACACTAATTTTGGGTGCACGGTTCGATGGTGACAGTTTCACAATGAAAAATTCTGGGTAGTCTTAATAAGAAGTGCTGCTTTCTTATTCCATACCACAGGCATGCCAGTCTCAACATAAAGAACGCGACATCAAACAAAAGCGATATCCCTGACCCACCAAGTATTGACTTAAGGAAGAGTATCAACTACACACACTTACCAGAATCAAATGGTTGCAGCAAATGTCATTATTTTAGAGATACAAAAAAGCCTGGTTTTCCTTTAGTATGTAATATGATACTATTTGAACATTTTATCTTACTCGATTGATTTGTTTACTTCTTTAGGGGAACGATGACAGTCCTGGTGAATGCAATATGACTCTAAGCACAAATTACTCCTGTGGGAGACTGCTGTCAGCACAATATCATGAAAATCCCAAGATATATGCATCCTCCTGCTCTGCTATCTATTTGAGGTTATTTATCTTAATTTACAGTTATATACACAGATGACAGAGATTATTCAAACAGGAAAGCTCTTGAACATTTAATGTAAGTCTGACTTCAGGTGACCATTTAATTTCTCTTTGATAGAATGCTTTTTTGACATTTATCACTCTCTTACATGCACTGACACTATAAATATGTCTTTACAAAGCCTATCCTGAAAAATTTTATCACAAATCTGCAGCTATGCCTTTTGGTGAGAGTATTTCTAATCCTAAATTATAGCTGAGAACTTTGTATCTCTGAAAGCTTATGTTTCTGTTCAGAGTAAGCAGTGCAACAATGGCATTCCACTCATTAATAGGATTCGAAACCAGAACTAATTTGAAATAAAACAGTGTAAATATTAAAACATGGCTTTGCTAACTTTTTTTTTAAATTCAGTGGTTTTAGGGAAGTGTACGTTTTATCATCTCTATATTATATAATATATAACATACAATGCATTGAACTACATATGTATGATTTTTATGAAAATTGAGGTAAGCTCAATTGAGTAACTTTAAACAACTGCAAAGACCTATTCAGTTTGTTTCCTTGGCTGTTAGGTGTTCATTATAATTTATATTGCTTTTCCACCAGAAACATACCTTTCCAGCGTCACAATCTGTTCCATCCATTGGTGGATCCAGTTTAGTTTTGCATTCCTTCTCACTTTCCACTTTACACCACAACCCAGTGCAAATGACATGCTGAAAACCAAACACATGAAACAGGTAAGCACAAAATCTATCTTACGCAAAATTAGTTTCTGCATGCAATCCACTAATGGTGTTATAAAGTTAGCAGTCTGATGGTATAGAACTGTTTAAAGACAGGTTAAAGATGCACAAAACCCAAAGTGGGCAGATTCTGCTTAGACTCTTACTGATCACGGACACATAAAACAAGTCATGGTGTCTTGATGGAGAGGGGGAAGAACTCTCTGAGTCTAACCCTGGGGGTCGTAGTCTTTGCATACGGCAGATCTGACAAAGCACATAGGGACAACTTTGCCCCATGATGTGAAGTGGCCATCACACAGATGCACTATCCCAGAGACTGGAAGAGGTGTGAGCTTTCTGGGAATTATTTTTAAAATTAATCATATTTTTTACTCCTTTTATGTAGTGCTTATTCATTTTACGTGAAAGGGAGAAAAATAGCACTGTCACTAGCAACAAACCCCAAGGTTTTAAAATTATTTTATTTCCATATACAGGGACTAACGAGTCTGTGCAGCTACACAGAACTATGTTAACAGGAGTTTTGTAAAAATGCCTTTGTAAGAAAATCTGAGGCTTCTTTAGGACTTCCAAATCCCCCTTGTTCATACCATCCCAATGAGCGCTGCTATCATATGCACTTCCAGTGACTCATAACTTCTCTAGAATTCATTCTTTCCTCTACAAATATCTCAAAAAGCAATCAAACCTGATATCCACAAAGAAGACACAAAGTAAACTGATGAATCAGGATGAAATATTTTGGCTGGGAAGAAGAAGAGAAGGGAGACGAGAGGGTTACTAGTCAGTAACACATTTTAGAGACGGAAAGAAAAGCTGCTTATTCTGCCCCTCTTAAGCATCAGAACAAGATAGTTTTACCTTCTTCAAAGCAAAATACAGCCTTGAAGTATGCTGGCTCACATGTCCCCAGATTTCCTGGGGAGCTTTCCCTATTTTCCTCTAAAAAGTCCTCTTTCTCCCATGCTTTTCAGTAATGACTTCATTCTCCTTGCTGTCTTGCTCCCCCTCCCCCCTACTGGTAAAATGGGTGGAAGCGAACAGAGGGCATGTGGGACTCAATTGTGGCCTGAATGTCATTGCATGTGCAAACTGGTTCCCCTCAAATAGGTATAGTACCCCCAAAGAAGGGAAAAGAAGGATCAGAAGAGGGGGATAGGTTGTAGGGAGCATAAGATAAAGATCAGCTGATTTTTTTGAAACCAGGGTTGCCAGAAGATGTGCTTTTTCGAACTGAAATGATTTGTTGTATTGGTAAACCCAGTAAGAGTCCCTGTGCCTTTTACACTGTGCATGAAAAATGTGTGATAAATCTTATGGTACCTTGAAAAAAGTCTTATGGCACAGGAAACATAATTCAACAAAAGATTGTGTCTGAACCAAGGAACAGGACAGTTCCAGTGGGAGTCTTACATGTAAAAATGCCTGTAACATCAGCTTTCAAAAAAACTCAAAAGATTGTAGAGGTCTGAAGCATTGCACAGAAACAAGAGACAGGATGACAGCAGTTAAACTCAATCCTGATTCATCCTGTAACAGTTTTGTACTGAAGCTGAACTAATAAGACAGTTGCCTATGCATATCCTAAAATAGAGTTACAGAAGTCCTATCCTTTTCCTGGATAATTTTAATAAGCATTTTTCAAGTATCAAACTGTAATTTCTGTTCTTGTTCAAAGGAGAAAGATAATTTATTCTTCTCTGCCAGTTTTAGAAAGCAATGTTAATGAGACAAAATATCAGATATTCATGACAAAGTGCTTCCATACCAATTACAAAATGACAGAAATGACAGAGCTGTTGGAACAACTCCAGAAAAATATATGCTAATTTAATGTTCCTAATTCAAGTATTTTTTTTTCATATTGCTAAATCTTCATTTGTCAATGGCTACATTTGAGGAAAAGATATCCAAGTTTTCAAAAAACAAAGTCAAATTTTCCTTTATGTCATCACATTTTAATGTTATTCTGTTTTTTTCCTAAACACTTTTATCTTGTGCTCAATTTCACTAGCATATGACTGCAGAATGGCTGAGAATAAACCTACAGTTCCTTACAAATTCAGAAACAATTCTTCTAAACCTAGGAAGACATGAAGCTAGATTGACAAGGGTTTGGGTGCATGAACACACAGATGCACTTGAGCTGTGTAAAGTAAATCAAGTAAATCAAATCAAGATGCTTGACTTGTTAATGTGCTTTGTATACTTCTACATGTTTCTGCAAATACTTGTATACCTGTACACCACAAACCTGACTCCCCCAGCTAGAAACATCTTTGAGCCTTAAATGAACTGTGTTCTAAAAGCACTCACTAAACACCTACTTCACCTTTTTTTTTTAAATAAGCATTCAATATTACTATAAGATTCCATCCTAGACTTTGACAAACCCCAAACTCAAGAACATGGAGGTGCAGAATTACTAAAATCTGTAATTTTTTTTTCTGGGCTCTCCATTTCAGTCAAATCACAAATAGACTCTTCAGTTACTCTTCAGATTGTACTTCTGCTGTAGAAGTAAGAGAAATGGAGATTACTGTTACTATTTATTTATTGACATTTGGGGATTTCTGCATGTGGCTGGGGAAAAACTTGATGCATAACTTGTTTTTTTCATTAGCAACCTGCAATGCGGCAGATGAGGACTGGTTTGAAAACTAACAGAAATCTGGAGGTCTGTGTCAATACTATAGTCACTCCTAAATCAAAGCACAAACTTCTAAACCAGAAATTTACTCCTCTGGAGAGAAAGTTTCATTCAATCAAAATCAGGACAGGTAATGTTCACAGAGGTTTACTAGTTGTCTATCATAAACACAGTTCAACAGCCATTACAGTTTTTTAGACTAGCCAAGGAAAGAAGAGTTATTGAAGATTATAAACTTACACTCATGATATTAGACTAGTAACAATCTGTAAAATACTTCATTGTGTATATGCTAGAAAACAAACTATTGCCAAACACACACAAAAGATTATGTTTTGGTTTTTTTTTTAAAGAATGTATTAATCGTGAGTTTTTAACAGCAAAAGCTAGTACAATACACCATGAAAGTCAAAATGTACTACAAAAATATCAGAGGTCATTCCAGCTTTTGGGGTTTTTATTTTTGAATGAAGAGTGAGGCAGCTCTGTGTGCATCAGAAAGATGCTTTTCCAATCATATATGCATCTGGAAAGAAGGTCCACTTAAGAGAAAAGACCAGAGACAAAAAGGAGCATTTCAGAACTGTATTTGTCTAAACTCAAATTGTTTAAAGTGTGGTGGTGGAGATGAGGACAGATATTCCACCAGGGCTATAATATTTCCATGACTGACTTTCTTTTCATTGTGATCTGTCCCTGAAATGTCTTAAAAATCACCATGAAATATAACCAGTCTCCTACTTCTTTGCAAAGATCACAGCTGTGTTATGACAAGAATTGTTTTAGTGGAACTGACTAGATAGCATTCACATCCTGGACTTTAATCTTAAAAGCCAACGTTTAATAGTTCAACAATTACATTCAATTGTCAAGTTCTAAAATCACATTTAATCATCAAGGACTACTTCTGGGCCATGATCTCACTATCTGTTACGTGAAACAATGTTAGGGTCTAATTGATTCTTGTGTGAGCCATCATGGGCATAAAAGCAAACTTGGCTCCCTTACAAGATAAGCATGGCGACATAGTATAAATCTTGTACTCTGAGATCCACTCACACTTTTCTCAGGGTCTATAAATTTTACTTAGGGTATGAGAAAAAAAGTCTTTGAAATAAAGATTAAAAGGAAAAAATAAAGTCTGGACACCACTCATGAAAGAGGAGTGGGAGGGGCTCGCTCAGGAAAATCGGGACTAGGCCCTCAATGGTCCCTCAGTCCTTTGCTACAGCCATTAAATCATAAAGAGGAATTCCTGATAGCAAGGGAAAATCATTGGCATCTGCAGTGTTTCTCAGAAGCTGCCATGTAATGTGACTGCAAACTATCCCAAAGTGCTGCTCAGTAATAACATTTGTAGAAAATTACATCTCAGCAGAAATGCATTATTGATTGTACCACTGACATTTCTAGATTATTTTTAGATCATTAAGAAAATTATTTTCCATCATTACTCAATTGTTTTCCGAGTTGAATAGCTGATATATATGAAACATACTTGCTTAATGTAAAAGACTGCATGGAAGTCTGGTCATCAAATTATCTTCCAGTCACAAAAAATGTAAGACTCTGACATAGTTCATAATTTATCTTTTACATAGTTACAGTTATGAACTGTTCAGCAAGTAGAATGTATCCAAGAAATCCTGGGCTATAAATTGTTGGATTTACTGAAGTTTAAATGACCCTTCAAGGAGTATGTTTCTTTCTCATTTCCTGGCTTGTGGACAACAATTGTAACCACAGTAAACTGCCAGTTATTGGCAGAGTAGAAGAGAGTATACAGAGATAAAAGAAAGTCGTTTGGATTTCATGTAAAATTCAGTGGTTGCCAATGTATAATAAAATAATTATTTTAATAAATTAATACTGCAAGTAATGAAATACTGTATTGAATTTAGAAAATTCTTCTACATGTTGACTTCTTTAATGGCAGCAACAGTAATGTGCACAATCAACACACTGAACTTTGAATCACCTTCATAATATGTAAAATGCACTTATTTGGTAGGTTAAATTCAATGTATTTTTATTTCCATATAATATCCTCATACTTCAGAGGGAGATGATAACATTAGCTACTGACTAACAGCACTTTGCAGTTAGACAATGTTGTTGTTGCACAGTCCATGTACGAGAACTCACAAAGGACTTCCTGGAAAGTTTATATAGCTTGGTTCTAGCCCAATCTAAATTGCAACATCTTTTTTTTTTTTTTTTTTTCTTTCTCTTCATACACAGGAGAAACACGTAGGAGCAGGACAGATTTCTTATCCTTTGGGCTGTGCTCCATCCATTGCTCTGAGTTTCCTCTTCACCATAGAAATCTTATTTAATTGGACTAGGATACTGTAAACTGTAACAGAACAGCTAAATTTAAGACCCACAGCAGGGAACAAAAGAAGATCTGAATACAGTGCCTAAGCTTGCTGTAACTAGTTCTTCAGGTCCACAGTCTAAGGATCAAATTTCTTGGATTTTTCTATTACAGGGAAGGTGGGAGTGTAAATTTAGCTTCCAGACAGAAGAACACAGAGGAAAACAAGGTGCTTTACAGAGGCTGGCAGTGGAACTTTGGAGAAATTCTCTTCTGCCTCACTGCCCTGACCAGATTTTATCAATTCTGTCCTTAGTGTCTTTTTTTTTTATTTTAATTTTTAAGTAATTTCTAATAGGTCCAAAGCTCTTAAAGATGCATTACAAAAATTTAGTGGTTCGGTATTTACTTATATGATTTCTGGTTCAGAGGACTTTGGTGCAAGTGCAGAAGGTTCTTTCCCTGGCTCTCTTCTCAGAAACTGTTACCACATTGTTGTGTTCTTACTCTTAAGATCATAATGTTATCAAGGAATTGACTTGGTTTATGAAGAAAACTGAAAATAAAACCACGGTTTGTCAGAAAAAAAGAACAGTTGAAAAGACCACTGGCCTTTTGTATTCTCTTGCATCATGACCGGGTTCTTTCTTCAAAGCAAGCCCGCATGCCTTTGGATTTAAGTTACAAAGGTATCATAATACTAATATTTAATAGCAATTGTCCTAAACTAACCATTTTAATAAGAAGTAATGATCCGGTAAGTGGGAAAAAAAGGATGATAAGTGATTTAGCTGAAATGTGTCCTCTTACATACAAAATGTCAGAAGAAGAGAAAATTATTGAAGATGATTAGAAATGGAAATTAGGTAACAGCAGCTGGAGCCTAAGTACTCTCTGTGCAAACAGTTGAAAACTACGAGGGTAGCATTAATTAAATTTAACTTCCTAACATTTCTAAAGTAATAATGAAAGCTGAAGGAACCTTGGAGTCAGGACCCCAAGAGAAGAATGTTCACTGCATCTGTGAATGAAACACAACAGGCATGGGACCACTCGGTTACTGAAATGTAAATTCATAAATGAATTAGAACAAAACACAAGTGTTTCAAAATATGGGAAATACCCACAGAAATGAAAAGCATATAAAGGCATCATGCAACAGCATAATGCAACAGTACCCAGGTTTGATGTCACTTCAGTTACTTTTGAAATTCTTTTGCCTGATAAAGAAGACCTAGAAGAAATAATGGGCTAATGCTGTACCATTTTCTTGTTCAAAATAGGCTTCTAGAGAATGAGAAACCAAAATCACATCCTTTAATTGAAAACAAAGTATTAAAAAACAAGAAACAGACTGCAATTCATGAAAAAAGCACTTGGAAGTAATTAAGAACATTTGCAGAATCCTTATATCTAATTCTACTGCTCATCTCTCATAGTGAAAATGTTTTCAATAAGACAGTTAAAATAATAACCAGTAATCTACTGCTCCTTTTTTTTTTCAGCTGCGCAACTCTCAGCATGTGGTAGTCATACATGTATTGCAATGTTTCCTTTGAGAATCTTTAGGATAAAGACTACTCTCACTGAAATTCGCTAAAGAAAGAGTATTGTGTCCAAGCTGGAAAGATGAAGAGAGTTGAAGAACTTAAGGAGCAAGGAATTATGTTTTCATATTAAATACTCCTGACCTTCCAAGCTATCTGTCCACTTTGATGAAATTTTATTTCACAGTTCCTCCTAGTCCCTGTTCTATCAACCCATATTCCACGCTCTTTACACATTTGTAGCATCATCTACCCTTCTTGTCTCGGTTACCTTCTCAAGGGCATCCTACTTGTTCAGTGCCTGTTCCATTAACATTAAAGAAGAACGATTTTTCTCTCTTAAAACCATTCTTAAAGTGCTTCTTCAATCAGATATCTACTAGTATTAGGCCATAAAATTACGAAGAGCTGTTTAGTTTTTTTACTTTGTCTTTTCAAGGTTAATATACAGTGACACCGTTTCATGCAATGGCATGAAGCAGTGTCAGCAAACTCACTTAAGTGCTGCAACTCCAATTGCCACAGCACTGCACAGCTGTGCCAGGGCTCACAGGGGGCTTGCTGGGAGGCAGGATATATTCAGTGGTAGAAAGAGCCCAGCTAATACCACTATTCTCCCTCGGAGCTTGCACAGCATACTTTACTGAAGGTCAGATACAGACGTTGGTACAGATACCAAAACCATAATGAAATGGAACCTGCATGCAAAAT
This sequence comes from Limosa lapponica baueri, assembly GCA_002844005.1. Lineage (NCBI taxonomy): Eukaryota > Metazoa > Chordata > Aves > Charadriiformes > Scolopacidae > Limosa > Limosa lapponica. The sequence continues at coordinate 140,165 of KZ505841.1, forward strand.
CTGATTGTCCCAGTGGAATAAATTGCAAATATTCTATTTGCTGCAATGAGGTGACTTCACACTATGATATTTTCTATTTCTAAAGTATAAGGAATATATCAGTGGTATGCTATGATAGAACATGATTCAGGATGTTTGGACAGCCAGAGCAAGTCTTACAACACACACAAATTAAAATGCTCATATTAACTGTGGAAATTTCTCATTTCAAAGATGCCATGTTCTCTTTTTCTCAAACACACACACAAAAATATCTCTCACAGAAAAATGAGTTTGTAGGTGTATTTTCCCAAGTATGCACTCATCCTTACCTGCATTTCTTGGCAAAAGGAAGCGCTTGGTCCAAAAAGAATCTGACATTGTTCGTCTGCAGTGTACGTCATTCCTGGGAGCTTGGAGGGAATAATCACAGAATTGAGGCTCTGAGGATTCGTCTGTAGCAGACAGTTACTGGCCTTTGACCTGGCAATACGCAAAGATTCATATGCTGAGCAATCCTAAAGAATCTGATTGTCATGCCAATTTAAACATGTATTTGAGATTCTAAAAATGTGGACTCTTAAGGTTCTTTTATTCATCAGCATCGGGCTGTCATTCAGAGAAATGACTCCATTTAAATCACTATGGGTTACTTGATATTAGTTAATAGTGGGTTCTGAAGTTGCACATTTGCAGAAAGACAATATAATTTATCAGCTATAATAGGAATTTCAAGAAAGCACCAGACAACATTTTAGTGTAAAATTTGCTTAACTGATTAAGGTAGTGGATAGAGATCTGAACAATTATAAAAATGTAGCCAAATTATAATGCATAGGCAGTTGTGTAGCTTAGTTTTCACATCTAGCAGAACCTCAGGTTAATAACTTCAGATTTTATATATATATATATAAAAAAATATATGTCTTTTTAGATGTGTATATATATATACACATCTAAAAATACATACATTTCTGAGCTGGTAGCTTAGAAATTTAACTTCTCAAAAAGTGAAGAAAAAATATTTGAAAATAATTAAACCTGTTAAAGCACCAAGTCATGGTTTTGATTTCTACCTAGATTCAGTACAAATGTATCAGGCTGACACATCTAACTTATAATAACTATTCCAGTGTCAGAAACCAGACCTTTTGAGGACTGCTTAACTGTTGCAAGTAAGTTCTCAACAGATATATTTATAAACTTAATAAAGCAAGAGAGCTTTAGGGAACAGATCCTATTTAAAACATATAGAGTGAAACTAAATGTTTTAATTTGGTTTCTAGGTATATTCTTTATTAAATATCTCATAGTAAATTTCTATTTAAAAAGTTAATGTAATTATACTGCATGGTTTGATATTGAATGGCACATAGATCAGAGAATCTACATGATGTTCATAGGTCATTCACTGTCCAACATTTTTCAATACATAGCATATTAATATATTTTAAACAGATTTACATATATATATATAAAAATGTATATATATCAATATATATAAGTATAATCATATACACTAACACATGAAAATATAGCAATACAATAGTTGCTGAAAACAGATTTTAATCTGTCACATATTATATAGTTCATGATAATTTAAATCATTTTGATGGGCTATACAAACACAAGTCTGCCACAGAAGTGGTAAAATTATTGAAAACTTGTTATTTCAGGATATTTATTGCAACTATTTGTAACGGCAAACAGTAAAAGCTGTTTTTCTTGAATGATATACCTGAGAAATCTTTCCAGATCTTCCCTGCTGCACCGAGACCATGAAACATCCCCAAGATTCTGTCCTTTAATCCACTCCCCAGACATGATATGGAGGCCATCTGCACAGGACGGGTGGTCATTGTCGTGGTTTATCCCCATGCTGAATTTTGAAGTTATTAAAAATAAACCAAAGCACAACAAAGTAACAATTGTTTTCAAAATGTTTATAAGTTAAAACTCCTGCAAGAGGCTATAAAAAACTCAGGTATAATACATGTAGGAAATCTCCTTTGATTTTTTTCCATCATAGCTTTCATAGAAGTATATGAAATCATGTCTGGAGGACAATTCTATACTGAAAGGTGGAAGTGAAGGCTCATTCATTTGACGAGAAATTTTATGTTCTAATCAGCTGTTAAATATATACTTCGGACAACTTTTTGAATGTTCAGAATTGTACAAGTACTGCAGGTTTAATGAACTGTACTCTAATGGTTCAACAAAAATATTGGAAATTTACTTTTTGAGATCAGTGAATAGTTTGATATTTTTGCAGTGATTCTATCTTAATTCCACATGGAACTGGCTTGTTGAAATTTTATAGAATAGTAAAATGCTTACTAGTTTAATGTATAACTATTGAATCTAAAAAAATACACCTAAATGTTTTTTCAATGTTTACTATTAGAAATAACATTGATGAAGCAGTTCAGTGGATTTTGACTTTAAACACTTAGCATCCCAGTGAGTTCTCACAGAAGGCACTGCAATGAAAACGTCTACTAAAAATCTGCTTGAAGCTAGTGCTCTAACTGAAGACTCACAGTCACCCTCATTCACAACCCATAAATAGAGAGGAAGAAGACAGACTTAAAAAAAATATATAGTTTTCAGTATTAGGTAAGTGGATACATGCGTGACTGGCATTAAGAGAAATAAATTAAATACTCTCAGCTGTTTTTGCAGATTTGTAAATGAGCATGAGACTACTCTCCAGAGCACTGGATTCAACAGCGTGCTAGAATTTTGCAGCCCTACTCTGTCCTGCAGAAAAGCAAAACATTGTCTTTTAAAGTAAGAAGTGGTAAAAACTGTTGTACCTGTAACAACTGTGTATATCAGCAACAACTGTGTTTATCAGCAACATTAAGCGCTAATAAAAAAATCTAATTCCCACCACCTTCCCATACTTCAGCTGCTATACTTCTGTAACACTTGTCCTATTCTGCTTTGACATTCAAATGTACTTCAAAGTATCTGCAGTAATCCAATGGGATACATTCCTCCATACATTTCCAGGTCCAAATTAAGCACATGTAACAAAATATCCAGCAAGTAGTGAGGACCGGTATTGAAGCCGGTAGCATAAGAATGAATAGCTACTTCAAAAGGAAGTATAGGTCCTTATGCTAACATCAACTAATTAAATCACAATGTGAGACAATATATGAGGAGCATGCTAAAGTAGCAACAGAACCTGCTCTTAAACATTCTCAGAAGTCCTCTCCTCAATACATACTGTTGGTCTCTTCTATAGCATGGCAATGACTGCATACTTTTACCTGACCTAGTATCAATTACAAGATCACATGAAAGTCGATACACAGTCGTATTGACTTCTGATTTCTTTCACCACATCACATTATGCAGTCATTGCTACCTTCCTACCCAGCAAGAGAGTTAGTAATGTAAACGTGTATCTACTTATTCATTAACAGTCAAGGATATAAAAATATTCCATGCTGTTCTGTGCTCTTCCCATAGAATTTATTATGCTAGCACTGGGTACTTTGCCCTCTCTGTCCATAAGCTCCTCTCTCCCACAGCTGTGATCATTCAACCTTATGCAAGAGTAAAACACCACCATGTGCATGTGGGAGGAAGACAAGGGAGTCTGGGGTAAAAGGATAACTTTATAGCAGTCTGAAAAAACATAATTAACAAAGAAGACAGTGCTGTACTTTAACAAGTAGTAGATGATATCTATATGGAAACAAATCAAATTCTGTTTTAAGAACAGAAGCATTATTTTTTCACTGATATGTAAAAATGCTTCATCTACTCTGGTTAAAGAATATGTATGTCAGATATAATGTGGAAGTAAGAAGCATCCTATGGAATGCATTTGCTAACTGAAATATTAGCAATATATCAACTCACAGTATGCAACTAAACTATATTTTAATAATCTCAGTTTAAAAGTATTTTGAAAAAGAGCCTTGGTCAAATAAACTCCATTAACATTATACATGGTTGTCAAGTCAACTGAAAAAATATTTTTATCTAATAAAACCTCTAAAACTTTTTTAAAAAACACTGCCAGATTTTTTTTTTGTGATATCATGCAGAAAGTTGGAACAATCTCTGCTAATTTTTGAAGATGATCCCTGTTGATGTTTAATGTGCAGTAGGAATAGTACAAAGGAAAATCCTTAATTTCTCTGTGCTTAGAACTCAGGCCACCGAAAGTAGGAGACAAATATTAGTTCAATTTTTCAGTTACAAAGCAATTCCTTTACAATTCTCTGCTGCTGCAATTATATGCATACAGCTGGATTCAAGATAGATGACAGCATCTCTCCTGCCACCAAGGGAATAGGTTATATTCCTGCAGGCACAAAATGCATTCCAGTGTCAACCCACATACTGAAAAAGTACCAAGTACCACACTTTGATTTGATTTGCTTATAGCCTAGTATTAGGAAATAAAAGCTCTTTTAAGTCTCAACAAAGGGTCCTCAGTCATTATGCTATATTTAAGTAAGTTAAATAAGGCTATATATATACACCTTCTGGAAAGAATTAGGTCTGCATTGTAAAGTGCTATTTTATACTTATTCTCACTATAGGACTCCAAAATTCTCCTACATGTGTTACATTCATGGCATCATGAATTTGCTCAGTGACCCCACACTCTTCCAGGTGGAAAGCTTTTTATTATTTATTCATTATTTTCATTGTGCTTTGCAAATGGCAGATGATAAATGGGATAAGACACATGGTTCTAGTTGTAAATGAATTATTTAGCCTGAAGGGAATTGAAAGGCAAGTAACCCAGTTACAGAAAAACTACGATGGTAAAAGGTAGAAAATTATTTCTTTCGGAAAAACTTTATTTTCAAAGGAAGAATATACTGGACAAGGAAACCTCAATCTTCTTGTTAATAATTCAATGATAAAAAGAAAGAATCAAAAGAAATACATTTGGGCAATGAATATTTCTCTTTTGTAACTCATTTCTCGTTCTCTAGGATGTTAGCAACTCAGATTACAGTTTCAATAGTAAAAAAACTGGGTAAAAAACCCAGTATGTATATTAATATGAAGACATTAACATATACTGCATGCTACTGTTCAGCTGAGTTTGTAACTTTTGCTAAGCAGCTTCTTTCTCCTGTATCACTCTAACACTCCTACCACCATGCTTCAAGAAGCTGTATCTAGACATAGCATGGTGTTGCGGTCCTTTGACTTTAGCTTTGATGTGTCAGATGTATTTAGCATCACAACATGAAGATACATGTGGTCCCGTGCTGATGATTTTTATAGAGTGTATAATATAGGAAAAGAATTCACCTCTGGAAAATACGATACCCATGTCACATCCTGCAAACTGCAGTATTTCAAGATAAACAATTAAGTCTATGATATCTGACTTTAATCTTATGCCAAGGAAAAACATTGACATATAACATGTCTTCAAATTGAAGAAAATACATAATCAGGAAAGAGACTTTGAGTTATCAGGTAGTCAGTGAATAGACCAAAAAAATTATCTACTTACTATCAAAAAATATTGAAACTCTTACGATCTTTTGACAACTTTTTCACAGCTATTTTAAATGCATCAGACTATCAATTAAGCCTATACATCCTGTAGGCTGTTGTTCAGTTACTAACTGTTCAGTTTACAAATGCTATTTCAAGGAAAATTAACTGTAAGTCCATCCTGGAACATTATAGTCTGGCAGAAATGGAAGCAATGATAGCTTGCTAGAGCAAGAGTTGACTGATTTTCTAAATTTCAAATAAAAAATCATCATATATTTTTAACTTACTAAAAATCCTGATGCAGCACTACTTCACTGTCCTGGTATTTCATCTCTTCCTGAGCTGCTTCTTTCTTCAGCTGTTTAGCTACCAGCGAAAGGCTAGTGAGGCTTGATTTCTGCTTGATATTGTTGTGGTATGTTTGCATAAAATAAGTTATTGAGCCTCTGTCTGTTCTTAGAATTGGACTAAGCAAAACAATTTTTTTTCATGGTTTTGAATCACCATATAAACTCTGAGAGCAAGAGTAAATGGAAATGAAAAGTATGTGATAAGATGCATTCTTTCTGTCATCTCTAATTGCAAGTGTGTATTTTTGGACAATTTCTGGACTACTGGGAAGTTTGCTATGATATACCCATCTGCCCAATGAGTTCCTAGGCTCATATAAATCTGTGGAACACAGATGCCTCCTTTGGTATGTAAAGTGAACATTTTTGAACAAACAGAACAAAAAATGTTATCACAGATAGTAGAGCAATACTGAAAAGAATATAAAAATATGTCCATGTTTTATGCTGTTATCCACAAACTACAGAGAAGTATAGCCATTTCTCTGTAAATCTGTCAACGATACAAATACATGCATGGGAAAGATGACTTCTTACAGTTTGTTGTGCATGTTATTTTAAAAACCATTATAAAGCTCAATTTTGCAAACTGCAGCTGTGATTTTCAAATTGAATTGCTTTAAGTTAGGTACCCATGTCTATGCTGCAGTTGACAGGCGACAGTAACTTCATTTTGAGCAAAAAGCTCACTAATGATGAAAATCAGTCAGAACAGTTGAAGCTCAGCATCTCTGACAGTCAGGCTGCTTCTGTATCCAACTACCTGAATCTATGGATATTTCTATGTCTACAGATAGATTAATATCTGCATCTACATATCTAAAATTGGACTGAGAAACCCAGCTTTGGACTGTCAGCCAAAAAGGACAGAAAAACTAAGGAAAGAAACAATGGGGGGTAAAATGACAGAGTCTGCATAGCTGGGAGGAGGCCACAATAACAGGCACTTCCCCTGCACCTTCTGTCCACTGTCCCATAGCCCACCAGATGAGGGAGAGAGAGGAAGCAACAAGATTATTTGGGGACAGGTTACTGGCACGGTCGCCAGTAACACTGCAGTTCTGCAGCAGCTTCTTTCTTACTCATTGGTCACTGCCATGGGAATGCCTGATATTGTAGGACCCCAAGATAACCCGAGTCAGGATGCCGGGACGCAAGAGCTCTGAAAGAAAGGGACCCCGGAGTGATATTATGGCCATTACTGAATAAAGGTTTAGCTTAATTAATCAGTAAATGGAGCAACTATCCTAATCAATATACTCTTGGTTAAATAACCTACATGTTGCAAACATCTTTTAAGTAAATAATTTATCAACAGATCAGAGTTGGCTAAACATATGACATCACGGTATCTCTCTTATGCAGTTCTATTTTAAGAGAAATACTACGCACAGCATATCCAAGGTAAGTATATTCTGAGTTTTGTCTATACTTGCTAGAAATTCATTCTCTTACTGTTGATGCCTATAACTATGAAGGGATTTTCTCACATCTGAATGTTCCAGTGCTTTGGATAGTGCTCCAAAATTTTGGTAGCCTGTCTCCTTCATGCTACTATACAAATTACACAAACAATGATAACAAAACATCCAAAATTTTAAGAGGGTGTATGTGAATTAGAATGCATATGTCATACTGTATATGAATTAGAGGCAGAAATAGAGGAACAGTTTCACATCAAGGAAAGGGGAGATAGAAAAGCATAACCTGAAATAAGAAGGTCCCGACAAACAGCAAAGTTGGTATTTTAAAGCCAAAATAAAGAAAAAGACCTTGTGGGTGCCAAGAGATTAATTTCTCAGCCTCCCAGGTCAAAAGATTTAGAAATCCTATTGGCTCTTAACTTACTAATTATAGGCAAGTAATTAGTAAGTCGCCATTAGTGAAAAAAATCTAAAAAATTAAAGCAGAGGCTTGGAAGTTACAATATTTTAGAAGAGAAGGTCTGAAGATGGGAAAAAAATGATAATTCAAAACACTATTAAAATAAAGTATAGCCACTTTGAATGTGGCAGTTTCATATTTTCACCCTCACTCAAATCAAAAGCCTGAGTAACAGATTGCAGGACAAACGTGGGAAACACACTCTACTAATGAATACAGTTGCAAAGGAACTGTGTTTGTACAGTTGCACATTTCTGCAATAGAGGAACCTCAAAAGACCACCTCCTACAGTATGAACTCCTTAGTACTTTCACTAGTTTTTGTTTCAAAACTATTTTTCAACTTAACACACCTGCCTTTATTTCTGCAGTAAACAGGTTTTTAACTTCAAAAATTAAGTACTTGATAATTCTATATCATATATAGATCATATATGTAATTTAATTTATAGTTCATTATGGTTCATTTCTTAATCAAATAAAATGTTCTGAGAATTCAGAAAAACTCATTTGGCTGCCTTCTCAGAGCAGAAAATTGCACTACAGCTAGAAAGTACTTTTCTTCCTTTGTGGTAAAACAGCATTAAAGTGTCATTTTACTTTCTAGTTTATTCTAAAGAAATACCTATCCCACATTCTGGAATGTAAAATAAATGTAATTAAATACCTATCCAAATAAGAACAGCACAACCAGTTGCATGGCTAGAAGTCAACTATCTCATGTAAAAAGAGAAAGGTCCTATGGAAGGAGGTAAAGTCAGCAGTGTGATTCAAATAATGGGTTGTTCATCTATATTCTGTTTTCAGGAATGAAAACTGTATTCTGTTAATACAGATACCAAGAATCACAGTCCTAACACAGATACTTTTCCCTCTTTGGGGAAACAAAATAAAGCCATGCTTATCATGAGTTAGTAGGAATTACAAACTCTGCCTTTGTTTTCTATCCCAGAGAAGGGAAAGGCACGTGGAAGGGCAGGGACTCTATCATCGTTCATAAGAAAGGCTGCTGTTGCTGCCCAAGTAGACAGAGAGTTTTCTTTTTTTTTTCCAAAATGAGTCTCCAAAACACTCTCCTGGTGAAGGAAATCTTTGAGGAAGTTGCTGGACTAACAGGTAGGAGACCTACCCCTATACCCCACAGATAGATATTTTGGAAAGAGAAAAGCCATGCCACTATCCTGTAAAACTTCTCTATGCTTTTTTCTTAAGATCAAAAAGTCATTAAAATGTAAACAGTGGGTAGACTGTATGCATATCCACCCAGGTATCAAGTAAGGCTTCATTCTTTCTCTCACACCTGAACAGTAAGGTATCAACATAAATGATAAACAAATACTTTGACTTAACATCTGAGATAAAATGCCACGTATCAAATGCCTTAATTTAGTGGTCCTTACTTATACAAATCCTACTGTGCACAGTTCTAATAATGGAAGTGACTACTGTTCCTGAAGTTTCTCACTATACTTGTGATTAGATGATTTTCAAGACATAAGGAGGTCTTCTATCAAGCCTAATTAATAACTTTGCTTTCCATGTGCTAATCTTGTTTCTTGTTAAACACAAATTCAACTGTAAAATTCTACTTTAACCTTCTAAATATCAAGATAGCTCTTTTTGTAATTACTTTAGTGAGATTCTCTACTCCACATTAGTAACTCATTCACAAAGATCGGTAGACAGTTGCTTTTATTAGTCTTGTTGATTTTATTGTGTTCTGTTATCATATTTTGGTCTGTGACAACAAAAATGCATGGCATAACTGATGCTCCATGAGCACTTCCTAATCTCCCATTAAAAACTCTCTTCAAGTTCCACTGGATTTCATACTGCTGTTTAATAGCATCACAAAAAATATATGTTGCTTGCTTATGAGTTATTAAGTAGGTGATTGAAAAATTCCACAGACTTCCTGTTTGGAACTACAAAATGACTGGTAGAATATCCTGAATTTTAAAAATAGGTACATTTCATATTTCACAAAACAATTGCCAGAAAAAGAACGTGGATGTGTATAAAATTGATTCTGAGAAATTCCACCAGTATCTTCTTCAACTATTTAAATCAACTTTTAAAGTACAATTAGAGCACATAATTGTTAATGAATGTATTTTGAGATACCGCAGTTTATCTCTATCTCTATCCTTTATTTCTCCATACTTAAGAAGTCCTATCCCACAGACAACAATCACGTAAGTAAAATGAAGATAAAGGTGTTACTTGGTAACCAAAACAATAGCGTTCTCTCTCATCTTCTCTCAGTTCTCCATGTGGAGAAAATGATGGTCCCCCTGTACCCAGCACTGGTGAGGCCACACCTCGAGTACTGTGTTCATTTTTGGGCCCCTCACTAAAAGGAGGGACATTGAGATGCTGGAGCATGTCCAGAGAAGAACAACAAAGCTGGTGAGGGGTCTGGAGAACAAGTCTTATGAGGAGAGACTGAGGGAGCTGGGGTTGTTTAGCCTGGAGAAAAGGAGGCTGAGGGGAGACCTTCTCGCTCTCTACAGCTATCTGAAAGGAGGTTGTAGAGACATGTGGCTTGGTCTCTTCTCCCAAGTAACAAGAGGAAATGTCCTCAAGTTGTGCCAGGGGAGGTTCGGGCTGGATATTAGGAAAAATTTCTTCACATAAAGGGCTGTCAAGCACTGGAACAGGCTGCCCAGGGAAGTGACTGAATCACCATCCCTGGGCGTATTTAAAAGACGTGTTGATGTGATGTTTAGGGACATGGTTTAGTGGTGGACTGGCGGTGCTAGGTTAACGGTTGGACTCAATGATCTTAAGGGTCTTTTCCAGGCTAAGCAATTCTATGATTCTATGATATCTTTTAATTCACTGTCATTTGTTTTTATTCTGTAATATGACTTCATATATAATTACCTAATTGCTCATTAGCAAATCCAATTGGTTCCTAATATTTCAAGATGGAGTTCAAAAAACAATTGTTGACTTACAATATTAATTCCTGATGTCATTAAAAGATCATCGGCTTTCAGATGTAAATGACTAGAAAAAAGACACTTCATATTGCAAAGTAAGTTTTATATGTATTTGATTAAGAATGTTTCTGGCTTAATTGGAAAAACTAAGAAAACCACAACACAACACTTAATAAACATCTATGTATTGGAAGTATTCAATATAATTAAATGTAATTCTTCTACTGCGTTCATGTGCAAGCAAACCTAGATTTCAGCGCAGGGGGTGCACTCCATCCCCTCCAAAGTCCCCTGAACCTGTAATTATGCAATTGATGTTAGTGACATTAGAGATCTTCCAAATTGTTTTGAGTTTGCAAATGATTATAAGATTTTTATCAGAGACAAATGAATTTCAAATATATACATAAGAGCATTGAGTTTGGTGTATAAAAATAAGCCCTCCAAAAGCAATCTGTTTTCAAAGGCACCTTTATACTCATCAGAACAATGGCAATTGCGAATGTATTTTTTTCTTTATGTTCTCAGGCTGATAAATGAATATGCACAAAGTAAATCTACAATGTACTGCACACCTTTTGAGTCTATTTGAATGACAATTTACAGGCAAGTAATTTGTTGTACAGAAGACAAAAAATTAAGGTTTTGTTCTTTGTACTTTGAAAGGCAAAGTCTTTGAGAAAGTTTTTGCTTCTCCTACGCTGCTGAACAGGTCTCTCTTCACAACAAGAGCAACTAGAACAGTTAAAGATAATAGACAAAAAAAGAAGGTAATAGTTTAGTGAATTCAAGATTCAGAAAGGGTTTGTGAAAATTTTCTAGAAAACATGATGTATTGAAAGAGGAAAAGATTTATGACTGGTCTAGATGGTGATCATTTAATCTCCATTTCTGAGACAGTTAAGAAAGAGCAAGATGAATCTCTGTGAGAAACACTCTACTTACATTTTAATCTCTTGAGGTCCTTTTCACGGGACCTTCATTCAAACGTTTGTCTTCAAATATTTTTATATTGTTTCTCCACAAAGGGTAAACTACTTCTAGTGTACTTCTTTGCACTCGCCAGGGCTAGGCTGGCAAACACAGACAGTCATGCAGAGAAAACAAATGTCTCTGGAAGATCACCTTACTCTCTTTGGGGCAAGACCACTCTATTTCAGATTGCAATGATTAAGGACTCTGGCTCCATAATGAAGCAGGGATCAAGCTGAATGCCTCTCCATGTTTTGCAGTGGAGGTTGCCTCTTTTTTATTTATTTTTTGTGGCAGCTGTTCATGTATCTCTGGCTACCTATTCTTTCACTTTTGTGGTAGCCTCCCTAATTTCTACATGGCTTGTTATTAGCCTTCATAAGGTTGAATTTCCTGGAGAAATGTATGGCTCAAATAACATCCCATCCTTTACTATGAAAACAGATTTGGTTTATTTTTATTTCAATTGTATTTAAATATCTGTTACAGTACCTGCAGAGAAATGTGAGAATGTCTCTAAGGTCATCCAAATGTCATTATTGCTGCGAGAATATGATGGCTGGGATATCATAATGATTATTTGAATTAATACGGAGGGATTTGAAAGTTCTGAAGTTTCATAATGTAGCCTTTAACATTTTTTCCCAGGATTCATGCATCAATTTAGTTTTTATGTCCCTATAGGAAGATCTTGCTAAATCCTTTTTCTTCCTCCGTCCCACAGCAGTGCAAATCCATGAAAATATTTCAAGTTGAGGACCTAATGCAACAAAGGTTATAGAGCCTGGTCTATGCAGCAGTCTTGGAAGAACTGCTTCCAAGAACAGTGAGCTTCCCCGTCTAACTTTTTCTGGATGCTGTTTGGCATCCAGCAGCCCTTAGAATGTGAAAGATAGGTCTAACTTGTCTGCTGCATGACAAAACCTTCTTTATAAGATCAATATCCCACATTCTGAAATTTGCTAGTGCAGAACCAACATATAGCCCATGACTTCGCAAAAATTGTATACCTACTTCCTGTTTTCCACATCTAGGATTTTGTATATCACCATTTCTCAAGAAGCAGAGAGTGTCACATTTCTTGTTGATCAAGATGCCCCTTTTTTCATACCCGGTAATTCTGCTGCAAAGCTTTTTATTCTCTAAACTTATTTTTATAGTGCAAGGCATAAAGCAGTACTTGTATTTGTCTAAATTATCCGGTATTATCATACCTGCCTTATCCATCAGTGAACTTATCTGCAGATCACATTAAGTTATTGTTTCTTTCCCCTTATCCATGGCTTACTGTCATAAGAACAAGTGTACAGAAAATGAATCTTCCTCTACCCACCCCCCTTCTAATATTAGCAAACACTACAGTGAAAAGAAAAAGGACAGCATGTGGCTACAAAATACAAACAAATTTTTCTTTTGAAGTCTTTCCTTTATCATAACTATCACTCAAACAGGTTGGCTTATATTAACCTAGAGCAGCTTCCCGCAGTTATGAAAACTCAAAAAAAAAGAAAAAACAGAAAAGACTAATTTCATACAGCTTCTCATAGTCAAGTTACCCTTTCCCTCCAAGTTACATAATTGCTCTGAATTTGTTTTTTTTGCATCCAGGACAAATTTTAAATAGAAATATTTTAAGTTCCAATTCTTTCTTGTAATCAGCTGCATGTTTCAATATTAGATGCTATGACCTCATTTTCAGAGAGCTTTGACCAAATTTAAACCAGATCACTTTTAATTCAAAGAGTTTGTTCTAAGATACCTAACCTCAGTGTTCAGAGGTTGAAGGGATTAAACAAAACATCCCTCTCCGTTGTCACTCGGAAGCTGTTATTCTAAAAATGTGTACACAGACACCTGCAGCAGACACTGCAGATAAAAATGACATAATAAACACATTTTCTTTT
>KZ505841.1:156670-171845 GCA_002844005.1 Limosa lapponica baueri
AGAAAAATTACTTTCGCCATAGACAAAATCCAGTGCTGCATTTTGAAGTGTTGCAGGCATTGTTGTTACTAAAATTTAAAATACTCAGAAATACCCTTCTTACTGTGCTAGTTTTGGCTGGAATAGAGTTAATTTTCTTCACAGTACCTGGTAAGGGGTATGTTTCCAATTTGTGCTGGAAACAGTGTTGATAACACCCGACGTTTTAATTATTGCTGATCAGTGCTTAGAGTCAAGGCCTTTTCTGCTCCTCACACTGCCCCAACAGAGAGCAGGCTGGGAGTGGACAAGAAGTTCAGGGGGGACACAACTGGGACAGATGACCCCAACTGACCAAAAGGTTATTCCAGACCATATGATGTCACGCTCAGGGAGCACATTGGCAGGGGAGCTGCTGCTCGGGGACTGGCTGGGCAGTGGTTGGTTGGTGCTGAGCAATTGTTTTCATTTCAGTTATCTTTCTTGAGTTTTATTTCTCTCTTTTTGTAATTTTCCTTTTCATTACAATTTATTATTATTACTACTGCTATTATTATTACTCTTGTTGTTGTTGTTGTTATTATCATTATTAAATTAGTAAACTTTTTTAATCTCAACCCACAAGTTTTCTCACTTTTACCCTTCCAATTCTCTCCCCGCTTCTGCTGGCGGGTAGGGAGCAAGCAGCTGTATGGTACTTAGTTGCCGGCTGGGTTTAAACCACAACACTTACTGCAGAGGGCTATCCTCAGTTGGATAAAAATTATTTGCTGGGATTTACAGAAAGAGAATTCCCAAACCTCCCTCTGCTTGTTGATGCTGAGTACTAACTGAAAAGTGTCTGATGATCTCTAGTTTTCTGTAGGGAAAAGAAGTCCCCTAACCTTCTTTTGCCCTCTAAAATGGCAGGTTCAAGTACACTAGCAATATCTTTCCATACAACAACATGCATACTATCAGTTGCTGTCTGCTGTCCTACCTGCCTCCTGATTTATTCCAAAATAACTACGCACATTGCATGTTTCATACCTATTCTGCAGAAGCAGCAGTCAGCAGTAGTAGGCAATTTCAAAAATACTCAATATATATCACCAATACTGTTTTAGATTTGGCATTCCTTTAAAGGAATTGATTATGTTTGACCTTTTAAAGTGTAACATACAAAACATAGGACCTGCATTTCATTTAGGTTAAATTAGATTTCTGATTGTAGAAATATCCAAAAGCATCAAATGCAATTAATGCTTTGTGATTTTTCCCCTATTAAACAAAGTCAACCTCATATGTGGAAGCCACATACAACTGCAGCTACTGGACGTAAATCAGCCAACTACTGGTCGTGAACTAGTTTCATGTCTTGTCGTTGGTTATTAATTTCACATGTAGAGAAAATGAAACTGACTTCAATAAGCAGCTGCTCTTGCTTAGTTGTCTCTGCATTAGGTAAGAGAAGGAATTTCTTCTTTAAATATATGTATGTTCACTGCAGCTTCCTGTGGCTTATTAACACAGCTGGAACTGCTCCAAGGTTAAATCCACAAGAAAAGAAAAAAAAAAATGAACCATTGCACCCTTGTTATGATTAAGGTATTCCTAGTGAACCCCACAGTCTCAACACACAGCTCCAAATTAAAACATTTCGTATCCGAAAAGTATTGGCTACAAAGCAGTAGCATCACCTTACTGACAATTTACCGAAGGATCCCATTATTTTTCTATATAGAAAGCTGTGTTTTGGAACAAAAAAAGAGCACTGTATGAATACATGACGAATGTAAAATATTCAAAATACCTCACTCTGTAGATAATTATTTCTCAAGTTAATTCAGAAGAAAATACATGCAATATCAATTAAGAGTAAAGCTTTACCATTGTGCCCTAGAAGAACCATATAAGGGACTACTTTTTCTTATCAAACATGTAAATATCCAAATGAAGTACATTCTGCTTGAGAAAAGCAGAACTTTGCCAAGTCATAACAGTGGTTTATTACTACTACCCATAGAGATGGGCATTTCCTTCTACATAATATGATAAATTTTCTTTAAATTTTCTGGTTTCTTAATGAACATCCTCATCACATCATCAAACTATTTATTCTTTCAAAGTAGGCACACATTTACAACTTTGTTGAAAAGCCATAGTTCAGCCCACAGGGATAACACAAAACACATTACCAACTAAAGGATCCAAACAAATTTGTCAGCTTTACCTACTCATTCATGGCCTGCTGCCCATAAGATAAATTCACTACCCATATTAAAACACTACTGTCAGCATTGCCCACAGGAACAAAAATGCCGCAGTAAAAAACTCAAAAGCTCATTAAGAAATACGCAGTGAAACATACAAACATTGCTCTTTCTTGCAATGACCATACAACATTGAAGTGTGACCTGAATATGTATGCATTTGTAATAATGCATTCTAAAAGGCTAGAGATCGGTTATGATTCTTCCCTTTATAGTGATCCAATGAAATTGAGTTCATATTCTCAAAGTCTTAATCACACAAGTCTTAATTACTTAGCATACACTAATTTATTTTCCTCTAAACTTCCTTGGTTTCACAATACATTGAATCTTGGTTTGTCATGCCATTGCCTATACGCTCATTCTGGATCCCTTCCCTCATAATTTACTCAAAATCTACTTGCTAATTTTAGATGCTCTTAAAAGAGAGCCTTCTACGTATCACCAGTTTAATCCACTGACATCACCTGGATATCACCTCTACACATTCTTGAGCTATTGCACAGCACTTCTGTTTCAGAAACAGTAATGTTCTGCCCAATAGATATTTTGGTTTTTTCAAGATTATAAGGCAATAATGACCATAAAAACCACAGAACTAAGTTCCTGTAGCATATTCTTTGATTCCAGGGAAGAGGGATAGGGAATCATCCAGATATCCCTTCTACTACTGATTAAGAGCAGAGTCTTCCTGAATTTCCAGTCTGTTTGAAATCAAAATTCCATTAAAAAACCCCAAACATATGTTGTGTTCCCAACCCCTGAAAACACAAGCCGAAAGAAGAAGAGCATGTTGGTATAGCATAGTTAAATAAAAAAAAAATCCCAACATTTCCATTTCAAAGCATTTTTAATGGAGTATGTTATATTCTCAGGAATCTAGCGATAGTATGCCCGTTGTTGTGCTATCTATCCATCAGTAAAAATTGTCAAATTTGTCCAAGAAAAACAGTAAAACAGAACAAATTCCCAGTGTCTACTGCATTCCCTGTCATCTAGGTAAAATAATAAAGCAGACTATCACTATTGAAAGCATATTAGATATAATTTCAAGGATACTGAAACTTTTCATGGACTTCATGAATGTTGGATCTATATTCATTAAATTATTACATACACAACTGATACTGCTTAATGATGCACAAATGATAAATAAAAGTAATATTTATGTATGGAATCTTATTCTGAAGTTTCTACAAGTTTCATAAACAATAGTATAACACTGATGAAATATAGGTAAGATTGAAATGGATAGAAAAACTCATGACGATTTGAATCACAAATTTTCCCCAAAAAATCTTTAGTCTTCAGAAGATGCCATGCAGTGACACATTCCTGCTAATATGACCTTAGTTTGAATTATTGATGATGCACAAACCTAGCAAGTCACTGCAACAGAAACATAGTCTAATGCCCAAGTACATCTGGCTTTTGATTCGAACAGAAGAATTTTAAATTTGCACTGGCAAATCATTGGGTCTGTGAGCATAAATAGTAGTCCTTAACTGGATTTGATTACTAATCTAACAAATGATTTTTTTTAGCAGCCCAGGTGCTTTTCTTAAGAAGCAGGAGGAAAAAAAGCTTTCCACAGAGCTGACACTTAAAAGTCCAATTAGCACATGCTGCTCTGAGTCCCAAACACCGAGAATTTCCAGGAAAAAAAAAGTCTTGTCAGTGAATCAGCAGTCCTTAAACATGGCAGCAATCAAAACAACACTGTTAACAAACAGGAATCTCAAACACAAACAGAAAAGCCTAGACTGATCTTTTTTTTCTTTTTAAAGTGACAGATAGCAACAATGATGATAACTATACCTATACGTGTGTGTATACATATATATATATAACAAATGCACATAGACACAGATGCAAGACATTAAAAAAAACAATGGGATAAAACCAAACCAACTTGTGCTGCATTTTATGCAAATGTAACTTCAATTTCATTCACCTGTTTTGTTATGATTTCTGTACATCTTAGAAAAACTAACGCTTCCAGAAAAATACTGTACCAATAAGTACGGGAATCTGTATTTCAGAATAGACTATTAAGCTTACTCTTCTCCCTTTAAACAAACTGCTGCCCTTTAACCCTTAGAGTGGGGAAAAAGTCTAAAAATGGTGAGGGTATATCAATGTATGCCATACATACATGGACAAGTTCTGAATGTGTGATCGAACAGTTTTAGGTCCTTAGCTCTTGCACCTCACAAACAGTCCACAGATGTCTAATTTGTTATTATAGGAATGGGATGGCAGAACTGCTGGAAGTTACTAATTTTCTTCTAAAACATAGCCCACATAGAAAACAATTCTCTCAAGATGAATACACAGATAAGTCAGTAAGTGAATTTTCCTCACTGTCCACTCCTGCCCCTTGCTGACAAGTGTCATAGGGACCCCTGACCTAAAGGCTGCAACTGTACTGTCACCTTTAACAGCCACCAAAGCATTTACTCTCTGAATTTGCATGAACAGGAAAAGACTAAGATGCGAAAGAAAACTGCATACTGGAAAATAAAAAGAAAAAAGCTACTAATTGAAAAAGAAAAGAGTCAAAACTTCCTGTCTTCTACATTTGATTTTCTTTTGCACCTGGAATCTAGAAACAGAAAAAAAACTTGGTTAGATTGTGCACAATTGACGTTATTGACGTTGAAGAGGTCCTAAGTCATTTTGTTCAGAAGAAAACGTGAAAAATCACAGCATACGGAGTGAAGTGCAATAAAGATTTTCTTTGCTTCGTATTTTCTCATACTATTAACATGAAAGAAAAATCAAACATAATCTTTCTAAGCAATAACTCAATCTTCTTATAAGAAATTGAACTAATTTGATCCATTAGTCTAACTTCCTCATGGCATGATTTGCATAAACAATTTTTCTAACTGTTTTATATGGCAGAGAACATTATTAATAATCTTGATCTACATTTATAAGTTTAACTTTTGAACAGAAGTAGAAAAGTCTATTCTTAGAACTTACACAATCTTAAATTATGAGTACATTATGAAAACTTCATGGAACTCTGCTGTATACAATCAAGTAAGATGTGGCTTTAAAAAGGAGACAACTCACTTCTTTGGCAACAAAACTGAATGGGGCTTTCCAAAGTAAAGTGGAAGCTTGTTACTTAAAATGCTAGAAACAGGTTTCAAGCTGCTTGCCAGCCATTTCAGAACAGCTCTCACAAAAAATGTGCATAAATAAATTCATCTTGAGGATATGCTTTTCACTGATGCATTGGACAGACATAACAGATACACAGTTTACTTGGAATGTGTATCATATGTCTCAGATTAAGAGGTGGTGTCTGTTTCCTACCATAAAACTGTTTCTGTACATTGACAAAACCCTTGTTACTCTACAGACAAGATGGGGAGATGATGACAGTGAACACTGCAGTACACCACAGGAAGTATTTTTAACAACTCAGAGTTCCTTTCTGTGTTTTCCAACTTGTTCTACATTTCCTTTACAGGTGGGCAATGTGACAATGTTGTTTTGCAGTCTTTTCAGGCTGTATTTGTAGCTTTCTCTGTCAACCCTTTCTGGGGATCATATTTTTTCCTGGGGCAAAAATGAACAAGGAAAGCTATTTGTGTGAACTAGCCATTTCCAGTCCTCATGATATCTAAGCATACGGCACTTTTGATCTTGGGATTAGCTGTAGCAAAATGAGAATTTATTCTATACTATGAAACGTTTTATTATTGTTTGTTACTTTCTTGTATACTTATACAGCACAAAAAAAGGCTATTAGAAAGAAACTACTTTTAAAACATTATGCTAGATGGAAGAAAGCAGAGCTTGGATTCTGCTGTTCTTTGACAGAATGAACCATAACCTAGAAGCCAAGGAAACACTGCTATTAGTGGATCATCACAATGACTAGAAAATATTTAAACCCAATCATACATTTTCTTTTTACTTATTTACCATTGTGATCAGATATATCACTACTCCAGATTGGTACCTATAGTTGTATAAAGTGTTAAAAGGCAGTATGTGTGCAGGTAGTATGAAAGCTGTGTCTATTCCTTTGACTAATTGTCTCTACATTTCTGTGTGCATATATATATATATATACACTTTTCTTTTTTCCCCTTTTTTGATCCTTATTTAGCCTACCTTTCATTTTTCCTTTCCATGCCTACTTTACTTAAATAAACTTGTTTATTTAAAAAAAAAAAAAAAAGTTTACCTTTTTGTGTCTGGTTAATAAACCCCTAAAACAGAAGAAGGGTCAGATGAGATGTGCTTATGAAGCTGAGGTAAGAACCTAGAGAGTGACTGACCAAAGCTGTTGCAAAGAAAGCTGAACTTATCTCAACAGAAAAGAGACTGGAGGGTTTGTTTTAGATAAATGCCTGTATCACTTCAGTGGATTAACTGCTTGTGTAAATGTTTTTCCCTGAGTTAATCAAAAGAGTGTGAATGGCTTCTTGAGTTAGCCAGGCCAGCAAGGGGTAAGTGCATATGTGGCTCAGCCCAACAGAGAGTACAAAAACTGAACAACTGACAAAACGTACTGTGAACAGAGCAACAGGTTTGAGCCGACTTTAACTCACATATTCCCTCCCAGCACCTGGCAATGCCCACCATTGTGATGGTGAGCATATAAAGGCCAGAAACGGCAATCAGATTTGTTCTGCCATTGAACTCTACATTGCAAAGGCTATACTGTGTTTGCACTGTGATTTCAGTACATTGCCATATCCCTCTGCTAAATCAAAATCCCATGTAGCATCAAGTACCTTCAGTTAAGTAAATTTTGTTTTAAGCGTTAAAACCTCAGCATGTGGAATATCTAATAGAACCTGGTCAGAGACTACTGGATTCTGATATGCTTGCATTTCATTGCTCCCCACAGATTATATTATTTCAAAGGACAGAAGCAAAATACTGATCTATATAGCATCTATACAGAATTAGCATTCTCTAAAACACATTTTCCAAAACACATTTTCCTCCCTATTGCTTTCAGTCTGAGTCAAGTCTGGTTCAGTTGCTGGAAACTAATCTTGTATAAGAGCTCTTGAACCTCTCAGGAAGCAAGCAGCACCACTATGAACATCTGGGATGTGAAGTGGCTGTGTTTAATAGTGCCACACAAAAGCCTGAGAGATGGAAGCATTCTTGAAAGTGGGAAATTCTCTGTGAAGTTCTTAAAAGAGAAAAATTATTCTTCAGTTGTGTTTAAAAATAAATGTTCCACTATAAAAACCGGTATCAGGCCTACATATTTCCTTCTAGAACATTTTTTGAGCAATAAACCACCTGATACATAGGAACAATTACCTTAGACGATTAAACAGCCTGATGAATATTGGATGACGCATATCTGGTATTTGTCCATTCAAAAATCTGACAGGAATAGATGGCATAGATTCACTGTGACAAGTATTTAAGAACAGTTATCTTTCACAGAAAGACAGGAAAAAGTTTATTTTCTAGCCCAGTAAAAATACTCTGTGCAAGTTTTTAGAGGCTTGCAAACTAAGGCTTCTGCCACAATATTACTTTAAAAGGAAAAGTAGGAATCACAGACTCTAGAGTGAATTCAAAGGGAGGTACCTTTGCCAAAAAGGCAAGTGAAATTTTATTTTGCCAAGAATCCCAGAGCAGTATAAGAAATTACAATCTGAATACTTCCTAGCATTAAGAAACACAAACTGACCTCCTTTTATGAAGATGACCTTTTCTAATAATTTGTTACAGCTTTGCTATTGTATACTTTCTTGCCACTGCCAATTGTTTAAATTACCTTTTTCTCTAATGTAAGCAGTATTTTAAGTATACTTTTATAAAAATAATGTACAGAAAGACTTGGTTAATTTAAAAATATTTTAAATGTCTGGAATACATTAATACTTCTATTAAAAAAAAGCTTTATCATTTAATGTCAAGGCCCTTGGTCCAAGGAAACAGGATGCACAGTGCACAGAAGAGCATGTTAATGAAAATGCTGATGTAAGGCTAGGCTTTAGACTTCCAGGAGAGCTATGTGGAGTATAGGTACTTTAAAAGTTCCTCTGCTTTTCAAGATCAGTTTTGAGATAGTCTTTATTTTCTAAATGGAAATTTTTCATAACTTCTGCAACCTTAAAACAATTCTGCTGACCGTAAAACTTAAGCTTATATGTCATTTCAACATGATCTCTGTAATTTGCAAAAAAGCAAAAAATGCTTATTGCATGCCTATTTTAATGCAAATGCTGCTTTTTTAGAATTGTCTCTTGTCTCTTATTCTGCTTCTGCGAAAATCTGACTGTCCTCATAAGGAATGCAATGAATAGATGTTACCCTGCAACATAAGATGGTCCAATTAGTTGTCAGAACTGCTTCCATTGCTGTGAAGTCTGATTTCACTTTAAGATGTCTTACTATACTATAAGCCTACAACTCTGAACACTTGGGTCAAAATAAATTAGCATCACAGAGTAAAATATATACTAGAAGTAATTAAGAATTATGTCACTCCATCCAAATAGGGAAAATATTCACCCAGGTGCTTATCTCTCACCTTGCCTTCCTGACATCTGGGTTTCAATTCTCACATTCATAAAATGTGCAGCTGCTAAGGTTGCCCCCATGTTCTGTATATCTACGCACACTGCAATGCCTTTGAATTCACCTCGTCTCATTCCATCAAATCATTTTTTTTCTGGATATGCTTCCAAGCCTTGTGTAACATCAACTCCCCTTAATTATTTGATCAACTCATAATATATCACTGATGCTTTTCCTAGTCTTACAAAGATTCCAGCCTTGATACCCATTAAGCTGATTTTCCTATAATTTACTCTCTGGTGTGTTCATCCCCTTGTCTTGGTACCATCCTCTGTGCAACAAACTGATGTGAAATCTGTCATAAGACCACATTTAGACCTAGTTTTATTTCTACAGCAAAATATGAGGAAAACAAGATGATCTTGCTTTCTTTTGTAATTTATTTTATTATAGCTGTGCTATAATAGCTGTAAGGTAGAAACGTGACATAGTTCCTTGACAAACAGTGCTTCAGCACAGTAATACACTTCCTCATTTTCTGCAAGGTAGGTGATTCCTGTAAAGCATTTCTCATGTTTTCACGAGATAATCAAGATAAAAGTGATACAAAAGTGATTATTTTACTGCTGTTGAGACCCCACTTAAAGAAAATGTTTAGGAATTTTTTTCCTTTTTTTAAAGCACAGTATAATTTGCATCCTCTTTTATGTGAGACAAGGGGTAGCTAGGGGGATTGAAAAAGGTATTAGTCTGCTTTTTGGTTTTTTTGAATGATCTAATATTCTATGGCCAAAGTTTTGAAGTTTTTTTCATGTGAGGAAATTTTACTCTGTTTCACCATGAGAGAGAAACACTATAAGAAAATGACTGATCTCGGGACCATGTACAGCAGATGCTAATAGCACATCTTCTAGAAAAAGTGAATTAAATAGCTAACTGTTCCTTTATACAGAAAACACTGTCTAAATGTGGATGGCTAGCTTAATCAGTATCTTTCTGGCAAGTGAGAACAAAGGCAAAGCTATCTTGAGAACAGTCTTCCATCACACCTTTTTTTTCAGCTAAAATTATTTTATTTAAAATTACTACCTCCAGATATCCATGCTGCATTCCATCTTTATTAGTTTAACTAAGCATATGTTGTTTCATGCTGTTCTAGCACATGATGAAAGTGGTTACGATGCCTGAGTAAGAGTCAGCAGTAACTGATCAGTGGCTCAACTTGTACCTACACCTGACGAGTTTTTTCAAGACCGTATCTCAATGTTCCTGCAAACTATTTCCAACTAAAAAAGTTCTTTGACTTTACTGGGATGGTCCTCAAGAAGTTTGAACTCTATGAAAACAAGTTGAAAAGACTGAGAGAATCAGGCCTTTCTTCTTCCAGGCAATCCATTATCCAAACTACCTTTGCAAAGTCTGCAAGATGCAACTAATTGAGAACTGGAGGAGGCTCCTATATCTCATGTGCAGCACTAGACCCTGACTAGTCTCTGAGCAAGCTGAGTAAAGAATGAATAAATGGATGAGAAACTCATGTTTTATGCAGGGTAGGATACCATCATCCTGAGAACATAAAATCATCAGTACAGACTCAAAACAGAAATACAGAAGAACTTGTTGCTACTGAAGTGTCACAAAAGGAAGCTATGAGATGGATTCAAACAGAAAATGTGCCCAAAGGCATTTCAATGAAGAGCAATTCTTGGCCCCGTCCCTCTGTTCCTTCCTGCTTGCATTTGCAGAGCAATTTTCCTTGTATTTTGACAAGTTAGATGCAGTTCTCTCCACAAATATGGAGCTCCTTTTGTTCCCTCCTCAGTTAAAGGACCCATGGATCACTGTCTACCCATCCCATTCTTCAAAATCCAGAGAAAAATATGCAGTCATTACATGGTCTACCTAATTCCATTACACTGATGTTTTTTCTCCATTATATAGCTATAGGACACAGAAACCAATACCTTAGTCTCTTATTTTGACAAACTTCCAATAAAAAACAGTGCAATTTTTCAGTGCAGAATATTATGCAAGGTTGATGACTCTATTCAAATATAACTTTGCAAACATTTCTTTTGAAGGCATGAAAATACTATATGCACGCGTAACTACCAAGAGCTAAACAGAAGACTCTAATATTACAGAAGCGGCTGGCTAGCTAGAGAACACATATACCTCATTTTACAGCCATATATTTTGGATGTCTTTAATTTGTAATGTTTGACACCAAATTTTATTTTTCATTTTTAAAATTTAATTGTATGCATGATACATTAATTGAAGAGCAATTCTTTATACAGATTATATCTCAGTATTATCACATACATGTAGAGAGTAACTGATTATCAATGCACAATTACTTACAGTTGCCAACCCACACAGTTTTATTAATGAACATACACAAGATTTCATCTAAATGTTTTTCACATTAAAAAAAAAAAACTATAAAAGATAAGTACTGAAGTTGTAAAATCCAGGACACAATGAAAGATATTTTTAAGAGCTCACAGCTGCTTGGGTGTGATTCAATTTTTCAACACTTTGGATGAATAAAATGACACAGGACATAACTGACTCATTCAATGCAGTGAGAGGGTCACTAAATCACTCATTCGTTTATCTCTTGCAGTTTGGTTAGCTAAAACTGTAAATTTTCTCCCAGTGAAAGAATTTTTGCCACCATGCTTCGTTAAGCCATGCCCACTTCTGTCCTCTGCTTTGTGTCTCACCACCCTTAGGGAAGGTGCTCATGCCTTGACATGAGCATCTCTTGCGCCCCATGGCAGTATTGGTCTGATGTTTCACTGATTTTTCACTTTTGAATCTGGCATGCATAGCTGAAGGATTCATACATAAAGTTGAAAAGTACACACTATTCACGAGAGAAACACACATTATTGTGATAATTAGCTTGCAATTTCCTTTTGTTTTCTTTAACACAAAGCAAATATGCACTGCATACTGTTACAGATTCTTTTGTCCTTACTTGGGAGTGCCTTTTTCTGATGGTCACAAGATTTTTGCCTGTGAAAGAAAGTAAAGTTCTGGCTCTGAGCTCAAATACTCTAAATGCTATTAAGTGTAATGTTAATGTCTCTATATTTTAAATCAATTTAATACAGAATTTAAACACCTCAGGTAAACTGAGACTAAACACAGAAAACAGTAAGTATTACAAAAATTCAACTAGAGATGAAGTAGTATAATCTGTAGAAAACGACAAAGTTACATTGCATTTTCACAGAAGGAATATGGTTGCACATGAAATCATGAAGAACTATGGATGGTATTGTGGCATATTACACAACCAATTACTGAGAAGAAGAACCAAATTTAGCAATTAAGCACGTAAGTTGACTCTGCTGGGATTTAAACATACGTTAAAAACAATCACAGTATGTCACCTACTTGAATAATAGCACAACTGAATGTATCTGAATTGGAATGTGTAAAAAGAACTATGGGTCTGAATGGATGTAATAGTTATTATTATCATGTAAGAAAAAATAATCACTGATCTCAGAGATATTTCAAGATAACCACAATGTCTGAAAAAGTTGATTTCTTTAGTAACTGAGGAATGATTGCACCTTTAATACTACCTCAACTAGCCTGTATTTATTTTTAACGTATAACTGCTGTATAAATAAATACTACTAAAGATAACCATAAATACCAACACTATCAACAAATACATAAAAATATCCTGCTCATCAGATAAGTAATGTGTTAATCTGTTTCATTCTCAAAAAATTGTTATTCCTGGAACCATAACATCCATAGGCTAACAGAAGTTCAATGCAGGTGTCATAGATTTTCTCAGGTCTATATACATTTACTTACAGACTTCACTGTAAACTTCTGAAATTGTATGTAAACATGAAAATTAACCTTCCAGTCCTCCTGAATACATTCAAAGGCCCTACTGTTTCCTAAGACAGATTGCTAACACATACTTAGTAAGAAAGCAGTAAGTGACTTCTGTAGTATAATCAGAAAAACAAAATAGGAACGCTTTTTTTTCTCTTCAGTTTCAGCTCTCTAGATGTATTGGCTAACTACTTCAAAGTAAAATAAAAGAAAATGAAATGAAGAAAAGTAAGGAATTGCCTGAAGCAATAAGTGCTTGATCAATTGTTGAAGGAAGACATGACTTGTTTTTAAGTATGATAAGTGGCTAGTAATTAAAAGTAAGCTCAGTCATTATGAAATTGCCATCAAGAGTCCATTCAAAGATCTATTCTGTGTTACCCTACTACTGTTGAGATTAATTAAGCTTTAAACACCGAAAATAAAACAATCTACTGTGTTGTAACCTAGTTATTTTCTGAGTTACAACACAGCTTGAAAACAAAGGTTTGGCTGTTTTGGCATGAAAACCTAGCTCTCTGGTCTCACTGGACTGTTGCCATTTAGTCCAACTCAGTAAAACAAGATGCAAAGTAAGATGGGACTGCATCTTAAAGAGTTTTGCTGGAATCCAGAATCTTAATAATTTCTTAAAAACTGAATTTAATACATCTAGAAAAGGAATAATGTTGGAGGGTTGCAATAGCAGACGTCTGGATTTAATGACTGAGCACGTGTATTATAGTTCTATGTTCCTCCGCTTTCCTGAGAAAGTGCACAGAGCACACATAATTCATTTGACATTTTATGACACGAGGTAGACTAAATTCTATTTATTTATTTTGTTTTGGGTGTTTTACATTTATTGGAATTCACATCTGATTAGGTTCTGCTTTTCTGTAATTACAGACATGTGACTCACCAACAAAAGCAAGTTTTATTCTTTAGACTGTAGAGGTCAAAATTTCCCTGATGATTTAAAAAAATCTTGTGTGTTAATGGTATTTGTATACCAGACATACTGTATATCATATGGATATCACTTCCTAGGGAACTTTGGCACGTCTACACTTCTACATAGTTTAAATTATACTAAATAAAACATCCTAGCAATGTCACAGGAGAAATCAATGTTCAGAAGCCACATGTGAACATTGTAGTTACTCAGGCAGTTGCAGCTACCGGATACACATCCAAGCTACAGTACTTTTAAAACAAAACAAAAGTTCATTATGTGAAATTAAGTGAGATCTCTATGGCTAGCTTTTCCACAAAAGCACTTAAAAGATGCTCCTGCTCTCACTGTATGAGGTGTTCCTTTATATACAGGTCAGCAAATTTCTCATTGTGATCTTGCTGTAAAAGAGAATGTTGTATGAGTGCAAAATGCTATATATTTTAAAAGTTATATGAATGGCTTAGATTAGGTTACACATTGGAAATCTCCATAGAAGGTATATGCAGATTAAATGGTGAACACAGTTCTTTAAACGTTCCTTTGAAGGAAAATTATCTTTCCTTTACACAGGATATATTTAGATTATCTTCTGTTCAGGACAGCTATTCTATTTTGGGATAAATGAACTCACAGGTAAAAACTCAAAGCTTACAGTGCCCTTACCGTTTTCTCACATTTTGTGTAGGAACAAACTTGGACATATGTCGAAAATGTCAATTTTTGACATCTCAGGTATGGGCAACTTCAGACAAGAGAATTTTAAAATGGCAACCTCAAAGAGTTTTTCTTTACTTAAAACAGAACACTTTTCACCAACATTCAACCGGTGTGCAATGCTAAGGTGTTCCAAAAAACAGATGTATGCACACACCTTACAAAACTCTTTCTCACCTCCACTGATTTTATTCTCTAAGCATGCCTCCTATATTTCCTCCAAGATTGATAGGACTACCAACTCCTCACCTCCACCCCACTCCTATATTTAGGGCAGGACCTACACATAGGTTCTATACTCCATCCTTTGTAGAAGTAGTTCTGGCCCACATCCTACTTTCACCCTTATCTGTCTTGTGGAGAAACCTGTTCCCAAAATGCTTGTCAAAGTTAGGACATGCCATAAACAACAGGGCTTATGGATTCCTGCTTGCCTTGCCTTGACTGATCAGAGATCTCCCTTGCCTCCTGCAGGTGTCAACAACTGTACAACCCACAGTATTGATCTGTAAATGCCTTAAGTGCATTTCTTCCACAATTGTGCCTCAACAAAGGAGAACAAAAAACCCACCCCTTTCTAGTGAATATAAATGACAGAGGCCCCTGTTAGAATCTTCTAGAAAAACAGACACATAGAGCAGGATTCAGTTCTGATGGTGGGGAAGGCCTGGAAGAGGGGGGACAAACTTCCCCTTCCTTCTATATCCCAGTTAACACAAATATGCCCACTGAAAACACACTGGCAGCACCTCTTCTC
This sequence comes from Limosa lapponica baueri, assembly GCA_002844005.1. Classification (NCBI taxonomy): domain Eukaryota; kingdom Metazoa; phylum Chordata; class Aves; order Charadriiformes; family Scolopacidae; genus Limosa; species Limosa lapponica. The sequence continues at coordinate 171,696 of KZ505841.1, forward strand.
TCCTTTCCCTTCCTCTGGAGAAACAGTGCAGGGCGCAGTAATCCCAACGTGTCTAGCTCCAGACCAGAACCCAACCACATGAAGTGTTAAAGCAGCAGAATCATAGAATCATGGAATGGTTTGGGTTGGAAGGGACCTTAAAGATCATCT
>KZ505841.1:171870-195860 GCA_002844005.1 Limosa lapponica baueri
CAGGTTGCTCAAAGCCCCATCCAGCCTGGCCTTGAACTCTTCCAGGGATGGGGCATCCACAGCTTCTCTGGGAAACCTGTTCCAAAAAAAGACTAACTCTACCTACAGGGCTTACATGGCAAGGGCTCCTGTTCTGAAGCACACGGGTACTTGAATGACCTTTAAATTAGCAACATCAAGTGCCCACAAGAGTTCAGCCACAGCTGAGTATGGCTCAGCATGGTAGAGTTCACCCTGCTTCTCAGCAAACTGTTACCAATCCCCTAGCTAGTTAGGCTAACGGCAGCCATTCAAGACTATAGCAGAGAAATCTTCTGGATAAGAGGATGGACACCAGATGGATACAGATGAGGAAGCACAGGGAAACAGACTTAAGTTCACTTTTGCAGTGCTGCTGTCTGTGTTCTGCGCAACTTCTTTGGCTGCTTGTTCATTGGTAACAGAGCCTAAGCCTTCAGCTTCAATATTTCCAGCATTAACCTCCACTGGACGATGATAGCCAGCTCAATTCCCTATTTCTGTTGTTATCTCTTAATGCATAGGGCTGGACAAAACCTTAGTCCCTGAGGACAAGTTTTGGAGGAAAAGGCAAAGCTGTCTGTATTAAAGATCTACAGCTTTCAGGTTAGAAAAGGAAAGTAAATAAATCTACCTTTGGCATTTTGCTAAGTTGGATGGAAGATGTGTTCTTTCACTTCATTTTGTTTTCTGGACTTTATTGTATGGATGTTTGTCTGATTCCTTACTGATCATTATTTGTATCAACGCTCTTTAGATCCTTTGCAAGAGACTGAAGACATGATGGTGCCTCATTTTTCCACCATTATTTTTCTCTCCCCAACACTACCTCTTACCAGAGCTGGAAATTTATAACATAATATATTTGTACCATCCCCCTAAAACAATCTGACAAGAGTTTTTAAGGGAGTCCCATTTTGCAATGTGCACGGTTTATTGGAAAATGCTTTCTAGTATACATTTTAGACAGAAGCATGGTTTTAGGAAACAATGTACTTACAGCTGATGTTTTAATTGGAAAAGGTATCTGAAAATACAGGATCAAATGATGTATTATCAGATTTTAAAAATAGTATTTTTTTTTAAGAAAAACCAGCTCTTCTGTGGTACCATGAGATACAAAATATTGTTTGAAAACAGCATTTAGTGACCTGCTCTCCAGCAAACCACAGTAAGAGCACTGCATTCACACTTCTCTCAGATCAATGAAATGCTAGAAAACCTGTTTTTCATAAAGCATCACATAAGCACCATTTACTCTTCCTGAAACATCTTGTTACTTGGGAATTTCAACCAGGACTAAGAGTATGTGCAAATGGTATCAGCTTTAAAGGAAACGTGTTTGTGCAAAGCAATATAGGTGTGTCAGTCGGAGATGTATTTTTAAAAAAAAAAACAACAAAACACTTCACCCTGCTAAAGTAAGATGATAGTATCAAAACAATCAGCTGAGGCCATCCTATTTAAGACAAAAGCTATCTTTTAAATGACTCATATTTCTGTCACATTAGGTCAAATGGAACTCAATTTATACATGCCCAGAAAATTCCTGACCTTCCTTTGACAGAAGCATATATTTTTAACTGAGTGCAGTAAAAGGCTTACAGTAACTGAATCTGGAAATACTAGTTTTTTGTTTTATATTTTGTTGCAATCATTGTTACTAGGACATTTTACTAGTTATCATAAATCTTTCAAAACATTAACTATGGTCACATTTTACAAAGCACATGTTGTAAACCTGGGGACTTTTTGGATAGGAGAAGATCAGCTAGCATAAGACAAGGGATAATACAAGGATTCAGGTGCTTAGTGTCTGATATCTGGAATTGTCTATCTTCAATAAAGACTTAGAAACAAAACCAACTACCAGCAGGAACTGCAATTAATACTCACTATTGAATAGTATTACTAAAGCAACAGCTTTCAAACAGTAGAATAGGAGATTTTTTTGTCTGCAAATTATTTTCCTATTCTACATATTCTTTAAGGATAAATTTATTTGGAGCTTTACAACTTACAGGGATATGACAGCATATCAACATTGTAGATTTTCTTAAAAGCCATGTCATAGTCACTAGAAATGCAAACAATGTAACATGCTGAATGCAGAGGAAGAACATGCTGGGTTCTCTTCCTGATTCTCTCACTTGCTAATTCATTGATTTTCTGTTGGTCGTTTGGCCTGACAGTATTTCCAGATGTAGCAATTATGCCCATTCCTACATCTTTTGAAAACCATTTTGAGACAACATCGCTGCCAGAACACCACTATGCATCCCTGAACACTTCCAGGGCATCAACAAGCTCTCAAGCACACTGCTGTGAACCTATCCATCAATCTAAACCTACAGCTTTGATGCAAATAGCAAGCTGCATGGAAGCTACAAACAAAATTTTACAGCTAGTTAAGTAAGCAGTCCAAATTTTCATTAAACAAACACAATTGCATGTTTCTGCTAAGACTTGCTGAGTCATTTTGCTGGCAGAAAGCCAGATTGGAAAAGGAGGCGGAGGGATACTAAACCAAGGCAGTGACCAGCCTCCAAACAGGACAATCCCAGAAAGGACACAGCCTCTCCTAGAAAAAGCCATTCCCCCAGTTACTGCAGATTAACAAGGCTCCAAACTGACTTCAGTAGAAGACGAGCATCGTTTTACAGTCTGCCCATGCCTGTAACATTTCACACTACAAACACTCTGTTATAATGTTTCCACAGAAGGCATTAGCTAGCAGCAAACAACAAAAGAAATCCAAAAGAAGTATGTCTTAGAGACTCAAAATCTTAATTGCTGCAGTGGAAAGGTAGATAAAGGAAGGGAAATTCAAATATGTGTGCACTTCCTTCAAGAAATAGTCTTCCTGTGTTTATTTGTTAGCCCAATCCTTGAAGGGAGTGACAAAATATCTGTTGATTTCCATCTGCTGATACTACGGTTTGTGCAATAATCCACTAACAGGTTGCCCGATGAATGGCTGCTCCATTCAGTTACTTAAATATGATAATACCAGAAGATGCATGCACAAGAACAATACAGCATGTACTAGCCCCCAGCTTACGTTTCATGCTGCTTCTTTTAGTGCAGACCTAATTTCCTGAAAATTGACAACTGAATTATTTCTCAGACTTTTCAGAAATTCATCCAGACATCTACATTAATAATTTTACCTGCATACAGCACAAGAAAAAGAACAACACCCTAAATCACCACAAATTTAGAAGACAGGTCCCTCTGACTAAGGTAAAAAAACTGTTTGGAGAACAAAAATGCCGTGATCCCACAGAACAGTTGTGTTCTGGGGGGAAAGAATCCTGGACAATTACAAATCTAAACCAGTTTTTTCATTAGCTAAAGTAAATTTAATTCTTATATAGACATCTTCATATGATTCCACCCCCAGACAAGCCCTCTGTTTGTTTTAATCATAGTATGTCCCTGTTAATCGTGCAGTAAAGCAAGGTCTGAAACTTCTCTTTAAGCTACAAAAGAGCTGTGAGAATCAGTGGCGGAGCAACAGGATCTCACTTTTCTGCAAGAATAGGAAACAGGGAGCACACTTACCCGCAGAACAGCAGGGGGAAAGAAATAAAAATAAAAGAGTTGAGCTCAAGAACGCTTAGGCCTGGTCAATTTTGATCCTAAAACAATTGCTTTGTGATCCACCACCCAGAAGGAATTTGACAAGGGCTGCAACAATTGCAAGACTGAAATCAGAATCGCTTAGCTGAAATCAGTTGACCTGGGCTGACTGATATCACATGAGAGTCTACATTATTGTTTTACAGAAACGTGAGATTAGTCAAGGAAGGCATTCATTTGATTTACTCTGGATTTACAGTGTGAAGTAAGAAACTAGCCTCACAACTCCCCGGGCTACAGCAGAGCTTTCCAAACACTTCTACCAATAGTATCATACTTAATGTAACTCTGAAAAGAGTAAAATAAAAGCCATTCTACTTTCTAAACTTCAACACACACTGGGAAATAAAATAAAATTCCAGAACTAATACTTCTATTTCTGCATACTTTTCAAAACTATCAAATATGAAGTATTAATACATTTTATGCTTAATCACCAAGATAGCCAGAACTTTTTTGCTGATTAAGAATGTAGAAATATGACAAATATTCCAAAACACATTTTCTATCATTATGGAAAAAAAAAAAATCTTGTATTTGTCCACTTAAAATGCTTTTTTGCAGGAATATTTGGAAGATTGGCACTATGTATTTCACTTCAAAATCAAGAGTGAAATTACGTATTTCTAGGGAAATTTGACACATGTTTTTCATTTTGAGTAAACATTTTCTTCTGGTTAACAGAGTTTTTGGTTAATGTTACCTTTAAACCATTAAATCTTTATATAAATCACTCTGTTATTTTAAGAGACAATGAAAAAGTACTAGTTGAAGAGTGCATAAGCTCTGTACTTTGAGTGGAGCAAGACCGGAAGCACAGAGAAATGTATTGTTTGCCACCTAAATATGTGAAAAATTTGTCTATATAACAGGATACTGGCCCTTACTCCATCTGGCTTAAGTGGGTACTCACGTCCAGTCTGAAAACTGTGAGTCTTGGCATTTAATGAATAAACAATAAAACCAGTATTTGTCTGTTTAGTATCCATCACTGGGAAGAACTGTGATCCAACATGACAACCCTTTCCAATAATGAGGTCCGTCCTGTAAATGTTCCTTTCTCATGACTTTCATTTCTGGATTGTGTAATGTGCTACAAAGATCACCTTGACTGCCTCACGTACATGTACAGTTATTTTAACATTTCACAGAGAATTGCCTTATTCCACTCTTTATGGTAGACAAAAGTCTGTATTGTGGTTTATTCTTTTGGGGGAAGGAGGGGCAAGCTCTGGACAGCTAGAAATTGTACAGCTGATACTACGTTAGTATTTCTCAAGTACTTTCTTGGCAAATTCTATAACTTACAGCATGTTAAACATCTCTGGAATGCACTGTCTCCTTTTGCCTATAAACATGTTGTATGAGGGTCTACAGTAAGATCGAACTGCTCTTCCATACCTTTTACTCATGATCTAACGTAAGACTACAAATCACCATTTGGGTTTTCCTAGTGAAGGTGAAAGTAAACGAAAAGATACCATACACCTACATGTACTTTCAACAATTTTGCATATAAACCTGCAATCCTAAAAACACTGGCGTAATATATCCATGCTAGTAAGACAATTTAAAAATTCTCTTCAAGAGAAATGCACCAAGTTCACCCTAGTTTTCTCAACAATTTTCCTTAGAACAGCTCACAGATGATGGTGGACAAGAGCTGCATGGAAGAAATGATACACTGAATTTATTGAAAGGAACTATATTTATCTGGAAAACTAATTATTAAATCCATATAATAACTGATGGAACAACAGGAAAAGAATGACCTTAGCTTTTGCTGCACAATTGTAGCTATATGGAAAAAAATACGCATATGAACTATGTTTCAGTTCCTGAAGAAAACTCTAAATGCCAACACCCAGAATGGGAAAGTGCGCAACAGCCATTCCACAAAATGCCAGATTAGACAGCCAAGGTCCCTACTTCATTTTGCTTATGACTATATTAAGACTGCAAACCCTTTACCTTCTGTGCACTTACAATTAATGCCCTGCCTCATTTTCAACTTTCATCCAAGTTTCTTCATCATAGGAATATGAATGACTGATCAGCTTAATCTTATCTCATTTATAACTCCATGGACAAATTCAGAGACAAATAGTCACCCTATTAACGCCAAGGTTCAACCAAAGAGGAAACATTTTTCAGGGAAAATCCTTGAAAATCCTTTCACTTCATCCGTGAAATCCAGACAGCAGCCTATCCTGATTTAGATATTCTGGAAGTATTCCAGGTCTGATCTTCAGCCTAGGTCAGCATAGATTTCTTGTCACATCGTTTCCTCTTTCAGCTGGAAGGAAACATTTTTCCACTTACAAGACAAAAATAAAAGCCTCTGAGCACTCATACAAAATTCGTGTAAGACCAAGATACCAATTAGTGGAAGAACACTCTAAATTCTTCACCACTAACTGCTGTGACAAACATTGCATTCTTCATTTAGAAGAATTCTTTTATTGATATTCACCCCACAGACACGCTCACATAGACTTGGGATGATAGAGCAGTAAAAGAAAAAAAGACTAGTAAGACAGCGGTAATACAGTTTACATGAGAATTCTCCTCAAAACTTTGCCATGGATATTAAATAGGGGAAAAAAAATCTACTTCTCCGTTACCCAAGAGGTAGTACAAGCATGTCAATAAGTTAATAATCCATTACTATCATCCAAACCTTACTGAAAACAATTTAGGTTGTGAATACTTGTACCTACATGTAGAACTGCTAAGGACTTCTATTAGCCGAAAGAAATTCTAGGGTAAAAACATGCCATGACCTCTTTCATTTAGTGACATGGCACGTTTTTACTCAGTATTATGACTGAACAGAACAATCACCACCCTTTCCTGCCTTTTCCACCAGACCTTTACACTGAAAAACTGTCTTCCCACAAATGTGTGTACTAAATTAGTGAATGTTGATAGAAAAACTCAGTGCAACTAGCACTCACTTTAATCGAAGATACCAGAAGGTGACTTGCACAATAGTTCACATCCTGTACATTTCAGAAGTTACATAGTTCATAAACACTGTATTGGCCTACCACACTACATTAAATTCTTATGGAAACTTTCTTTGAACATCATATTCTCACCAAAGATAAATCCACTGCATAAAAAAAGAATCATAAGCACATTTGTTTAGCTTCATAGTCTGAATTAAGAATATTAATATAACGGTGTTAAACTGTCAGTGAGATCAAAAAGAAAAATAATTTAAAGTTTGCCCTATGAATGAGATGGCAATACTGTACTTAAACATACTATTTTGCTAGAAGTATACACAAATCTAATGAAGTAGATTTATTTTGCATTTCAGCTAGTTAAAACTATCCAGCACTGATTCTGTTTTCATCTTTTAGCTTCACATGTGGTATATACACACAGTCTTTTATGTTTATTTACTTACCAACAGTATCACATGGTTCGTCTTTATGTACACAGAAATCCTTCCTAGAATTAGGGGGGAAAAGAAAAATGTTAAGTAAGCCAAGCTGTCAGAGTGGTAACGACTATGTGACCTATTTACAAATAATTTGTATGGCTCAATGAATAATTACAGAACACCATTATCTCAACAAAGAGCATGGGGATGCAAAGGCCAGGATAATCCAGAACACTTAAACATTCCTAGAACAGATTTAAGAGTAGTCAGGTGGCAAAACATGTACCATACATTTAAATTGCATTGTACCTAATTTCTGATTTTACCCCCAAGTAAGCATCTTGAGATGTTACAACGCTAAAGTTAGTCCTTCTTTCATTTGAAATGAAAATATTTTCAGCACTTAATATCAGGTCCAAAAGAAGCATCATTATCCAGCATTTAGATCAGAGAGAGAGTCAGAAAGTTTTTGTCCTAAAAAGTCAATGGTTAAAATGACTAATAGGGAGACATTCTGAAAAAGCATTTCTGATAGAGCATCCCATTCTAACAATGGAAAACTTAAAAATCAACTCTCTGGCAGAAGCCTATCCTATATCCAACACAGATTTTAGTACAGCCATAGCTGTATAAATAAGACTACTCAATTGCATGAAGCAGAATAAATATTTTATCTCTGTGTTAAATAACATCCGCTTGGGAATCGTTTTAATGTCACGCCTATTTTACCTGTTCTCAGAGACACATAAAGGTATCAAAAGACCAAAGGAAAAGCCTCTTTTTACTGGATTGTTTGTAACTCATGCTAATTTTTTATTTTAAGTAAAAATAGGGCTGCTCAGGTATGCATGCACTGGCGGCAGGGGATCCAACAGGGAACAAACAGCAATTCCACACACACACACATAGGGCATCTACAGCACAATACAACCTAGTCAAATAAATAAGTTTCTGTTCTTTAGCTGTACCACAGAGTAATGGTCTCTGTTTTTTAGAGAGGGACCATATAAGGCCAGAGACATTTCATTTTTATACTCTATGAAGCTACATAGATATGCACGTAGATCGATACAGATAAAGATATACACATATATAAACGCTCATTTTCCAGAAACAAAATGCAAGAATTGTTTGATGCATGAGATGACAGAGTAGACTAGTGATACTTATTATTGTAACTACTCCGAGAGCTTTTTGTTTGGTTTTTTGTTTCCCACAGACTATTCCCACAGAGCAATTTAGACCCAAAAGCAATCTCAAGAGGATGGCAAATTTCTGGCACTTGTTAAAGGCCACACAGCCAGAGACACAGGGTTATACAGCTTTTGATTCTCCAGTCACCATTTCCAGACAATTACAGAATAGAAAAGCAAAACAACAGTGCTAAACCAAATCTTGCAAATAAGCTGATAAAGAAACTCTGGGAATCTACTTAGAAGAGTCCTGGAAATTGAGCCAAAGGTGGTGAACAAGAAACTATAATCAGATACAGAAGAAAGTTCTTTTATTTTTTCAAACCTGTAACAAATTGCATTGGTTGTAACGCAATTCTTTGTTTTGTGCTATGTTACACAAGGGACTTATTGTCTTATTAAGCAACATGACAGAACGATTAGAAATATGGTACTTGTGGTGAAGCAAGAGAACATGTGTAAAGACAATCTAAGGACATAGTTTGTCTTCAACGTACACTCACACAACTACCATAAATACTAACTGATGTAACAAGTTAAAAATAAAAAAAGAGAGCATACCTTCAAATGTACAAGAATACCATCTGACATTTAAAACTGCCAATATGCAAGCAGTTTCTGCTTATGTAATAGCTTTGTTCTCATACACTTACTGAGCTAGTTTTGTTTTGTTTTTCCTTCTTGGCTGACTCTGACTATGGTTATGCTACGCATCCAGAGTTTCATTATGGGACTTGGGGGAAATGGTCCTGCTATGATTTGGCAAGAGGGAAGTACAATAAACCATTCTTAGTTCCTGATTTACATTGAAAGAATGTAATTCCTCCTTTAATTTCCAAGAATATGAATGCACTACATACATTTGAGACTAGACTCCTTAGTAAAGATTTACAGCTCTAGCTAGACCTACCAATGACTCTCACTGAAATCATTCTCTTATTCCCACACGGTAACTTAAATATTCCATCATATTATAATGATGTTCCTCTGTGTGTAAGTAACATACACACCGATATATATACACACCTCTACACTTTATATATATACGGAATTGGCATACTGAAACTACACAAAACAAAAGAAGGTACACAGACTCCTCCAAGTAAGAAGAGGTATAAAGCACAGCAATAAAGCACACTACAAAGTCCTCAGGAAAGCCACTGAGATTATTTGCTTTGGTTCTTTTTCTCCCTTATCTTAGTGAAATAGAGCAATGATACTAGCAATACCATTAATAATATAGAAGTTTTGTGGCACAAGTTCATAACCAAGTCCAACACTGAAAGCAATAGACTAGTTAAAGAACACTTTTAGCCAGCATCCGGCACACCAGTTCCATTGCTTTAAATGGTCATCTTGCATGCACATGGAAGGGAAAACAGGTCCTTATTCATGTGAAAGAAAAGAGGAGCTTTCATGAGATTTAGGACTGATTTCCAAGCTTGAGAGAGTTGGCTAACCCTAGAAAAGAATTCTAAGCAAGAATGGGTAACCGCTAATCCATTGTTTCAGAAAATTATATTTAGTTAGTGCATTTTTAATCACAAAAACATAGCATTAGGAAGGGCCTTCACAGCAAAGAAAGACTAACTATCCAATTTCTAAATATAAAGTACCTCATTACATTCCCTTTGTTAAAATAAATCTGACATGTAGATGGCATGTATAACAGAAGACATCAAGAAGAGCAGAGCTAGACTAAAGAAGAATCCAGACATATTTTTTATGATTAGTTTGCACTAATTTTAGATAAATTTCAGTTTTTTTTAGGCATGCTGGTCAAAAGACCTATTTCTTGTCTAAGCTAGTTTATCATTTCCTTCCATATGCTAGATTGGACAAAAGAAGAAACAGAAGAGGACAGATAATGGATTTTACCAGTCTGCCAAATTTTGATTCTGGCTTTCACCTGCTTTCAATGTCTTAACTTCTCTAATGTTCATAATTTTGAGGAAAGTAGAGTACGCTTGAAAATGCACTCTAATCCCTGCCGCTGTCATTGATTCTAGGACTTACAACTTTTAAAAATATAGTTGAGGTTTATTGCCCAAGCAACAAGTTTTCTCAAATCATAAGGTTTTTATAAAGAATAGTTGCAATTAATGGCCCCCATGGCAAACAACATTCTCATCATATTGCAAATGCCTTTATTTGCACTTTGCTAAGTGAATAATAACAAGACTGCAGATATTCTTGTCTCTTCAAGTAACTGGACATTCTGAAATGGTTCTGACATATAAACTGTGCATATACATACCAACTAATAAATGCACTTAAAAAAATATTAAAATCAATTTTGGAGTTAATGAAGCACACAATAAATTACATATTTACTATTCAATTAGGAATTTAAACAAATGGATAATTTTACTACCAAAAATCGATTTCAGAAACTGTTTAGTATTTTGAGGGTAAACCTCAAATGAACCAGTATGCAGCGGACAATTTTAGCAAATCAGGAAATACTACATTTACATATTTTAAATAGCTAACAGATTATTTAGAGTCTGTAAAGTTGAACTGACATTAAAAAGGATAATATAAATAAACCTTCTTCTAAAGTTCATCTTTCAGATAAACTAAAAAATAACAGCTCAGAAGTGTGATAACTGAACTAGTAACTGAACTGAATGTGTAGCTAATATCTCAAAACAGATACAGAAACGTTAGGAAGCCAAGGAAGGTGATTTTAGTGGAGTCCAACAAAATCTAGCATCAGCGCTAGCAGTAAACAATGATCTGGAAGAAAGTAAGAGGGCACTACTGGTAAAGTTCAAAAATTAAATGAGTTCTGGTAGAATGCAAATAGGAATGAAGACAAATCATTTCTTAAAGATTACTCATCTGAATAATTTTTATTTTAATGTAGCCAAAACTGGACCCCCAAACTCAATCAGGTACGGCAACAGCATGACAACAACAATAAAAAGAAATAAGCATTTGAGAACAGGCAGTAGAAGTGAACAGTATCCTTGGATAAAGATGCAGGAAAACATCAGACATGGCCCCAGTACAACCACTACAACTGTTCACACACTACTGCGTCCAATTTGGTGTTTATGCTTCAGAAAACAATTTGAAAAATGGGAAAAGGTCTGGAAACAGCTACGAGAATGATTACATGTCTAGGAAACAGGCTTAAAAACCTCTCTAAATTAATCTAAGAGAAAGATGAGTTGTGACTTGATCACAGCCTACAAGTATTTACATAGGGAGGAGCTTTCCAACAGCTCTGCAGCAGCAAAGGATACAAGAGATCCATGGTCAAAAACTGAAGTAACAAAAATTAGAAATAAGATACAACTGTCCATTCTGAAAGCAAATAACTGTGGCAATAGTCTACTTCAGAACACAGTTTATCTTCCTTTATTTTAAATCTTTGTCTCAAGACTGTCTAGTTTTCTTACTCACCAGAAAAATAAAATGTAAAAATAACTGATGGAATTTAATGTTTGGGACCTGCCCTAGATAGTCAAATATTTGAAATTAGTTTAAGTCCATGTAATGCTACATAACAGATCTGTATGAGTGAATGGAATATATGTAGCCTGCGTACTAAAGCTCAAAAGAACAAGCTGACAGAAAGACGTCAATTCATGCAGATTTTTCTCACACGTATTATTACAAGCATTGCCACTTGACAGACTCAAACAACTTGCACTTAGAGAAGAAAAAACCAAAACCCACAGCATGTGATGACTTAAAACTAGTGGAATTTTTAAAATACACAAGCTAAAAACAGGTCTTAAAATTAATGTGATAAATACAGAAGACTGTGTTTTTTAAACAAAGGGCACCTGTGACTCTATCATTTCCATGCTTCCTTCTACATCTCCAATCATGCTAGTAAATAATTAGTAGTAAGGACATGTGAGATTCTCATGTACTCCCTTGAGGTCTGCTGTTGACATCAAGAGAAGAAACAGTAAACACTGTAAAAATTTGCAACAATATCAAGAGAATTGACATTATTGAAATTACAGTGATGAAAAAATAACACTATGAAGACAAGACTAAGAATTTAATCTCTCACCATGCAATTCCAAGAACTGATTTTTCTAGAGCTGAATTTCACTAGAAGTTTAAGAACAGCAGTATTAGCTTAATAACCCAATCTCTATCCCATTACATTTCAACAATTTTGGACTGCCAAACACCGCAACCTATTTGGGTGACCCTGTAATTTTAGTCTCTGTGCAGAAGTCATTCAGTCTTCCACCTCATACTTTCTTGAGGAGGCGTCTTTGGTTCAAACTATTATCAGAAAGGTAGTAAAAAGCAAAGTCAGGAAAAGAACTGTACTTCTTGTGTGCATTGGAAGGTAATAGCAGCACTTAATAAATCATTGTCCAAGCTTTGGGTAGAGTTCTGAAGGATTAGAACGACTGGAAATTAAAACGATATTTAGCAAATTTAAGTGCTGTTTATGCCATTGTCTACTTTTACACAATGAGGCACTTCCTTACTGTGAAAATGCCTCGCATCACTGTTTCAATTATGTATCACCCAGAGCAAAGAGATTTCAGATACTGCAGATCAATATGAATAAACAGTTGTGTGAACACAGAATATCACTGCCTATCTGATGAATAGGACTCAGAGACCTATTTTCTATCACAAGGACATGTGAAAATGGTAATTCTTAGAAGGAGAATACAGAACGTTTTTTTTTTTTAATAGTATTTTCATATTTACTAAATTTTCTAAAACAACATTATGACACCAATTGTCCTATGCACTGCAAAAGCAACATGATACATAATTTTTAAGTGAAGGTAGATTCTGCCTCATTCTTGTATACCTCTTTTTTCTTTTTTTTTTTTTATAATACGTGTCAAAGCTTTCATTACCTTGTTTGAAATGGGGGCAATATAAGAACTTAAGTATTGTTATACAACAACTATGGCAGACAACCGATGCAGATAGCAACAGGTAATATCACCTCAGTGGGCACCAAAATCAGGGTAATCTCTGTGCGTTCACACGCGGTAATTTAAAAGGCAAGGACGATGTTGACATATCATGGTATATTTTTTCCTCAGAGAAACGTACTTCCTGATATGTATACCTCTAAATTAATTGTGCTAATTTATAACTGTGAATGAGCTAGTTTTATCAAGAGATTCCTTAAAACAATTCCTGTCTTAATTCTCACATTCTCCTTATACCCTGGGGATCTTCTCCAAATACACTATTCAAAGTTTTTATTTCTGTCTTCCTTTTATTTTATGGCACCACTTTTTAAACAAGACATTACTTCATCAGAATAAGCAGATTTAAAGAGAAACTAAAAAAAAAACCTCAAAGGCTCAAATAGGACTACAATAAAGTGAAACGAACAAATTTGTAGCAGATTCCTATGTATCAATACAGCCTATTTGGGCAGCAGAGAAAGTTGTCAGAAGCAGCCAGTTTTGCTTTATGCTTTACGTAACAAATGCAAAAATAAGTCTTGAAAAGTACTTTTTTCATGAAAAGGCTATGATGGCTGTTTGACACATTATGCCCTCTGTAGTTAGACATTAAATGTTATCTCTGCAGACTACTCAATACTTCATTTTGAACTCTTACAGTTACTAGACACAACTGGCATGTGAAAACACAGGAAAGCTTTTTCAAAGCACTCTTGCTGTTCTATTATCACGTGAGACAAAAAAGGAGATGTGGGTAAGCTTTAGGAGATCTGCCACAGAATATGATAGACAACGAAAACTTTACATTTTTACTTGAAAAATACCAAGGAGTTGGTGTTCATCTGTCTAAACAAAATTATTTCTCTCAATAAAGCAGGTCTGCTGTCCAAAGCTGTTTGGAAGTTGTGACAGAGGAGCTTGTTCTGTGTTTGCAATATGGAATGAGACTCTGAATTAACAAAACACACAAGTGGAGCCACACATGAGGTTAGCTATACCATAAACCTGATGATGTGCAGAGGGAGACTGGATTAGCAAAACATTCCCACAGTCAGCAAACCACACTGGTATGATTTATTAGCAGCTAAAGCAGCTCTGAGATGGAAGGTAGTACAGTCCAGAGAATAATACCACTGAAAAAATAAAAATGTCAGATGAACAGATCTTTAATTTCTGGCTCTATTGACTTACTATCTGACATCCAACCTATCACTTCCCTGTTCTCTACTCCAATTTCCTTAACACTGATCAGAGATCTACTCCAAAAAACATATTAAAACTGACAGGAAAAACACTGTAGGCAATGCAAATCAGAGTATCATTATTACAAAGCACATCAGAAAAGCATGTCTTAGCATATGATTAGACTTTCCAAAAGCTCTTTTACCATTTAGAAATGCTGCACGAAATTCAGAAAGCTCTCTCGCTAAAGGCACTGGCTGCTTAACTAACACCTTGCATCAGTTCAGACCTCTTCTGCCTCTTCCCATAAAGGCTGGTTAAGGTGAAGATGGGAAAGTGAGAGGAATGAGGAGTTGCATGCTTTATTTCATAGTATCTTACTACTTATGAGTAGCACACCTCAAAAACTGAAGAATGCAGCCCTAGACTCACTGTCCTGGCACTGCCCAAGATGCAGGCTTGAAGGGTTCGGTGCTCCCTCCAGCTGCTGCTGCTGCTGCCGCAGATACTGCTGCCTCTGCTGCTGAAATAAGAGAGCCAGGGCATAGGCGAGATGTCACTCAACAACCTTAAGTTTCTAGCAACCAAGCAGTATGCAATTGTTCAGTTATCCTTGGACAGTCACAAAGTACAACGAGATGTAAGAAGGTCTGTTCCCTTTTAGCTATGTTCATCAACCCAATGCCTTGTATTGATACTCGCCCGTCCTTTATGCCTCTTTCCTACTACTCACACTTTTCCTTCTCCATCTAGATTCTTCCCCCACTGACACACTCACTGCTTTTAAAATCAGTCTTGGGTCTTAATCTGAAAAATTTCTTTCCAGTCTGTCATCCTAAGTATATTTTCTGATGAGCTAAAGGAAATTTCTTGCAGAGAACATTACTTCTCATGTCTTCCACAGTAGTTCAGAGCAGCTTGTGTGAAGGACTACTGCTTAGCTTATGTATAAATGTGTAACAAAAACTAATCTGCCCCCTCAAAGACCCAACAATCCATAAGACAGACAAACACAACAAATAGAGGAGCATGGCACCAGGTAAGAAGAGATAGGTGTGCGCTTTTCTAAGAAAAGGTAAGGGATTAAACAGCAAAAGTAGCAACAAAACTATCACTACAGACAATTTGGACTTCATCATTTTGTGCTTCCAGTATGTGACTGGCTCTCCAAAACAGGGAAGTTTCGGGAAGTATTTTTCTGCTTCAGAAAATTGAAATATATTCTAGATATTGGAGTAGTCCAAATGTAAACTAATTTTTAAAAAAAATCCACATAGCACCTAGTAAAACTGCCCTGAATAAATAGTATAAAGCTACATGTAAGTTTAAAAACTACACACAGTTTTAGGATATCGTGTCACCAAGTAGCATGGAACAGCACAATTGTGTTCCAATATATCTAGTCACAGGAATTTTCTTTGGAAGGGAACTCTGAAAGTCATCCAGTCCAGATGGCTACTCAAAAATGGCACTAAGCACAACTCTATGCCAGTTGAACCCTCATTATTTCCTTTCTTCAGATAATGGCTGTACGCTGTCTGAACATCAAAATGCATCCCTCTGTGCACCATCTACAGCCAAAACCATGATAGCATCTGCTTGGGAGGAAGAATGTTAGCTGGAGGCCTATGTCCTTCTAAATGTGTGAAATGCCTGCTACTTAAGAGTTATAAGGAACTGCAGGCTTGGGATCACACCCTGTGGATGCAGAGTTCAATGAAACATACTAGTTCTAGACCCATTAGAGGGAAATATAACTTAGACATGTGCCTAGTGTCAAACTGATCCAGCTCTGAATGGTCTAAATATGCTTTTGTGTTCTGAATGAAAGTATCTACGGGTCTGCGAGTGCTGCCTCTTTTAAATGAAGGCACATGGAGAGAGGCATCCAACCTACGGTGTTAGCTACATAGCCAAAGAAGAAACAAGAGAGAAACCTGTTTGTCATTTCACATTTACCATCTGGGAACTATTGGCTTTCTGAACTGTCTTTACCACCACTTTACCACCATCTTTGAGTTCTGGAAAAAACCTCAAGCTGGACTTTTTCTCACTGCAAAAGTAAATCCTAACTGTGTTGGTCATCTATCAATTCCTTTGATTTATGTTCATATTATGCCACTGCCTATTTTTAATGCTCATCTTTCAGTATTTTACCTTGTGATCAGTATAGCTGCATCAACTGAAGACATGTCTTCTCCCCAGCTTGTTGACATTTCTAAGTGTATATCATTCTTCTTGCCAAATTCTTCATGTTGCCATTTACAAAAGCTTTCCAGCATTTTTTCCCCATGATGTCCAATATACATATCTGCCTGAAAATAAATATCGTATTTTAAAATTAGAA
Organism: Limosa lapponica baueri; assembly: GCA_002844005.1. Taxonomy (NCBI): domain Eukaryota; kingdom Metazoa; phylum Chordata; class Aves; order Charadriiformes; family Scolopacidae; genus Limosa; species Limosa lapponica. Next base: position 188,557 of record KZ505841.1, read on the forward strand.
ACATGGATAAGGGAATCTCTTTTTCTTATGAACTAAACAAACTATCAAAGGATTCCCATAACAATTTTTTTTTTAAAAAAGAGAAATCAAGTTGACATCCTGAAATACGATATACAAACCATAGGTCAATAGAATGACTCAACCCAGAGACTCATGTAGTCAGGGGAAGCCTCTGGTGACTGGAAAAAGGGAAACACTGCACCTGTTTTTATAAAGGGTAGAAAGGAGGATTGTCTTGGTTCCGGCAAGGACAGGGTTAATTCTCCCCAGGTTCTGGCAGGGACACAGGTATTCCATCCCACGGGAGCCATGCCCAGGGGGTAGCCGGGAGCTGGCCTGGGGAGGGGGCAGGAAGTCACCAGTGGGGAGCGGGCTGGGGTGTCCTGGGTGCTAATTGTGTTCGTATATTCTTCTGACAGTGTTACTGTTGTTGTTTTCCTGTTCCCTTTGCTGTTCTGTTAAACTGCCTTTGTCCCAACCCATGAGTTTTGCCTTTTTCTTCTGATTCTCCCCTCCTGGCTGGTGGAGGGGAGGTGGTTCTTTGTTGCTAGCTGAAGCTACACCACAACATGAAGAGACCATGCTGTTCAGGATCTTCATCAATGACATAGACAGCGGGATTGAGTGTACCCTCAGCAAGTTTGCAGATGACACCAAGCTGAGTGGTGTGGTTGACAAGCCTGAGGGATGGGATGCCACCCACAGGAACGTCCACCGGCTTGAGAAGCGCGCTCATGTGAACCTCATGAAGTTCAACAAAGCCAAGTGCAGCGTCCTGCATGCGTTGAGGCAACCGCAGGTATCAATGCAGGCTGGGGAATGAAGGGATTCAGAGCAGCCCCGCCAAGAGGACTTGGGGGTGTTGGCTGATAAGAAGCTCAACATGAGCCAGCAATGTGCACTTGAAGCCCAGAAAGCCAACCGCATCCTGGGCCACATCAAAAGAAGCATGGCCAGCAGGTCCAGGGAGGTGATTCTGCCCCTCTACTCTGCTCAGGTGAGACCCCATCTGGAGTGCTGTGTTCAGCTCTGGAGCCCTCAGCACAAGAAAGACATGGGCCTGCTGGATCAGGTCCAGAGGAGGGATGCAACACCTGTCCTATGAGGACTGTTCAGCCTGGAGAAGGAAAGGCTGCGGGGTGACCTTCTTGCAGTACTTAAAGTGGGCCTACAGAAAAGATTGAGACAAACGTTTTTGGGGGCCTGTTGTGATAGGACAAGGGGTAATGGATTTAAACTAAAAGAGGTAAGATTTAGACTAGATATAAGGAAGACATTTTTTACAAAGAGGGTGGTGAAACAGTGGTACAGGCCGCCCCATCCCTGGAAACATTCCCTGGTGGTAAATGCCCCATCCCTGGAAACATTCAAGGCCAAGCTGGATGGGGCTCTGAGCAATCTGATCTAGTTGAAGATGTCCCTGATTATTGCAGGGGAGGTTGGACTAGATGACCTTTGAAGGTTCCTTCCAACCCAAACTATTCTATGATTTTGCAATTTCTAGGATTTTGTATCAGCTGACTAGTCTTTCTTTGGAAAGAAATTAAAAACGGGATTTGAGATGGTGCCTGAAAGGGGCAATGAAAGAATATCATGGCACCTTTTCTCCATCAAGGGATCGGCTAACACAGAACATCAATTCTCCTTCTACTGTCCACTGGGTTTAAGGGAGATTATTTTTTTATTGAGTGTACGAACGCACAAAAAGCAGAGCACAAGCAGATTTTCTTAAGAACTAGCTGATTTCCACAAGGAAACTTTGTTTCATTGACTTCCAACGGCAACCACTGAAAAATCTCAATATATGCAGCACATAGATTAGGAGAAGCTTAATCTTTACTGGGGCTGCCCCACAGTTCAAGTAACTAAATAGCACAGAAGCTAAGTAAGAAAATTTTTCAGTCATTAAAGTTGGTGAATATTGCAAGCCTTTGTGGAGCAGCAAGCTAAGCATTATTACCCTCTACAGGCTAAGACAAAGATAATATATACTTACTGGAGTCTCATGAAGGAGGACAAGCTTAGTGACCCGAAGATTTACTTGTAGTCCAAGGCTCTTGTGCTGGAAAAGGTTAAAAACCTAAGATAAAAAATAGTAAATAAGAACATGTGCTTGTATTGCACACTGTAGAATACAAATAACCCCCCAAATTTCTTATATTCTGCTGTAATTCCTTTAATTTTCCATAATTTGAACAGAACATTAAGCTAATGTATTGTGTTGGTCTTCTGAAGCATAAAAAAGCTTCTGGGAGCACAAAAAAACCTCTTCCCCTCAATGGCCATGACTACTTTATAAACTATAGCCCGTTTCTCCCAATACTTACACATGCATATAATAATATTCACATGAAAATTTCTATTCAGTTAAATCCAGGATGGTGGCCCGAGTGGTCTGAGCCAGGACATGGCAATAACTCTTACTCTCATTCAAAACAGTTAAAAGTTTTCATTTATTGTTCAGCTTATGCTCCTGCTTTAGAACAGTCTTTCCTTGTATGTTAGTTTTCACTGCTTTATGCGCCAAATGAGTGCACTGCAGCTCCAGATAGAGCTAGGAGGGAATGTAATTGTCCAAATGCATTACCCTTCATTTTTTTTTCTGTGACTAATGATCATACAGCCCTTCTCAGACAACGTTATCTCTTCATAACAAGAATAGATCATGAGAAATCATCCAATACTCCAGCCTTCCCAACCACATCATCGGCTTCTAACCAAAAAAATCATCTTGCTCAGCTCTCACTTTCTGGTTCGCCTGAAGATATAAGACCAGACAGTACAGAAGAGTATGCAGTGCCATGATTTTATGCTGCAAAACACATGGAGTAAGTCTTGACAGCCTGCTGAGGCCATGTACTGACTGTCCCTTTACTGATGCTCAGTCAGAATAATTAAAAGGAGCAATGAAACCAGCCCGCAGTCATGCACTGTTGGCAAAACACCAAAATTAATTTTAAATTTCCTACCATGTTTAAGATGGTCAGAATAAATCTTCTGGCAGCATCTGTTCCATGATACGAAACCATAGCTGGATCTGCGACCACAACAGTTTCTATATTGTACTCCTGAGGTAACTTGTAAGAGTATCGCTTTCCTCTTCCACTTTCTGATACTTTTTGATTCTTGTTTTTTCTTTTATCTGTAACATAAAACATTGCTTAACAAACTCATCCTTCAAACTACCCCTACATTACTTTCAGGATTTGCTACCTGTGATTATGGTATAACTCTGATTTGTGGAATGTAATAGCTAATGCTTATTTACATGCTTATTTAGCACTGCCAATGCTAAGGCTCAGACTGAACACTCGTACTACGTATAAATGTCAGTTCACACCAAGAAAACAAGAATCTTATGCAGCTGCTCAAACGAAGTCAGTCAGATTATTTGCATCCTTTCACCTAACGTATTTATAAAATGTGCCTCCTAGTTTGTGGGACAAAACTAAATTTATGTTTGACAGAAACATAGTCTCTTTGAGATTGTGGAATTAACTGCCCATCTTCATAAATCACACAGAAAACATCTTGATATAACTGTATCTTAGCATAAAAGATGGCAAATACAGATTTGCCCCAAATTCAATATTAAGAAAATATATGGACCAATTCAATGATTTTAAAAGATGAAAGCATATTTCAGATTAATGACAGAGAATGATATGTACGATATAGGTCTGTTGGAAAAAAAAAAAAGTGAAGCTTTACTAACACGACTTCAAAGTCAGTGCTGCTGTCATTCAAGCAGCTAAAGTAAAAGAACAAAACCAAACCCTGAAACAGGCTTCTAAACCTACAGAATTTCAATCCAAATTGAAAACATGTTACATTTATGGTAAACTAGAGGTTACTGCTCTTCTTAATTTTAAGTTTCCCTTCCTAAAATCCAAAAAATCCCCATTACTTCTACAGTACAGATGGAAAAACAAAAATGAATTACAAAGAAACAGTTCAAGCCAAAAGGTCTTCAAATATGCATACAGCAGTTAGCAATATTTGAAATAATTTAATTTAAAACAAAATATAAAATGAAACTCCCTGTTGTAAAAGCCAAATTCTGTTAGATCCCCTTGAAAGGACATAAAACTTCTGGTACTGATCTCATTGAAGTCACTGAAATCAAGTGCAATTTTCTCCAGCTTCCACAATAGAATACTGGGCTCTCTGTTTACAACAGAAGTGATGCTTGAGATGACAATTACAAACACATGTTCTGGAAACAATCAAATATTCAGAAATTTTTAGGAAATGTTTTGCAATTAATCAGTCTCATCTCTAATAGGAAAGTTCCTGCAGTTCATTTTATAACATATGACTTGTCTCCAAAAAATAAGTCACTCCTCAGGAAAGTGCTAAAAATATACCTTAAAAGTCACTGAACTCACAAATTAACTTTAAAATGTAAGATACCACTGAAAGATGGATCCTTGATTTGATATAAATACACATGTAATATAGATTCAATGTAAATATAATGTAGATACATTCTTTTCAATGTAAAACGTTCAAAGCATCCGTGCTTAAAAAGGTTTTCTCTCTTTTTCTGTAGTCATTTGTTAAAGATTATATATGTGATGTAGTCCATCCCACTGCATTTTAGAAGGCCTTACTGATTCCTGTACAACTGGTTACAATATAAGAATGACTAACACTGATAAGCATACAAATTTACTAAAAGAAAAAAAGTATATATTCTCCAGAAATAAATATTTGGTGTTTGATGGCCTAGAAGTAGCTATCTAAAATTAATTTTAATTTCCCTCATTTTGATCCTTCAGACACTTGCTTAGCCTTATACACACAGCCAGCCTCTCACTTTACTTGTGTTTGCTAACTGTGGATCTACAGCCTAGTGTATAAAACATTATGTGTGTTTTCATCACTCTTTTGAGAATAACTTTTAATGAAACTTCAGCGTCAGAATTTGTGCCAAAAAACCCCACACCCTATAAGCTACACAACTATGACTTACCATACAAGCATCTAATGCTGCAAGAGTAGGCTACAGATCTATGTTTAAATAGCAAACTCATTTGGGTTAAAAAAGATCTCTCATGAGCCATCTGGTCAATCTGCCTTCCTCCCAGGAGCAGTGACTGATTCCAGTACAGTTTCCAGTTAACACAGTTTATTCATTGTTCGCTTCTTTGTAAAAGACAGCAGCTAGTGATTGAAAACTTTAAATTTAATATTAGACTGGCTGTTAAGAGAAGTCTGCTAACACGCCTCTCTAAAGGTTTTAGCTAGCGGTGCATTTTTATTCAGAATTGACAGCAAGCAGCCCACAATAAAATACAGCATTGCGCTAAACACTAAGTTCGCCACAGTCCCATACACTGTTGAAACCTCTGCCTTTCGGGACTGCACAGTTTGGTAGACAAGCTGGCTGCAAGGGGCAGTGCCCATCATTTGCCCCGGATATCTGCCAGGTTAACAAACCGAAGCACAATCTGTTCTTGGCCAGCCAACCTTTTCCAAATTGGTGGCAGAATTTTGCATCACATGAGATCTCATTTATCTGAAAATTTTAGCTCTTCCCTAAGACATTTAAATAAATGGAATTAGTAATTTTGGTACCAGTGGTATTGAAACAACTGTCATGATTACTGCCAGATAACAAGCAAAATGGGATTTAAGCAAAAGCCCACTTGTTTCTTTACATAGTCAAAAATAAGTAAAAATTACAAAGAACTGCCCATTATTGAAGTTAGTGTATTAAAGAGACTATAAGCACTGCAAAAACCCCATACCTTCATCATTAATGACTATGCTAAAAAGATAAGTAAGATTAACTGAAAAAACTGCTTCTTGGGATTAAAGATGCATAAATTAATCTTAAAAACTTAATTACATTGGCGAAATAAAAAGTAAATACTCCAGGAGGGCTCTGCACAATAAGACTTCTATGTTTCGTGCAACTAGAGAAAATATGAAGATTCTGTACCAATTAATTACTTTAACTCAGTTCACTGAGCGGAAAGCTAGAAATACTCCCATATTCCAGCAAGAAGGCCTGAAATATTGCAGCAAGTACATTTGCCATTCAATAGGCAATTAAGAGAAAATAACAAGAAGTGTTAACAAAACGATAAAAAATCCACTCCAAAACACTGAAAGAGCTGAAAATCCAGCTGCTATAACCACAGGTTGCATAAAATATCTGAGCCAACATTGGGAACACCCTATGACCACAGGACTCCTGGACACTTACAACTCCTGAGGCACAAGAGCATTCCCTGGGTACATCCACATGAAGCCCAGACCATCACTCACTCCCCAGGCTTTATTTTCCCAGGGAAAAGAAAATGTGTACCCTCACCATAAGGAATTTGCAGTATTCTGGCTGAGAGGGAAATAGTCAGGAGATTAGGCAGCCACGAGCTATACCTCCACTATAGGTTGGATAGGGATTTAAATGCAGAGTGACAACTTGTTTCTGACCCAAGGAATGGAAACCAAAAAATCTAACAGCACCAGTCTCCGTCTAGTGCAATCTCACAGACCTAGACCCGTGACCAAGATTGTTTATGCATTTTATTTCATGATCACATGGAAACAGGCTGTAGGGAAAGAACCAACACAGCTCTCCCAGTTGACTGCCCAGTCTGCATCCCATAAAGTCAAACTTCTGCTTTTCATCCAGTGAAACTAGCAGGCTTTTTCCTGCAGAATGGCATCACTCAAAGAGGAAAAACACAATCTGCTCATAACTCAGAACAGTATATTGTTTATCACCAGAACTGAGAAGTAAAAGAGGAGGCTTCCAGTCTCCCAAATACAGAAGGGATTCAAAATTCAGATCTACTGTATCCTGGATAGAGCTCTCACTCACTAGACTGTGTGAAAAGGAATGACCATTTGAGAAGATAATTATTATTTTTCTTTCCCCAACATGTCCCATGTCTTTGCCATGAGTTAGGTTCACTGTACAAACACTGTCAGCCTTGAACAAGTGCTTCAGATTAGGTACAATCATAGAATCAGAGAGTCACCTAGGTTGGAAGGGACCTTTCAGATCATCGAGTCCAACCATAAACCTAACACTGACAAAAACCATCGCTAAATCGTATCTCTAAGCACTATGTCTACCCATCCCTTAAATACCTCCAGAGATGGTGACTCAACCACTTCCCTGGGCAGCCCATTCCAATGCTTAATAACCCTTTCAGTGTAAAAATTTTTTCTAATATCCAATCTAAACCTCCCCTGGCGCAGCTTGAGGCCACTTCCTCTTGTCCTATCACCTGTGACTTGGGAGAAGAGACCGACCCCCGCCTCTCCACACCCTCCTTTCAGGTAGC
>KZ505841.1:195870-230760 GCA_002844005.1 Limosa lapponica baueri
CCTGGCGCAGCTTGAGGCCACTTCCTCTTGTCCTATCACCTGTGACTTGGGAGAAGAGACCGATCCCCGCCTCTCCACACCCTCCTTTCAGGTAGCTGTAGAGAGCGAGGAGGTCTCCCCTCAGCCTCATTTTCTCCAGTCTGAACAGCCCCAGCTCCCTCAGCCGCTCCTCATAAGACTTGTTCTCCAGACCCCTCACCAGCTTCATTGCCCTTTTCTGGGCACGGCCCAGCACCTATAGAAGGAAAAGAGCTTAGCTTTCCAGTGTGACCCTTTGCTCTTACAGCAACTGCTTCTCTCACATTTTATCTGTAACACGCTTGTGAATTGGTTGCTTGGAAAGGTTTCATGGACCTTGTGCTAAAGAAAGGATTGGAGTGTGAGGTCTGTATATGTGCAACTGGCTCACATATGTAAATAAATCACACGCATTCAACAAAAGGATATACACGCTCTCACAAATCCAGGAAGCATCTGCTTCTGTTGGTACAATTCTCTCCCTCCCCTAATTAATAAGAAGAATCCATCCCATTCACAAAAACAAGTTCTTTGTGCTCTCCAAACAAGTTTGGCTGTGTAGCATCTTTCAATACAGCCCACAACAGTAACGGACAACAAACAATACCTTCTTTGATTGCCTCTGGCAGCTCTCCATGAAAAGCTATTATTTCCAATAGTGATCCTTCAACACCTCCAGCACAGACATTCATTCCTTCTAATAATTACAATTCATCACTGGCAATACATTTGCTTGATAGGTAGCCAGTCTTTGAGATCAATTTGGCTCAAAACCAGCAGCATAAATACCTGTCCCAGAGCACCCATTCTGATACACGTGTACTGTAGAAGCAAGATATCCTTCCATATTGCTGAGAAGTTGCCATATTGCCGAGATAATAGTTTGTCTGTGTCACACAGCTACAACTCTACCAAAGGCAGCTGTGCATCACCTGAGAGTATCAGATAGCCTCTTATACTCATCTGTGTTATCTTTGTTTCATTGACCTACTCAGTTTAGGATTTGACTAAAAATTCTCAAATATTGCCGTAAAGGCTTATTTTTGTTGTTTCAACCCACCTTTAAGGCTGTGCCTGCACCATGAATGTTTTGGTGGTATTAGCTAACTGCATGTCACACCAGCAAATTGTTCCTAGCATAGACATAGCTTTTATGCATATAACTTACTGCAACCTTACTTAGTAAAATAACCTACACCAGCAGAGTGAGGGACTGGTCTTGCTGGTACAACAGCATCAGTTAGAAATTGCAGATATTTATACCCCCCTGGCAATAAGGTTATGCTAGCAGGTGCTCATCAGTTATGCACAGCTTGAGTTATTTTGAAATTTCAGTCTGGTAGTAGAGATAATGAAAATTATTTTAAGCAAATATTTGAATCTTTGTTGACAGACTATTTGCACCAAATCAGAGCCTTGGGCATAAGATTATTACAACAGAATAAGCTAACTTTCCCATTTTAGAGCATAAGTGAAAGGATGACTGGTAATGAGCATGACAGAAAAAAAATATCCTTATAGAAGAGTTTGCTTCTTTACTCATTTTCATACACATCATGGTTTGCTACTCATCAGATGTGCCTCTCCCCCTTCCCAGATCACACATCATGCATACTTTTCATTTTCTCTCTTTTTCTCGCTCCCAAACGCATCCAGGCATGCGTGCTCTAACTCACTTATCACTAATAAGGAAGAATAACCAGCTTTACTTTATGTGAACAACTTTTGCTAATACAGAAAATGTCAGTTTTACATAAGCAGTGGCAATGTAATGCAATGCCTAGAAAAGAAATACAGAGCCTGCTGGAGGAAGTTACATGTCATTTACTTAGTCCCTCTTAATAACTATGAAAAGAGCCTGGCTTTGCTACTTCATCTTTGAGTTCAACCTGTGGATGTACGCCTAATTATAGAAACAATACTTCCAAACTGGAAAAAAAAAAGACAGTGTCATATTTCTTCTGTAACCATATAAAACAGAGAGAGTAGTATAAATGTTCAGGAAGAACCACCAGCCACAGAAAAGTTTAGGGTACAACATACTTCCAGAGGTCAGCTAGGCCAACCTCCTGCTCCAGTGAGGGCAAGCATCGACGTAAGATCATCTCTCTTAGAGCCATCTCCATTTCCAGCTATGTTTTGTAAATGTCTGAAGGTGTAGATTCCACTGCCTCTCTAGGAAACCTCTTCCAGTACTAAGCATTCTTGCTGAGATTTTTTTTTCACTATGTCCAATTGAAATTTCCTTGAATGCAAGTTACAACCGTCGTCTGTCATCCTGTCATAGCATACCTCTAAGGAAAGTCTGGCTTCATCTTGTCTCTGCAGCCCCTTAGGCACCAGAAAACTGCAGCTGTGTCCTTTTACCTTTCTTTACCTGTTTGAAATAACCCAGTTTCTTCTGCCTCACCCCAAATGTCATATAACCCAGCTCCCTAGCCATGTCAGTGCATCTCTGCTATTTCTTTCCACTTTGTCAGTATCGCACTTATACTAGTTGAGGAGACATGAAAAAAATGCCTTTAAATGCGTACTCATTCCGGTTTATTTCCTGGGGAAAAAATAATTTCTCACAACAACATTAAAGACACCCCCAGCTCGTCCTGAGATCAAAAGACTGAGATGTCCCCTATCCTTTGAAGAAGAGGTGATGATGATGAAACAGGTACAACAGAACTTCTTTCACAAAAGCCATTTCTCCCCTCTCCATTGAAAACTATTAAGTCGTCACTATGTGCCAAATTTTTGTTGAAACCCTTCTACTTCAACAACTTCTACCTGCCATTGAGGAAGATACATTAGGATTGTTTCATACAGTTCTTCTAAGTGTCAGTCATAGAACAAGAACATTGTTATAACAATTATTTCAATTCAGTGTCAGACCCATTTTGAAATTCAAGACTTGTTGCTAATCAAAATTGGAATGAACCTTGCTAATGTTTTAAAATGGAAAATTAAGTACAAGCACTGCATGTAGTGAGTAATTAAGCAACTACAAAGACAGACAGGGACAAGAAATAGGTTGTAATTATTAAGTTGAAGTAAAAAAATGATGCAAATATTTCTACTTTCAAATATAATTGGACATTAACAGGCAGTGTCTATTCCTCAATGGACATTTTCCTATTCTGACAAGTGGCAGCCTCAGCTTGCCACCTCAAAGTCCATCATAAGTTACTGCTAGAAGAATAATCAGATATGCTTTTGTTCAGTTGTTTAAATATTACCTAAATATCTTAAAAATATGTCTGCTACATTAGATCTTTTCAGTGAGATTTGTATATTACCTGTAACAACACCACAGTACTGATTCTGAGAAGCTGGTTTTTCAGAAATTTTCTCCTCTATGGACCTTTTTCGTCTGTACACCCTGTGTGCATGACCTGTCACAGCCAAAGTGCGATTGAGTGGCTCAATAAATATGAAGTCCTCATTAATCTGTATAAACCCCATCTGCAAAGGAAAACAAAAGGAACACATAAGATAAGAATTTAAGAAAGTATGAAACTGTGCACAGTCCTGCAGAAGAAAAAAAATCACAAAACTCCATTTAAGAAAACCCTCTGTTTTAGTAACCTTACCAGCAAAGTAATTACCTTTATGTTTTACAAGCCTTTCTACTTAAGTGAACTAGAATAAATTTCATTTATTTCAACTAAATCTGTGTGGGTGGGTGGCTACATGCCAGTAGCAGATGCACGGTAAAAGATCTGGAATGTTAAAAGTTTGCTCTGGGAGACCCACAGGGTCATTTAAATATGTACAGCATGTACAGAAAAGTCTATACACTAGTTATATTACTCAGTGTATTGTCACATTTTTAGATAACTACATTTAATGAAATAACAGGAATAATTTAGGGCATAAGAATACATTCTGAGCAACTATGAAGCTGGAAAAGACATCTTGTGACACTCCTTTTACACTTTTTCCAATAAAAAAAAAAAAAGTATAAAAAAAGGCAGCAATCCCTCCTTGGTTGCCAGCAGTTAAAACAGAAAAACATTCTAATACAGCCATTTAGTTGGTTAGCTTACCCCTCACCCCAACATATTTATACACACAAACATACATAAAAAGCTAACACACCAGATGCATATCTAATATTACAAGAGTGTGGCCGAAGTTAAAAAAAATACTATAAAATGTATTTATATAAATACCATACAAATCGAACTCAGCTCAAATTGCTAAGCTGCCAACACACAAAAGTTCCTATCAAGAGTAAAGCTGGAGAAAGCAGGACTTGTGGGTTTCTTCCTCCTAGAAAATGCCATCAGCAAGACCGACAGTTAACTTTCTCATTCTGTAAACTTAAAAACCTGTAAAACAGCTTTGCTACAGAAAGAAAACAATCTGGTACTTCCAGCTGAGAGAAGCAAAGAACTCTTCTGTATGTTTCCATGTAGTATGAATGGAGAGAAATAGAAAAGAATTTTGTTTCTTCTGGAATTATGTAGATGCCATTATCACATTGGATATCCTGCCTGACATATGGATAAATCATCAAAAAGAAATTCCGATCCAAGCAAGAAAACAAAATTAAATTTTATAGGTCGGACAAAATACAATTTCCTTCAAACATAAGTGGGCATTACTTTAAAATGAAAAAAAAAAAGCCCAACACAATCTCTCTGTACTATTCCATAAAATAAATGTGAATACATGTATTTAATTTTTCAGTCAGCTACACTAGCTGCAGAATGCTGAACAGATGTTGAAAGGTCATCATTAACATTCTACAGAAACGTAAGAGTAGCTGGGTTTTTTTGGCTGTTCCGTTTCCTTTTTGCACTTACTTTTTAGGTCAGTTTATCTTCATCATGAGCTTTAAATTTTACACATTCAGAAGATTAGCTACTTATATATGCTAGGGACTATTGGTACATCTATCAGATACCAATTCTATACATCTTGAATAATGTTACTTCTACATAACAATTAACTTTTCTAACATAAACTATAAATGATGTTAAATTAAATTTTATTTAAAAGCACAGTTCTCAAATACTAGTAAAATGCATAAACTGTTTTTCATTCTATTTTATGTCTAATGTTGAGTTTCACTCAGGCATAGATTTATTATTAATCATTATTTAGCCTATGAAAGATGCTGATAAACTCTGTTTATAGAACAGAAGTAGCCACCCATCACATGGTACTTCACATTTTCCCTGTCCGCCTATAAAAAACAAGGCCTTAGTCTACCTTGAACAAAGACTCAATCGTAGCATATTTCCCATATTTCTTCTGTCTTCATTCTCCTTGCTGCAAAATGAAACCAGGGCTTTAAGACGCTGTTCTTCAGATTGCCAACTAGTGAGAATAGTGAGAAATCGTGCTGGGACCACTGACATTTTATGTTTTCTTTTAGCTCCATTCATAAACTGAAGGCTAATCAATTAGTAGAGAACTCTGAAAATCGCCAGTCTCCTGAGTCAGAAGTTAAAAGAACTGAACACTGATGTAAAGCTTATTGACTAAAATTAACCTCAGTTATACATATTCAAATGGGTAATTTTCAGACAAATCTGGATAACCAAATAATCTCTGTGATCATTTTGACTGCTTTTGGAAAAAATGTGACTATTTCTCCATCTCTTGGACAATTTCGCAGGTAGAAAAGGGAAGATGAAACTATATCCATGCCAACCCTGCTCTCATTTTTTCATAATCATTAGAAGTGGAGCTAAGATGATTTTCTGCCATAAAACTAAATGCAGAAATCAGAGAAAATCAAAGCCATGCATAAAAGCACCAGAGTTTCAAAGTCCTTTCAGATACGGGATGCCAGGGCCAAATACAGGCTTCAGACAGTCCAAATGGCAAAATCCCCTTGTCATTTGCACAGCAAAACAAATACTAAAAAAATGTAAAAAAAAAAATATGCATCTAGGGTAGAACTGTAAGCAAGTTCTAAGGAACTGATCCATCTCCCACCAGCTTCATCTGAAAAGCCACCATGACTCACAGCTGCAATTGAAAAGGCTACAAGTACGGTGGACTTATCTCACGCAAAGGTAATGTAACATGCTGTTTTCATGTATCCCTGCATTTTCAAGTTTCTTGCCTGAAATAAAAGAACAACTTAAACATAACACACACTCATCTCAGTAGAGCTTGAGCCCAGGATAACCTCATCTGGCAAAAAATTCCTCAGACCTCCTACGTAAAGATGAACTGGGTACTTGCTCTGCATTTTATTTACTTTATGCAGTGAGACCTTAAGTACAGGGCAGACTTTAACAAATGAACACGCAAACCATCACATGGGACTACATATGCACACTCTGAAATGGACTCACATCTACAACATGTATTCTAGAGTGGACACTTGCCCTCATAAATGAACGCCTTCCACAACATACATCATACCAAGACTTTTCACCTTCTCAAAAGAAACAAACACAAAAAAAAGCCATGTGGAAGTAACAGCCCCGAATGAAAACTAACCTTCTGTCTTACCTAAGATAAAAATAGTTCACATCTGAAATATGCCAATAAACACAAAAAGTAGGCAGATCAGAATTCTTCTGAAATACGAAACATGAGCTTTTTCTTACATCCAATTGGAAACATAGATGAGAGACAAAGAACGAAAAATACCTGAATATTCTGGGTAACTGCATCTGATAAAAGACTTATAACAGAAACTGCTATACCATCTCATCTCATGCTACTTTTTTCTGCCCAGCATTTCTTTCCAAAAGGACAGCAGTTTCTTTTTTTCCTATCTGGAGTATCTATAAGGATTTGATACTGTCAGGTATCCTGTGAAAACCTGAAGTAAGTCTACTGTTTCTAATAAAGTTGTATCATCATGAAAACTTACACAAACATAAAAGTGAAGCAAATTTGCGAAGACCACTTACGCATATAGTTATCAGATACTGGGTATAAGCCAGGAAGTGTAAAGATTAGCAAAGATTTCTTTTAACTCTTATATACTCTTCTTTGCATATAAAGTTGTTATCATTCAAAGTTGAAACAATGCAGATTTTGAACATAATATTGTTTCTTGCAGAATTTATACAAATAAAGCAGCAAAGGAATATTAGAAAATTGAATATGCTTTCCTAAGAACCAAAATTGAGAAGTAAGAAAAGAAGAAAATCTATTTCCCTTGCTATCATTAGCACAAAAAAACCTGTGATGACAGAAGAATATCCACAAGCATGTATTACAGTCAGAGATTAAGTCATTACCATTTTAATATCCCAAAGAAGAGATGGGGCTAAGATAATATTGTGTCAAAAAGGAAACTTTACATACCACAAGACAGTTGTGAAACAGCATTTTGCCAATATGTTGTTTTCATTGCAGATATTCACTGAAAAGCAGTTAATAAATGAAAAAGACATAACACAGACTTCAAAGAAATGTCAGAACATTAAGGCTTTTTCACTTTTTTAAACAAAGTAGTTTGCCAGTTCCAAAGGATGAGTCTCAGTGGTCTACAATTTATCATTAGTTGCTTATGTAGTAGCAGTGTCTAACCCTGTGGCTTGACATGTCAAAGCAAAATATTTCATTCACTAAACAATTCATCACTGTGGTGGGTTGACCTCGGCCAGCTGCCAGATGCCCACCCAGCTGCTCCCCTGCTCTTCCTCCCCAACTGGACAGGGGGAGAAAATAAGATGAAAAAAAAAGCTCATGGGTCAAGATAAGGACAGGGAGATCGTTTATCTATGACCATAACGGGCAAATAAAACTTGACTTGCAGAAAGTTAAGTTATTGCCCATTAAAACGGATTTAGGTTATGACGAACAAAGAGAAATGAAAACCACACCTTCTCCCTGCACCCTGAGAAGCACAGGTGGGGAATGGCAGGTATGGTCAGGACATAACAGTTTCTCTCTGCTGCTTCCTAATCCTCACACTTTACCCTTCCTCCCTCTCCACATGCTGCAGTTCTTCAGGATAAGCCTGCTCAAGTGTAGGCTCTCTATGGCCTGCAGTGTCCTTCAGGTCATACCCACCTGCTCTGGCCTGGTCCTCCCCATGGAGGACCCCATGGAGGACGTGCAGTGGAGCTATGTGCCCTAGTGCCTGGAGCACTACCTCCTCCTCCCCCTCCTGCATCCTTGGTGTCTGCAGGGATGTTTTTCTCACTTTTTTTCCTCACCCCTCACACTGCTGAGCAGTGTTTTACCCTTTCATTTTCCCAGGGGCATTGCCATCGGTGCCAAGGGGCTCAGCTATGCCCTGCGTCAGGTTCGTTGGAGCTGGCTGGAAGCAGCAGTGGCCAACACAGGGGAGTCCTTGTTGTCATCCCACAGAGGCCATCCATACAGATTTACATACCTGTGCCCCTCTTGCAGGCTATTACCACTAGCTGAATGCGTGCATGGACAAAGGCATACCTAATAATGTTGTGTTTCCCTAAACGAGCAGTAGATTCAAAATTTCTTAAGTCTCACCTGAAGTGAATTCTCACTGTGCTACATCTTTTTATTTTCTCGCAGTTCTTTTGTCTCTTCATCCACCCAATAGGCATCTTAAACTAGATTTCAGTAATAAATGGACATAGATTTGTCATGTCATGATCCCAATAAAAATTTTCCCTGCATTCTACCCTCCACTGTCTTGTGAAGCCGATACACACAGTGTGCAAGGAGAGGCTGTACGAAACTGTACTTGTCCAAGTTCCCACCATACTGTCCAAGGCACGCACGTAGCAATACTTGTCATAGGAAAAATGCATCCCTATCAAATGTAGTAAATGTTCCTATATATTACAACCATCAGCACCAAAACATTAATGTCATATGCAGTATAAAAATGAAAGGTTTTCTTCAATGTGCAGTGAAAAAGACGATTCTTGTTTACTTGTTCAATACTTACTAGTTTTGAAACACATTTTGGTAATCTTAAACTTTGTACTACTTGTAAAATGTCCCAGAAGTGAAGATTTATTCTTTACTAGAGGTAAAATCTTTAATTTGCCTATCTGTATCCCACTCTGAAGGTTTTCCTCCATGATTTTAAAAGTTCAGACTGAATTTAATATCATGATTCTAACAATTCTACCAGGAGACCTGACTTCAGCTGAAACACAACAAAAATAAAGTCTCCAGCTCTTAGTAATGCATATAATAAAGGAAGTTCAAACAACTTTTCAAACTGTGTAAGTAACAGAGTAAGAATTCCACATGTTCTTGTTATTCAAACACCCTACAGCTTTCTTTAAGTACCTTCATTGCTGAAGGCTGAAGAAACAATTCATAAGTGCCAGAAACTTCTGCCTTAAATTAAGCATTTCCGGGCTTTGCACATTGTATTTCTCCTAAAGGTTTTCTCTATCTACCTGCTCACTCCACTCTGCTGCATGGTTAGGAGAAGTCACAGCAGTGAGAGAGTCAGTATTACCTCTGTTGACTAGCTCTCAGCTGCTGACATAGCATTCAATCCAATCCTTTCTAGGATTTTTATTTTTTTTTTTAATGGTAGGACTGCACCCTAAAGAAATACATATATATGCACAACGCCATACCTTATGGCCCTGTTATGCAGAGACTACTGAGTTAAAAGCATGAGTTCAGGCACTGGCCCCCAAATTTAAGATCTGTAGAAAGAACTTTTCTGTGGCTTTTAAACTCTTCCAAACTCCTCTGCTTCCAGTCTTTTTTAAGATACACACTACCCTGAATCTCTAGGAAAATCATGTTTTATCAAAACAAGCTGATGTTGCACATGCAAAAATATTTCTTCATTTTTTTTGGACATGAATGAAGTAGAATAGTGAAGCATGAAAAACTGAGACGGTTTTGCATATTCTGACACATTTCAACAGGTGCTTCTATTCACATAACTTACTTGACTGATCAAGCATCTCTCAAGATGACAGTGGAGAGTGAAATGTAAGCTTATCATAGAAAAGACACAAATCCAAAGGAATCTCATTGTTGAAAAGAAAATGAAGTAAAGGAGACCAATGGATAAAGGAACTATAGACATCAGGTCCACCCAAAGGTTCGTGGTTCTCACCCATCAAACTTCCATTTGCCTATTAATTCACTGCCAGCCAAACCCTAAGATGTTTGGCATTTCCTCCAGATTCCAAATTCCACATTTCCTAGCCAGAAGTATTTCCTTTTTTAGACCTAAGTCTTCCTCTATAAACACATTATTAGAAATTACTGCTGTATTAGGTACAAACGCTGCTTAAATGGCCAATATTCTAATATTTGCTATGATTTTTAAACTGTCTTCACAGTGCAGGATGACATCTAGACAAAGTACAGTCTGTTTAAGAAGTGACCACAAACAATCATTGATTACCTCCCCATTAAAAACATCTTAATAAGGCTGTGTGTGCAATAAATTATCTTGTAACCCAAGTTTGAGATCTACCGCAACGTGTTCCCAATTACTTCAGATGTTAGCTTTACTGAATGTAAGCACCTAAACCAGATTTTAGCATTTGTGCCTTTACTGTTTGGAGACCCCATGTGAAATATTTTCATTTCTCAAGAAATTTTTACAGGGAAGTCTTTCAACAAAAATACGCAAATTGCACCATTTTTTTCAGAATCCACCCTCTCAAATCTTGACATCTTGTTTCTCAAGGAAATTTTCCATCTACCGAAGTTATCCTCACACTGTTTTGCAAGGCTAACTGATCACCTGCACCACTGATAAAATTGGCAACAGACAATATTAAGAACACAACCACATCTATGCTAAATACCTATGAATAGGTGGATGGGATCAGAACAAAGGTCCACTCTGTACAGTATCCTCTCTCTGACACTTCAGCTGCTGTGGAAATAAACAGAACAGTTCCTTCTCCTCTAATTTGCTTATTTACAAGATTACAAGTCAAAAAGCGCTATTAAAGAGTTATTTCCCATTCAGGAAGGATTCAAGCTCTAGACTATGAAAAAGGCTGACCAGATACAAAAGTAAAACTAGGTAGCTTTCTTTTATATATCAAGACCATTATAAAAATGTATCAAATTATAAATATAAAAATATATAAAATATATCAAGACCACTAAAAAATTATGATAAGAAAAATATGGAAAATAATCTATTAAGATCCTAAGCTCCTGAAGGGTGGACAGGGGGTTATTTAACCTTCCATGACTTACAGACTCCACAGAATCACAGAATGATATGGGGTTGGAAAGGACCTCTGGAGATTATCTAGTACAACCCCCATGCCAGTGCAGGTCCACATAAAGCAGGTTGCACAGGAACATGTCCAGGAGGGTTATGAATGTCTCCAGAGATGGAGACATTCTCCACTTTCTTTGAAATTTATTTTAAAAAACATCCTTTTTTTCCCCCATTTTATAATGTGTAACATACAAACTCTACTCTTCTGAGCTCTGCACTGCAAATGCTTACAGACATAGTTGGTTAAGTCCAGTGTGGTCTTTCAGCAGACCAGACCTCAATGAAGCCAACAGATTTGTAGCTTTGGAAATGATTCAATGTTGTGAAATATTTGCTAGTAACCCCACAATCCGTAAAAGGTTGACAGCCTCCAAAATATCACTTGAGACCTGTGACAAATTTAACATACCTTGGAAACAAGGCAATTGAGGCAACATGATATACAGTCTCAATGTTGAAACCGATAGAATTGTGAAATACCTATTCCTGTTTATTCAAGTTTGAAGACATTCACTAGGACTTTAAGAAAGGCTGTTTTGATACAGCTACATTTTCCCCATTAAATTGAACTTTAACTTGTATTTTGCAGTCTAGAGTCCCTTTGAACATCTCAGTTCCCACTCCACAAATGCCTTTCTCATCAGCATGCACCGCAAACAGACCTACTCAAAATAAAACCTCCGTCCCTAAAACCTCCTACAGTCTTAACCAGCAATATTTCTTCTTGCCTGACTCCACTGCCAAAGTGTGCCTTTGCCCTTATGGCCAGTTGGAGTGCCCACAGTTCTTGCAGGTGACGTGAAGCAAGAGAAATTATTCCATTACTTAAGGCACTGCCATTCAGCTACTTGTTGGCATCTTGGCTCTGTGCAAGGTAGAACTGCCATATGCTTCAACTGCCATTGTAGAACAATGGATATTCAAGGTATGTTTTAGTCTGGAGGATGTAAATTACATCACTTGCAATCTTATCAGACATCCCCTAAAACGGTAACATTAGCAATTTAGTATCCACTTCTGTAACCTGTTTTTTAATACTTTAGGAATATTTATTAATGGTCATATACATAAAACATTTCATGTTTATGAAACCCAACTGGAAACACATGAACTATCACTTGATTTTAAAATCAATTCAGTATAGCTGTACACTCTGAAGGTTACCAGGGAACACTCAATAATACCATTTTAAGACATGTCACTTATATGGTGAACTGCAACAAGATGCAGGTAGAATTAATTCTTCAACCCCTTTACTTTTTTCATAGAAATGCTTTGGAAATCTATTAATCCTAGTTTAACTTTTCCCTATTCTTTCTGAATTTCACTTATAAATTAAAAGTTCCAACTCAAAGTTAAATCAGCTCCATTAGAAACCACGTACATTTTATTATATGTGCAGTTAAGTCATAACTTAAAAAAAAAATAAAAAAATCCAGGATAGCAAATACTGCAGCACTGCCAAAATAAAGTTCCAACATCAACATTAACTTTTGCTCAAACTGACATTCTATATTTTTAGCTCTGCAACATGAATGCTACGTTAACTTTTTTAAAAAACTGTACTTAGATAGAATAGTTTTTCAAGTAAAAACAAAATGCATCTCATTGTGGAGAAAGCTCTTCCTGCCAAACCCAGAAAAGAAAACATTTTATACAGGTCTAACCTTTCGGTTTCCTACTTAGTGAAGAGCAGTGAAGAACCAGCAAATTTACTTGGTGATAAGAATACCTCACCAGCAACACAGTGTTTCATAGTTGTGCTCCAAACTCACTGCCTACAAGCTTCCCGTGATAGTTTCAGGTTCTGAATTTCAGTGATTCTGTTGTTAGCGACATACAACCTACCTTGTTAAAAGACTTGGGTTCTTCCAATGGCATTTTGCTGAGATACAGCTAAACTAAGAAAAGGTATTTGAGTTACAACTTGGAAGCTGGTGGCAAGATATATTCTCTGCAAGAATCCCACAGCTCTGCAAAAACCTACTCACTCAAATGAGAAGCTCACATTTCTTTTCCCTAGGTAAAAACCTGAGATTACAAGGTAAACCTCTAAGATTAGAATGTATATCCCTGAACTGAAGACTGCACCTCTAACATATAAAAGACACAAAAAATGCTACATAGGCTTATTTACACATTGGCCATTTACACAGTATAAATACTCTAAGTTACATGGCTAGTTTTTCACATATGGGATGTATTTTTAATTTATGCAAAAGGCATCTGCAGAAATGTCTCAGTTCTGTTTAATGCTTTTTTTGTGACGGACTTGGATTTTATTGGAAGTTGGACAAAAATACTTCAGTATAACTTGTACCAGTAGGCTACGAAGTCCACGCTTTATAACGATCAGTAGTCATACCTCCAAGATGAAGACACGAAAATCAGAATTTTTGTAGGACACTTTGAGAAATTCTCATGTCACATCTGACGTAACTAACACTCAAGCCGTATCCTGTCTGCACAGATGCAATAGTGTCTTTAAAGGTAGAGGACACATTTTGCATACGTATCATAAGATGATAAAACAATAAAACGAGATATTATAAAACTAACATAAGCGTAAATAGTTCAAACTGTGATTTTCCAAGCATTTCAAAAAAGCTTTTCAATGCTTACAGGTAAACCTCTCATTAATAACACGAAGTTTAAAACTGTTTCAATCCATTCCAGCTTTAAGGAAAGGAAGGTAAAAGCTGTAAAGGCACAGATATCAATAAGGGTCTATGTCAAAAAGCTATCTGTATCACTACAAAGTTATAACACTTCCTTATCCATGTTTCACATCTGTTTTGTGTTTTAGCATTGTCACTTTTATCATAGGTCCCGTGGTATCTGGGTTTGCCATAAAAGTTCCCGTATCTTTTGCTTTCTTCTTTCTCATGGAGTTTTCTAAATCCACAACAATCCTATGCCAAAGATGAAAAGTTGAAATATTCCCCATGATACAATACATGATCATCATAATGAATGTTTAATGATGATATCATATTTATATTTCATGGACTTTATACCAAATGGGCTTTAGCCTACATGATGTATGGTTATGACTCTTTTTAATCAAGATATGACCTAAAAGGGTGTGTTATGAATTGGTACACAGTTCACAAGGGTGAACACAAGGGTACAAACTCCCTTTTGACTAAAGACTAACACAAACTTCAGAGCAAGTACAAATTCTCTAACTTCCAGCATAGTATATTAATTTTTCATGATCACCATCTTAAAATACTGTTTAAAAATCTGTAATTTTTGAAGAATAACATTAAAACACTAAAGTACTTATTACCTTTGCTTCTCTTGCCATTTTACAGTATTCTGCAATGACTATACACACACAGAAATACACACTCCTCACTCTCTGAAAAATCCACATAGACGCAAGAAAATAATTATGTTATTACACAGCAGCAATCGCTATGCTACTCAATAGTAAACAGTTGTTAACTACATACAAAATTAAATTGCAAATAAAATATGTAAAATTTATCCGTTCTAATCGCTCTCATTTCTTTTAAGTGCCTTTTTTAGACAAAAGCACAAAATGTGAGTCCTAAACTTGTGGTGGTGTTTTAAAATCAGATGTTCAGTCATTGCCATCAGCAGTGAAACTCATGAACCTGACACGAGTCCCTCCAAGTGCCACAGCTTTCTGTGCAATGTAACATGCTGATCATCAGGTTCAAGCAACCATCTCTTCACGTGCCAACAACCCTCTGTTCTTCTTATTAGAAATATCAACCGGCTATAGACTCTTGCCACATCAACAATACTGCCACATCACTCGTGGAGTCCACTTGTTCAGCTTGTGCCACTGCTCCCAGAAAACTCAGTACATTTTCAACCACTGTACACTTGCCCTCTCATCTCCAGAAGAATTCAGGAGAACTGAAAAACCAATTGTGAAATCCTGAAATTATGTTTCCAAACTCTCTCCATTCCCCCATCCAATACGCTCTTGCCAAGGTTCTGGTTGATTAAGCTGTGGCTTAAAGGATCAAACCCCCAAACTTAAGAAACACCTTTGACAAAGGACAACACACCTCAATACACACACACACACACAAAAGGTAAGTGTCCTGTGAAAGAGAGAAAAACTCATCAACTCGCTATGAAGTGAATCATCTGGACTTTTCCAGTACTGATCACAGTAGTTGGTATTAACACAGGTCATACATATTTTCTGAAAAAATGACATTGTCTTGAAAGAAGCACCAGCTGAGAGAACAACTGGCTGATTCCTCTATTGACTTACCTAGCATAATGGACTTCCATATTTTTGTTACTGTCTAACAGTAACAGCCAGGAAATCAAACAAAGAGAATTATACATCACTCAAGAAATTCTAGGTTTGCTTATAAATTTCACTTGAATATTAAACTCAACTAAACTAAACTCAACTTGCCAAATCAGACCTAATTTTCTTTTATGTAACGTGCAGCATGCATTAATTCATTATTCTCATTACACTACCTTAATTCTCACTGCTTAAGTCCTGTAGTATTGAAAAATTAATAAAGGATAAGAAACAGTCTAGAACAGAGAATGCAAATTGCCCTTGTATTTTAGATGTGTTAGATCCACAGATCACGTACAACCTCCTATGAATTCAGACTTCGTAAAATAGAGGCTTTCTTACGCTTACCCTTGTAATACAGATCCTTTATCAGCCTAGATTTCTTTTTAAATTATTTCCTTGCTGTTGCTGTTAATTAAAGTAGTTTAAACAGAACTGCTGCTCTATTATTTTACTACTCCTATTTGATATTTGTTTGAGATTTTTCTCTTCTAATAGTGGGAACTCTTTCCAATTTTCTAACTTTATTTATTCATGGTCATTACTTTATGTCCATCTGACCCTGGATCTACATTGTTATCCTCCTTGGCCAGCTTTCCAGGCTCCTTGATATTCACTCCAGTGTTTTTATGAAAGGTAATCACATTGTATCACAGCTTCTGCTGTGTGACGATAAACACCTGAGCCTTCGACTGTTCCTTAATGAAATAGGCTTTACTACTATAATTATTCTTTCAGCCACAACTTAATTCCTCTCTCTGAACATCAGTAAACAGAACTGCAAGCCATATTTGAGTTATCATTTCACTGCAACTTCGTGAAATAAGAATAAAGTTTCTGCACTTAGATGCATCTTTTACACCCACATCATGCCTGATGGTTCATAATGATCCTGCGATCACCAATTACACAATCTTTTCCTCCTCCTGTGACTGCCAGCTAAGTCATCGGTCTATAAAGCAAATCTATAAATGTATTATAAAAGTTTGGTCTGTTTAAAAATTCTCTTGTACCACCCAGCTCTGAATTTACCACTCAAGCAAACTCAACTCCCCATGTGCTGCTTCCAACCTTACCTTCTGTTCATATAAAGCACCCAAGCTCAGTTCTTTGTGACTAGAACTGGCAAGCAGCTTACCAGAAAAGAGAGATTTTTTCGTCTGAAAATATGGAATCATCAAAAAGAATATGCTTTCTATCATCTAAACCACTGCCTTCTCTCCATATTAACATGAACAAAGGTCTCACTGAAAACAAGGCAAAATTTACTGGAACCCTGTCTCTCACTCTGCCAGCTACATTTGCTAAAGCGGGACTTCAGAACAATCATACCAAGTTACACCAAAGGTACAGCTTCCATTGAAGAGCAGCCAGCTTCACATGGAGAATGAAGTCTTTTAAGAAATGGGAAAGCACAGAACAACAGACAGACACATAATAGGATCACTAGCGATAACAGAAATCCTACCATTTGTTATTTCCAATTTGTTGTTTTAAGGTCATTGTTACATCTGACATTCTGTTTTTACAAATATACCTTTTTTCATCTCAGTTTCCTAGATCTAACTAGTTTTGTATGTTAGTCTTTAATACTACTTACTTTTGCTGTATTGTACGGCATGCAACATGTTACTAGATCGATACAGTGGTGAAAATTGTTTCTCATAAATAATGTGACAGCAGGTTCATTACAACATGTATAAGCTTTCACAGATTCTCCTTTAAAAAAAAAAAAAAACAACCACAAACTGTAAGAAGTTGTTTACTGAAATTAAGCATATGTTATTCTTTTCACAGATTTATTGCTTCAACCGCACATTGTAAATGGACTCCACTGTACACTCTTTTTTTGGCAGCATTTACTCAGAAGTATAGTTTAATTGCAGTTCGCTTCAGTAAAATTAGTTGTGTCAAAACACTGGAAGAGGCTCAATGCTTTAAAACACAGAACTCATCCCAAACCCTTTTAAGTCTTGCACTGAGAAGGCACAGCATAATTTAAACATACAGAAAAAAAAATTTAAATCGCTAGTGCACCATAACTCAAATTTCAAAATATTAAATGTTAAAAGGAGGTAAACAGGACAGCGGTGTTGAATGAAATCCTATAGTTCTTAAGATGACTCTTTCTGGAACAACTACAGAAACCTTTATAAACAATCACTACCCTACACAGACTGTCCCATGAACTAGATGTCTGTATGCTGTTCTTTCTCTCCATAGAGACAGGTCTAATCTGTTCCAGTATGAGGTAACGAACGTATCTTTAATAATAATTTATTAGAAAATACTATCATAAGGCAATTCTAAGTGCTATTTTCAAATGCTTCAAACAGAAATGTAACAAATATGAATTATAAACTCCTAAAGCTGTGTACCACTCCTGTTGCATATATTTTCTAAAAAATAGGTGCAAACCAAACTGTGTCTAACTGCATATAACTTATTCCCAACGTGTCACATGAAGAGAATTCTGTTACCTAATGATTCGCAATACAGATGCTACCAATCCTCAGATAATTTAAAATTTTGGGGGTTGAAGAGGTATGACTGGACAAAGAATGTCATCTATGAGCCAGAGAAAAAAAGATAAAGAACAAGGATAACCAACAAGAGCCCCAGAATCTTTATTGAAGCCACAGAACGATGGAAATGTGGGTCTCATGGAGATATCAATCATTCACATGAGCTCATTTTAGTGCCATCCAACCTATACATATAAAATATACATATAAATTTATAGTTATGGATAGTTATCAGCAGGAACCTCATGAAATTCAGCAAGGATGGATGCCAAGTCCACCCCCTGGGACAGAGTCACCCGCTGCACTGGTATGGCTTTCCCATTGGTGGATGGATGGAGGGATAGATGGATGGATGGATGGCAAGCAGACCTGCTAAAATGGACTTGGTCATCCTCGTGGGCAGTAGGTGGAGCATACAGTACAACAAAGGGATGTATGCATATAAAGAGAAAAATCTTCATGAAAAATTTACATAATCCTACTGAAGTGTCACATACCTTCATGAAGAAAGAAAATTTACTCAAATATCTTCGTCAAAGGTATTAAAAAAAATCAACGATGCTGCAATCCTGCGTGAATAATAGAACATTTCTGCATATAAAATTTCTAAAAGCTACAGCAGCTCATTCAGTACTTCCTCAGTTTAGGCTGAATAATCCCTACAACTCTGTTCTGCGGGAATTTGGGGGGTTTTGCTAATAACAGCTGCTCTATGGCCCTGCCTACAGCAACGTCACCACTTCGCACAGAAGGCATGTGCAATTGGCTGTGATGTTGTACTAAGTTGATGCAGTCCTGATCTCTCATTTCTAGTCCAATTCTATTATTTACTTTTTCTCTGTCTTTGTTTTAAGCTTTGAATTCTAATGTTGTTCTGTCACTGACTTGCAATATAAATTTGGCCAAGATATTTATGCTCATGTATTCTTAACTAGCATTCAGTTTGGGGAGCATATATGTATACGCTGAATACTAATAATATGAGAAATTCAAAACTAGTAGCTGTATTTTAAAAATTTGACATAAACCACAATTTAAAGCCTAGTTTTCAAGTGAAACATCTGCAAAACAAACAATTGCAGTTGCATGCCAATGTACATACATGAAAAATGTTTGGCAGAAGCATAAATACTCTAAATCCTACACAGCTATAATTACTGTGTAAACAAACATATTTTTTGGCTAAGCTGGAGCTACCTAGATTTCGAACACACATTCTACCTAGATTTCAAATACCTAGATTTCGAATACACATTCTCTACAGCTATACGTCTATTAATCTATCAAGTGTTTAGGCTCTACATCCTTTAAATGAAGGGGGGAAATGTAGAGGGAAGAAAGAGAGACAATATAGAGATTATCTGGATTTTGAGTTTGCAGTACATGAAATTCCATTTTCTTTCACATACACAGTTTCATGTTCACTCAAGAAAAGTATTCCGAAGATATATCTTTAAAATCATAAATTCAAAATTATTAACACCTAAAGATTTATACAACTACAAATTAAGAAATGCAGGCTTACCACAGGCATGTTCTTATTTCTTTTCCTTATGCAGCACTCTGGAAAGTTTACAAGGTACAGAAAGCCTACTACTCTTAGCACAGGTGACTTTATTTTATAAAATTTTAAAAGGAAATTACTATTTCTGATCCAAGTGCTACAAGCCATTGTTGAAATGGGAAGCCAAAATTTACATTACATATGTGACAGTCAATTTAAAACCTATTTTCAAGACACATGGGGTTAAAGACACACTGAAAAAACTTGATTTCTAAACTTAAATTAAAAAACTATACTGTATGCATTTGTTCCAGGCAAGTATGCAAGGATTCACTAATATCACTATTGGCAAGGCAGACTTCATCAGTGGTACAGCTATTAAATGAGCAGAATATCCACAACTGCACACAAAGCACACTCTGCAATCCTTAAGGAAACAAATACGATATTTTCAACCTTAGATGCCTAAAACAATATAGATTTCATGGCAACCATAACTATGTCACTAAAGAAACCATCACCTATTCTGCCAACCCACCATGATCATTTCTCCCTTTAGTCAGTAGCTCCTACTCATTACCTCAGACGGTTGAACTGATTAGTAAAACTAATTAGATTCTGGAATTATTCTTATCTCTCTATATTTGCTTCTATTACAGAAGAAACGGAAGCTTTGTGGAAGGGCTAGAGAGCCTTAAAGGTTGTCTCTTTATTCCAATGAAATAAGATGAATTAATAAAATAGGTATCTTTTGCTCAGAAACCTTGCCTAACATTAAGTATTTATTATCGTTTTAAGAATAATGACACTAAAGACCATCCTATGTCTCTTTCAAAACCACTGTGTTTATCTCAACTGTGATCAAGCCCTGATATTATGGCAAGAAGGTAATCACATTATAATTAAGATCAGAAGAGACCTTCTCAATTTTATAACATTAAAAGGGAAGATAAATGAGTTGTTGTTGTTGTTAGAGAAAAACCATTTCATGGATGACAGCCCCAAAACTTTCAATCTGCTCTGGTCAATATATGGTCAATAAAGCAAGATACAATATTCCACCCTCTCTGTCTAAACCCTAAGCAGATCCAGATCTGATTTCATACCTATTTAGATCAATGGTAGTGCTGTGATAGTAAATATAAAGTTATGTTATATAATCAAGATTCTGATTCTATGGTGTGTAGAAAAGTTCAGTCTGTATCTTTATGTTACAAAATTAATTTATTTAAAAAATAATAATTAATGAATGGAACTAAAGCTAGTAAAGAGAAGGAAACTAGAAAGCAATATCTGTGCAAAAGTAACAAATTGGCCACCTAGCTTATTCCTCTTCACTTGCATGAAAAAAAACCTAATAGTCAGAAATTAATTTAATTAAAATGGAATTTATTATTCGACTAAGAGAATACATAAACCTTCTGTACTTGCAGTTCTAAATGGTCAACTACAATCAGAATCTTTTGGGCTTTTTTAAAAGAAGTTCTTTCAGCAGTCTCCCAGCATTTGGCCTTCAGGTTTCATACTTTAATCTTTCCTTATGTGGACTAGAGAATTACTTTTTATTTATATCAGTTCTCATTTTCATGTAAGCCTATGTTTCAAGAAGCTGAAAGACATAGTTATAATACAACAACTCACGAGGACCGTGCTTTCAGTTTGGTTCCTCAAAAACACAATCGTCACAGCTGACCATGACTCAAGCACAGTTTCCGAATGATCTAAAGGTAGTAACTACCATTACAAAAGGAAGCATTAACCAACTACCAAGGCTGTGAAACCAAAGGAAAAAATTCAAAGACATCAAAAGCTTGAGTCCTATGGACAAAAGTCTTCATTTCATCCTCCACACAACATACAGTAGACAGATGTTTTATGTTGCATGACTTCAACTCCATTGCTGGTGCATGCACTGACTGACTAATGAATGAAGATGCATCTTGTTTGTCACCTCAAATGTTCTGGAAAGCCTTATTTTATTTTGCTTCAAAAAGTAAGCTGGAGCAACACGCCCAACCGACCACGGATGACTAATATAAATATAATAAAATAAACTGCAATCAAACTGAAAACCAAGATACAATTATACATGAACAAACATGATACAGCCCTTTACTTGCACACTTCAAAGCAGAACTGGCATAAAAATCAATTTTTAAAACAACCACCTAACCTGTAAATTATGTCTGTCAGATTGTCATAACTGAGTGATGCATGATGAAAACGATCACTTTGTTTTGCTCATCAAGTATATGCTGTATTAAATGGAACACCACCGCTGATTTACCATTTAAAAAAAATTCAAAATCCCAACCATATCCGCTTTCCAGAATAAATACAACAGCTTCTCTAAAGTAAGCCAGGATTTAAAAAAAAAAATATTCCATAAAACTTAAGTTAAAAATTCTTTACAATGAACTGGTTTAGTGATATTCCAGACCATTTATTATATAACAACATTTCAGTAATTATTAATATTGTATAAGAAAGTCCCTTTGCATAGCTAAACACAACTAGTCCTAGAAAAAGCAACACCTAAGGAAAAATATCATCTATGGAAAAAATCCTTGCAGTTAAAGACTCAGTGTCTGTAAAGATGTGTTTCTTTAGAGCATTTTGGTGTAATATACGTAACTTCAGCACTTCTTGTGGCAAGACTAAAAACCACTCTTTTTGGAGTATCAATCAAACTGCTGTACCTTTAGATAATGAAACTGCATTAACCCTATTTCTTTAGTGCAAGCCTGTATTTAATCCCGTAAGAATCTGAAATACTATTTTATGCAGGCAAAAATATAATAGTACACAAAAGATGAGCGCAAAGCATTCTACACCGAGTCCCACGAAGGAGATTTAAACAGAAAATATCAGCAACCATGTCTGTAACCTGCATTAGATAAAACACCTAGACTAGCATCAAAAAGACCAATGCAAGAGATCTGAGTTTAAATTGATTCATCCGTGTAAAACACTCAAATAGTGCATACCAATGAGCTACCATTGTTCAAAACCATATGCTTTCATTGTAGCCACAAAGGGATGTGGCACAGCTCCAAAACCCGCCCATGATTGCCCATAGAGAAATTTAATCTCTGCTAATCCTTATTGAAATATCTATCCACGACTCCATTATTTTGGTTTTCTTCTGAGAGAGGGGCTGAACTGCATTCAAAGACTATTTAATTCAAGGCAACACTCCATGAAACTCAGCTGAATTCAAATCTACAATTTGCCAAAACTACTAACTGGAAAACAGTAATTCAAGAAAGGAAAATAAATTGTATTTATGGGCATAGAACTATAATTCAACAAATCAAGTTAGTCCATCTATAAAATAAAGTTATGCTTAGACGTTTTATATCTCTGTCTAGGATTACATTAATCCAGAACTGGTGGTTTTACGAGAAATAAATAAGACTCTCACAATTTATTACCATTTTAGATTCACATGCTTAAAAACATTAAAAACATATAGAAGTCATATACTTCTATGACTCCACTCCTAACTGAAATTCATATTTCATTTTATTTCCAAACTATGCATAGTTTTTTTTACTTTTAACTTCTTAGTCCAGATTCTTCTTCCCCTTCTTCTGGGAAAAAAAAATACTAATTTACCTTTTGTTGCACATAGAAACTAAAGTTCTGCCACCCTCATGAAAGAAGGAACAGTACCTAATTATTTTTCAAGGACTATTATTTTAACTAAAAGGAAAAAACCAGATTTTGGAAGAAAGCTTTTTTCCTTTTTTTAAAAGCTAGAGAGCTTGATTTTATGCGCGTAAGAATATAAATGGTGAGCGGAATAGAGTAGCAAGTAGCATCAGTCTGACTGGACACTTTTAAGTAAATTTGCTTATATGAAACAAGCAAAAGATGAATCACCAAAAATGAAGTAAGAAAGGAAGGTTAGCTCCAACGCAAATAATTTAGTATTAGAAGCAAAAAACGCACCAAATGGACAAAGAAGAAATTTTTGTTATTATGCTTCCTTAGATAGGTCACTACATAAGAAACAGGTGATCAGCCGGAAAAAGGGAAATATAGTAGGACTATCAGCAAGGAATTGGAAAATGAAATTTTTTATATGTGTCCATTTTAGTCTATAAACCCTCTTCTACTTTAAATACCTCACTCCCCTCATATGTTACTTACTAAATATTTGGGGTGATGTCCATTTATGTCCTAGAGGGACAAAAGATTGGGGATCTATCTAGGCATAAGATCACCTAAGCAACTTCCCATCCCCTAACTTGCAACAAGCTTGAAAATTCTCAGAAAATTTAAAAAATTTCCTATGTTAGAAGAGTTTCGCGCAGAGCTTACAACAGAAGCACACATCCAGACAGCTTTATGCTTAGACGGTACTTTCAAAAAGCAAATTAAGCAAGAGCACAACTAAATGTTAAGCCCTAAGATTATGTCTACAAACCTGGCTTTATGTTCCCTGCACATACCAAGAATAAGAACTCACCCTTCACCCACTGCTGTATCCCAGAATAACAAGGATTCTGCTTTTTTTTTGTCTCCTATCAGGCCCCTTTTTTCTCCCGTCTCACCATCTTCAGAAGAAAAGCAAAGCACCTCATACAGGAAGCCTTGAAGCAGAGTTACACCTGAGCTTTCAACTTGTTGTTGAATTTTCAAGTTTATCATCCAGTCGCCAGGCCAAATGGTGTTCTCACTGACAAAAAGAGCACTGAGAAGCATAAACATATCCGAAGCAGTTTAACATTTTATATAAAAGATGGCATTACTATAATGGCTAGAGCCATTACTTGGGCACTTCTCCCAGCCAGCATCTCCTTAAGCCCAGAGGGATGGAACACGACATATACTCTGTACTGAATCATAAAACGTTGTCCCCAGCTGAATTAGCATCACATGCAGAAATACCTCTGTTTTTCTTAACATACTGCTATCTAAATAAGCTTGACCTGATTTGACCTAGTTAAACTTCTGACATCAAATGAGAACTTAAGGTAGCACAGCTGAGATCATAAAACAAGCATATGCAATTGTTGGAGGATAATCACACAGAAACGAAATCACTTCACAAGTCAGTTTTGGGCACATTTCTACATTTTTGGATGTAAAACTCATTCAGAAAATAATTCTAACTGAAGTACTGGTCGATCCAAGAAAAACATTCACAGCACAGACTTCCAAAAAATTTTACTTCTATTCACTTACGTGCAGATGCATGTATTATTAGCAACTAATGTTACGATACCCACTTATCATTCTAAATACATTGCTCTGCAATTAACACCAGAAATGTTCTCCATTCTTTCCCTTCCAAATAATACTTGCTCATTTTATGCCATTATTAGAAACAATAGAAATAACCAAGAAGACCAGTTGTCCGGGCAATGACAGGTTAACAACAAAAGGTTGACTGAACTGCTAATGCACAACAGATGTACATCTGATTTTATATATAATATAGATATTTTGGGCTATTGGTTTATAAAAGCTTGACCAACCATGGTCTGGCTATGCAATATAACACACACATGCACGTGCTCAGCATATTTCACACTATTTCCATTACGTTGCTAAACAAGGACCTACCAAGCAACCCTCATGCAACGTCCCTAAAGTCACCAGTGAGAGACCTGAGTAAACCAAGGAAAGGCACATGCGCTACCAAAGAACTTCTGCAAACACCTCATTCTCCCTCAAATCCAAATGGCTTCGACTCATCCATTTCTACCCTGGTAGATCTCTTTATCACACAGCAGAGAGAGTCGTGCACCCTTTGTGTGCTACCTCTACCGGATTACCAGTTTTCACTGACAACTCCTTGAATATCCTCACCTACTATCAACCCCACAATGACTCTCACACCTGATGCCTTCTGTTGTTTCCCCCTATTTCCCAGCTCCTCTATTTTTATGGTATTACATCTTGGAAATCATGGATGTTCCTATTCTTTCCCCTGTCACAATCTGTCATTAACTACCAAAAAGAATAAATCTTTTAAAAAAGAAAGACAAAGAACACTGCTTCTAAAATAAAATTGAAGGGGTTGCAACACAGAGAACATTTGTTTCTTTTAAAAACCCTGGTTAATTTGCCGTAGAAGAAACAACTGGCACATATCATAAAAAGTAAGGGATACAAGACTTGGAGAAAATGCTAATTTTCACTAACCTTAACAGTTGTAGCTAGGAGAGGCTCAGTGCTCTGTCTTTTCTTTTTAAAGCAGTTACCTTCAAATTAGGTGGTCCAAACTTCACTCATTTAACTAAGACAAAAATTTTAATAATTAATGGATTTACCTAGTTTTTCTGATTTACCACCTCACTTCTGTATCTTGCAGAATAACCTTGATAATTTTATGAAATTTATGAACAGAGCAAGGCTGCTTTCTGTTCAGGGCTGACACTTCCACTCATGCCCTACCTCGCTCACTATGTCTACTGATGACAAATTTTACATTGCCCATTTAAAGAGGTTTAAAACACAATTAAGGCATAAGTTAAAGTTAACAAAGCAAAACTTGGCGAATGTGTGACCTGTGAGAAAGTGATACACACAGAGTACCCTCATTAACATATTTATTTCTGTCCCTCTCAGCAAAGTTTCATTTCTTTAACTAACTTGCAATGGAACAGTAGGCAGACTGTGCACTAAGAAGTAACGAGTTTAGAATTCCAAATAGGTAACTGAAAAAGCCTCCAAAAAAACCACCTGTGATTTCCTGCATCTTTCTGTCTTGATTTAGCCCTAGTTGTCAAAAGGAGAGATCTAAACACATATTTTACTGCTTGTATTTTTCCTCTCTTTCATTTCAGTATCCCAGGAGGCTGGGTGCACAGAAGGAGGGAGTATGTACTTCATTTCATCCTGGCAGCCTTTAAGGATAATCCTATTTAATTTTACAGTCCTCCCTCCACAATGTCAAACTTTAGCCTGTATGTATCAAATGAACCATGAATATTGCTAACCATCTTTTTTCTTTTCGCTTTTATGAAAAATTGATGGTGATCTCTGTCTTCTAATGCTTACCCTCAGCACAGAAGCAGCTGTAATTGTCTCCAGTTTCTTTTGGAAAAGCACTTGGTCTAGAATTTACTCAATACCAATGAGTAACTGCAACATCACTGAGGTGGGGAGGCAGGGGTGCTATTTTTGGTTGACAAGAGGCTTGGTACTTAACCCATTTCAGGCTTGTACTGTATGGTCCAGGATGTGTAAAGGGGTAGTCGCTTTCCAGGTTGATCAAAGTAAGAAGTCTATTAAGAAGTCTCAGAACTTTACACCAGGAGCTCACAACCTTTAATAGCACAGCTTCCCAGGGCCAATTTATTGAGTTACTCCTGACCATGTGCTCCAAGAGCCTCACAAAAGCAGGGATGCTCACAAAAGCAAGGATTTACCTTGCACGTGTGCAGCGCAGGCTCACTACTCACACCCAGTGCAAACAACTTCTGCATTCCCAGTCACTGTGACCCTGTGCCAGGAAAGGAGTTGCCACTGAAAGAAGCTCTACAACCAAAAGGTAGTACAGCTCTCCAAAACTGTCCAACCTGTCCAAAAATTCAAGTATGGTTGCCATGTCAGACACCACTCTCATTGCAGGATGTGTAACTAAGAACTACATCCACTGGGAGTTTTCCCATACAAAAATGGTGAAACGCTGTCGTTAAAATCCTTCCCTAGGAGGAAAGATGTCAAAACAAGGATTGAGCCTTTTCTCAGGCTGAATCCTATCCTCACGAGTGACTGTGGGCAGAACTTTAGCAACATAGAATATATTTTTTTATTTTATTACTATTGTTCTATTACAATTTCATTCATCTTCTTCTAAGAAAACCTGTAAAGTCAGACTATCCTCAATGGGTAGACAGAAAACAAAAAATTCCAGTTTTACAGAAGCTCTATTATGTGTTGTCCTGAATTTTAAGGGTCATGTGAACTTAGAACCCCCTAAAAAATCTAAAATATTTTGAATCCATCATGTGTCGTTCCCTTACTATTAGTTAATAGCACTAATCTTCAAAACACAGCTTGTGTCAGGAATAAAAAAATCATACACTTCCTGTAAAGGTGCTTCAGAGTTTTTTTCAAATCTCACTGAAGTAGCATATAAGCATTCCATTAGCCAAAGAAGTCACATAGGTTTTTTCACATCCTATTTTATTTCAGTTTTATTGTAAAGGTAGGATGTTATCATGGGAAGTATTTATTAAAATGCTGTTCAATGATATTTGGCACTTCTCTGCATGACACAGAACTACTGACATCCATTCTTTTGCTGATGCTGGCAGCACTGCTTCGGATAGTGCTCTTTAAATGAATGTGTAACAGCTGGAGTAAATCTGTGACTACTTCTCTATAAATTATTGATCAGATTTTTAAATACCTGCTTGTTAGTGGCAATGAGGCCTAATAAAAGCACCACACATTTCTCTAGAGAGACCTCTTCCCTGGATTGGATTGGAGAAGTGTTAAGACTTGTTCCGACTCAAGTCACTGGGAAAATGCACATTAATTTTCACTGCAAATACTATTTGACGCAGACTCTTCAGGGATTTAGAGAACTATGAATGTGCTATTGACCATTTCGCATTCTTCAGATGCAGTAAAAATACAGAACCACACAGACAAATTTTAAAGCTTCTCTCCAGTAAATTAACCCAGCTAGCATTGCTGTCTGCTAAGGCCAAACTCCACACGTTCTGTTAGACAACTTGAGCTGCATTCTCCTGTCCATCCTCTGTGTATACATTTGCTCCTGTTTGCACTTCCTAAGAGTCTAAACATATCACATTGCTTTAGGTATAAGAAGACACTCAAATCCTTTCTCTACCTAGCTGTTCTCTATTCCAGACTGCTTCAGCTAAAAAGAAAAAGAACCATTGGGAAAATCCCTGCCTGTCACCACATAACCATAGAGTACTACCTAAGCAATTAAGTGCTAAGAAAAAATGACGTCAAATGCCTCCCTTTCTGAAATGAAAGGCGTAGGGGATAAAGCACACATTTGCTGTGTTTACAGTTCTCTTTGGGGAAATGCAGTGAGACTACTTTAACTTCCATGCTAGCAGTGGAGCAGATCGTTGCTAAAGAACCAGTAGCCAGATTTCTTAATTCTAAGTCCACAGTAAGTTTCTCCTATAGCATGCTTTAAAAGAACTACCAGTTAGTTGTAAATTATATATTTTCTGATCACAAATAAAACTGTTCAACATTTTACATGCTTTCTTTCCTTATTTCAAATATTACCGCAAAAACACACGCAAGCAGTAGAAATGATCATTTAAATAATTAATAGTTCAGCTCTGCAATTCATCACTTTCAGAACAGCAGTCTCTCTGGCATCAGCAAGACTGCTTACATCGTGGTATTTGGCTAACGATGAACAACAAGTAGGCAGTCAGCATACAGATCAAGCATTCTTGGAAATCTATCATCTTCCCACAGCACCAGTGCAGAATCCCAAAAGGTACTCAGAGCAAACCCTATTGAAGTACAAAAAGGGTCTAAGAATTGTGTTCTACCAAGGAGTTGGATAGGGATGTCATCTGCTGATCATGCGAGCTCTGAGATTACATCAAGTTCATAGTGATGGAGTTTCATGCATCTCTCCAGTCTTTAGTTTGATTAGAAAATACCCATTGAGTTATCTTTCCTTCATTTGCCAAGATAGGTTGCCAAATAAAGCCAATGCTGGCAGTCAGAATTTGGTTAGTAACTATCTGGGAGTACAGCTCTCATTTTTCACTTCTATATTCACATGACTCACATGGTGTGCTAATGAACCACATTGTTATCGCCCCTCCACACTGGTTTTTGACTAAAAGCTCATGAAAAAACACACTACTAAAGGTCTCAGGAACTATGAAATAAGATCTACGGGGAACCTTTAATGTTGTGCTGTATGCTACATGCTTTTCCCAACTACAACCATTGAACTATTCAAAAAGTATCTATATCCCACTTCAAGACGAAAAGGTGCCTAACATCTGCAACAATATTCTTTTGTCTTTCTGCCTATAGAAGGATCAGTCAAGATTTCTACATAGACATTTTTTCCATTTCCTGAATGTCACTGGCATGTCAGATCTCTCCATACCTTGAGAAGCTGGAATGAACACCAACATCCTAACTTGGACAGTTCAACAATTTCATGCAAGGCCTTTACCTCCTTTTATTGAAGATCCATTATCTTTTCACAAAACCAGCCCTATACCATCAGCTACACATCTATCTTGTCATGTATGACCCTTCCCTGCACATCATGGTTGGACTCAATGATCTGAAAGGTCCCTTCCAGCCTAGACAATTCTATGATTCTGTGCTGGCCAATCTTCTTCTGTTGGTCTTTACACTTCTTCACACTTCTTCCTGTGAGGCAAAATCACTGTTGTCTGTCAGACAACAGTGGAGTACTGCATCCAGCTCTGGAGTCCCCAGCACAGGACATGGATCTGTTGGAACAGGTCCAGCAGAGGGCCATGAAAATGACAGGCAGAAAGAGTCGGGGTTGTTCAGCCTGGAGAAGTGAAGGCTCCGGGGACCTTTCAATACCTAAAGGGGGCCTACAGGAGAGATGCAGAGGGACTCTTTCTCAGGGAGCAGAGCAATAGGATGAGGGGTAACAGTTTTAAACTGAGAGAAGGGAGATTTAGATTAGATATTAGGAAGAAATTATTTACTATGGAAGGTGGTGAGGCACTGGAACAGGTTGCCCAGAGAAGCTGCGGATGCCCCATCCCTGGAAGCATTCAAGATCAGGCTGGACGGGGCTTTGAGCAACCTGCTCTAGTGGGAGGTGTCCCTGCCCACGGCACGGGGGCTGGAACTAGAAGATCTTTAAGGTCCCTTCCAACTCTAACCATTCTATGATTCTAAGACTACAGCTACGTTCCTCAGTGAATTAAGATTCATTAAAAGGCTACTATCTAAAGAGCAGAATGGTAGAAGTTTTGTGGTTAGACAGAGATGCTGTATTTCACACTGAAAAGAAAAATTGCTGAGTGGAATCTAATCTGCATATTAAGGGACTTACCCACTTGTTTGGCCTTCCAAAGTGCATGCAACCTAGTAACTCTAACCCAAAGTCTGCAAGGCTTTGAAATCAGAGTGTATCTAAGACATTCATACCATATTTTCTTGAAATGTCTTTACATTTAAAATGAGAAAAACAAATTGTCATTGAGTAACTACAAAAATTTATTTGTAGGGTCAAGTTTCAATGGATTTTTACAGATTAAAAGATAAAAATGTAGTTTGAAATATTGCTTGGCTCTTTTTGCAGGGCAAGGCCTAGAGGATACAGGGTGGAATATGTAATGTATGTATGAAGTTTTTTCAAGACTCCTGGAAACAGAGCAACTTACATATGTGACAAAGCCCAAGCAATGACTGAATAAAGAATGACAAATAACTTAAGATTTGTTATGACAACTTTGACATAACAGTACTGTGCATTTTTTTTTTTTTACTATGTGCCTGACGCAGCAACACTCGCAGGAAGAGCAGCTGCTTATCTATTTCACTGCAAACAAGACTATACAGTTGAGGATCATGACACCACCAGTCAACATCAACAACAGCTTCCAATTTTATTTGAGATACAAGGAACAGTTTCTATTTCAGCTGCAGCTTTCTGAATGGGGAACGTGATCTGGGCACATGCAGGCGTAGTCAGCCAGTAGGCTGGGAGTAAGCTGGTACTCCTAGGAAAAGTCTGACTGAATCAAAACTTACTAATGCGGTTCGTAGTGAACTGGGGTCTATTTAAACAGGGAATTTCAATTTATAACTAAAGTCAAAGGAATTACAGATATGCAATGGTGTACATCACTTCTGAGCGATAATTCTACCAATTTATTTGCAAAGATTTCTCTAAACTGATTTTACCCAAACACCGTGTCGAAGGAAGTAAAATTCTAACAAAACCAAGGAGCACAGAAGTCAACTGCTTTTCCAGAACATAAAAATCCTTTACCTGATTGCTTTCAAACCACCTTCAGTTGACTTCCAGTATTTTTCTTCACAATTAATCCTGCTACCATGCTTTGGAAAATCTGACAAAATGTCAATAATTAGATGCCAAGCAGTCAATAATTAGATGCCAACAGTTGTGTGAAACTTGGCAGTTTTACCTTGCAAGAGTGCAGGCAAATATTTTACTTGGTGTCAATCCACATATGTTCCCTCTCCACCACTTTAAGTTTGGGGTTTGACTTTTGAATAAGTACAAACAGGCAAATGAATAAGCAG
This sequence comes from Limosa lapponica baueri, assembly GCA_002844005.1. Classification (NCBI taxonomy): domain Eukaryota; kingdom Metazoa; phylum Chordata; class Aves; order Charadriiformes; family Scolopacidae; genus Limosa; species Limosa lapponica. Next base: position 227,580 of record KZ505841.1, read on the forward strand.
TCCAAATTTCCACATTTTACCTAGTTTCACTTCATGACCATGCAAATAAAAACCAGGCAGGCATATCTTCATGAATCAACAATGGAACAAGTTAGATGCTCAAATTCGGAAAGAAATACAAGAAAATACCTATCATACGACTGTGGTGATTTACACCCATCTAGCCACCCAAAAAACACTGGGTCATGATGACGTTAACTCTCCCTAGCGCCATTACTGTTCGTATTCTATATTTTGTAAAGTGCTACAGGCGTGTGAATTTATTATCCTATATAAAGGCCCAAAATCAGAATAATAGTAGTAATAATTGTTTTTGGTTTAAATCCTGCCAGCATTTTACATCATCCCAGCTGCTCTCTACTCTTTCCATCCACCCCCAAGTATCTTGGGATTGCAGCTCACTGGATCACCACTGCCGTTGTCAGTGTGCCCAGTTCTGGTTCTTTATCTGGTAAAAAGCATGACTGATCTGAGAGAAATTATAGCAGGTGAAATTTGTTTTAAATAAGGGAGATATGCCACAGAAGTAATAATTATTTAAAAGGTCTGACTGCATTAACATTTCTGCTGCGAATATACTCGTGTACTTCTATGGAGGAACTGAACAAAAAGAAGGGTATGGAGCCCCAAATCCAAGTAACTATAGGTTCCACGACTGGGAAGTTGTGAGGTAGAGAAAAAAGGCCAAATGAATGAGAGAAAATGAATAATGAATATGAGAAAGCAGACAGAAAATATTGGTAGAAGTAGGAAAGACAAAACAGTCTGAAAACTGAGATGTAGAGGATAAGTACAGTAACACAGATGAGAAAGATAACTTCAGAATATAGAATGGGAATGATGAACAAATGGATTACAGAGGGACTGGAGGAGAGATAACCATACAGGGAAAAGGAAGGAGAGTGAGCATGGAAGTAACTAATTGCAGGCACACACGGAGGAACAAGATACCATTAGTGATGGAGATGAGAAAAGTTGATGAAAGGATGGCATAAAAGTAAAAAGGAGATCCAAAAAAGAAAGGTATGGGACTGAGGGACAAAAGTGTACCCAGAAATGGGACAAAGAACATCAAAACTTTACAGGACAAGGGCACAAGTTAAGATTTGAGAAAAATTATGACTGGAATAATAAAAGTACGAATGGCAAAATGGTTAAAAATGGGGGTAAGTGCAGGGGTCGGACCCAAGCAGGTATGAAAGAAATGCTATGAAAGACCTCAGGAGAGGGATGAGAGTGAAAAGCAACAGATGAAGCTGACATTTGGATGGAGACCTTGGTGCTACCCCTGCATGCAAGGTCGTCTTACCAATCCACCACAGGTACTGAAGGAGGCGAAGGAGCCCGGGTAGCGGAGAACAGCACCACTGTAGTAACAAGCTCTCTCAGGTTGAGACTGTGCAGCATTGGCTGGGCTTTTGCCCTCACCCCCGAGCCGCTCCTCCACGGCAAAACCAGGAGCCAGGAAGCGGCTGTCCCTCTTGAGCAGCAGGTAGAGCTCCCGAGCAAAAGCTGGGATCCTCAGCAGCACCTCATCTCCATCCTCTGCTGGAGGTGGTGGTGGTGGGGATGGTGGCGGTGGCAACTGAGAGGCAGCACCAGACCCCTGGGGCAGGGGGGACCAGTGGTAAAACTCCTGAGACTCATACTCATCCTCAGTGTCCTCTTCTGCTGCCTGCCCCACGGCCTGCGCCTGCCCCTCCACGGAGGAGGAGACTGAACGCACCTCCCGGGAACTGCCGGCCACTGGGCTAGGTGTGACTGGGACACTGAGGGTGCTGCTCCGGTTCCCACAGCTGGGGTCAGCACTGCAGCCCCCACCACCACCGCTGCCACCCGTCGGCTCCTGCTGGCCCCTGCTCCACAGTGCGGGGAAGACGATCTCCCACTCCTCAGTTTCTTCTGAAGCATGGAGACCTGCAGGAAGGCCAGCAGATGCTTTAAATGAGTGGAGCACCCAGGTGCATATAGTATTTGCCAGAAAACTACCCTATGCCCTCCACAACATGCTCCTCCTGGCTCCCAGCCCACCATGCATCCCACCCAAAATACTGCAGGCTCCATTTGGCCCCTTCATCCTGCGCTCACACACGGCAGATGGGCCAGCCCCTACATGTCTCTGTGCCTGTTCAAGGGTCTGGGACACACCACCACCATTGTAAACACTGAGAGAGAGCTGGAGCTCAAGCAGGGCAGAAGTTGTGTTTGTATTTGTAGGAGCTGGGGATGTTCTTCACGACCACCACCTCTAAGCAAGTAGAGCTGCACAAAACTTTCATCATTTAGACAAAGTGGCAACTTTTTCATACAGCTAAAAAGAAAATGTTATTTTAGCAGGGAAAACCTGAACAAAAAATTTGAAAATTTCAACCTTGTTCTCAGCATGTTTTGCAAGACCCACCATGATTTCAAAAGTGCAGCCAAACGCGCACACACTCCACGGCCGTACATTTGCGAGCACACGAAAAAAGTGGCAGACGCATGCATATGCTGTATCATCATGATCACTTTCAATCAGAATGAACTATAATCACTAATTAGCAATGTCGGCGCATTACACGCACCGTAACACAATTTCACCACAATATCCCGCGCACCAGCACTGTGTTTAAAAACACAGGAGTACACACAACCTCCACCAGCCCGAGACAGAAGGCAGTTTAACTTACACATTCATCCTACGCACGCTGGGATGACACGGCAGCGTACGAAAACCGGTACCTCGTCCCGACGAGCGCCCCGCCGTGCGCCCTGACAGCGAGGGCAGGCATTACCTGATCACCCCATCCCTCACAGAGGACGGGCTCAGCCCTGAAAGCGCTTAACGACGGGCAGGTACCGCCGAGACACGGCGGCCGCCGCGAGGCTCGGCCCCGGCCCGCGGAAGGCGCGCACTTACCTGCGGCCAGCCCGCTTGACAGCACGCACAGCTGGTAGAAAACGCAGCAGACGCGGCTCAGGCGCATCCTCCCGCCCATCCCCATCGGCTCCGCGCCCGCGGGACAGCGGCAGGCTGGCTGCACACGGAGGGCCGAGCAGAGCCGGGCCGAGCGGGGAGCACCGCGGAGCGCAGCCACCTGGGCGCCCGCGGAGCAACCGCAGGCGAGGGCGAAGCGGGCAGCACCGGCAGCGCAGGATGCGCAGCCCACGGCGGGCGGGCGTGTGTGTGTGTGTGTGTGTG
>KZ505841.1:231112-297792 GCA_002844005.1 Limosa lapponica baueri
TTGCGCGGCCGCGGCCGCGGGGAGACCGCGCTTCGCACCCCGCCCGCCTCGCCGGGCGTGCAGGGCGGCGGCGGCGCACTGCCGTGCCGCGTCCCCTCCGCAGGAAGGGCTTCCCTCGGCCCCCTCGCCCTGCCGCACAGCCTCTTTTCCTCGAGCTCCGGCAGCAGCAGAGATTGACCGTTTCTGCCTGGTTTTGTGTAGTTTGGTTGGTTCTAAGCTCCTGATGCCCCCCCAGCTCCCCGTGGAAACCCATCACTTTCCACCCCGCCCTTGTCAGCGGAGGAATGATTAGGAGTCGAGCAAAAGCTTTAAGTGCACATCTAACATCAGCATAAACGGCAGAAGCAACAGGTAAACGCCTCCCTCTAGAAGCCTCATTTCTTATCATAACTTCTGCTGCTTTACCTACTGTTGTTGGTGTCAAGGGTGACTGTTACGCCTTAAGGGAAAGCAGAGCAATCTAGCGTGGAGAGGAAAGCCATCTGTGCCGTTTAAGAGTAAGCTATGAAGTTGCAAGAATTCTTTCGAAAAGTTAGTTGTATAAAATGAAAAGCAAAACAAACAAACAAAGATCACATGTTAAGGCTCCAAATAAAAAACACGTTTAGACTCCACAGAAGCCAAGTGCAGCTGGGGTTTGCCCTCTGCTGTGTTCAATAGCTGCTTGAAACCTATGCTGCGTGGGTATGTATTCTCAACTGACTGCAAACAGTATTTTTGATTAGTTGTTTGGTTTTATAGGGAAAAAAAAGTTACCATACAGCGGTCCTTTTTTTTTTTTTTTTTGGCATCTGAGCCAACTTACGCTAAGCAAAATCAGAGGGACTTGGTAAAAACAAGATGACAGATTTACATCTAGCAGTTTAGGAAGAGGGGAGTTTTCCAGAGGCTGCAAAGTAGTATTTGCCTGATAATTAGGTTACCTTAAAAATGCATTTAAACCGAAGCTTTGTTTCCCAAGTAAATAAAAACAAGCATACTAATTTGCTAGTTAATAGGCCCAATGCTGCAGCCTTTCCACAGCCAAAACTGTCCTTACAGCTGATTAGGAAATGCTGTAAGATGTAGTTTGTAAGCTTCTGTGCAAACACTAGATACAAATTCTGATTGCATGTTAAAAAAAAAAAACCTCAGGATACATAGACAAGATAAAAAAATACACAGAGAAAATCTTTACTTACAGTGCATACAGTTACATCCCAAAAGATGTAAGTGGGCAGCCAGCAGCAATAAGAGAAAAAGACGTGGTGTGTGTGTGTTTTAAAACTGTGAATTGCTGTAACTGTTTTCAATCTGCTGAAGTTAGTCCCTTTGGACCAAATTCTGCTTCTCTTATTCACATGTATAATCTTACTAAAAAGACAAAAGAACTGCTTTTGTCAGAAAGGTAAGCAGAACTTGGCCTTTTTAACACAAACTGTAGGGGGTAAAGAGACTATAAGAAGCCAATTGAGAAAGACTTTAATATGTTTGACTTTATCACCAGCCAAAAAAGGAGGAACATTTCAAGTAAGTCTCTCCATAAGAATGCAACGCGAGCTAAAGTCAATGTGGAGCTGCAACAAATTTCTTTAGCTCATTTTATGTTTTCTTTTTATCGTTTCAATAGTTAAAGTAAAAATATAGGGGGAAGTTCTCTATGTTTAACTTTGGGGGAAATGCACTATAAAATAGAGCCCCTACTGGTGTTCATTAGTTTTAACAAAGAGTCTGGTCATAGGTTAATACTGGTAGACGGTACTGTAGCCCACCACATGCTAACTGTCGTCACTGTGAAACTAGTGCAGAGAAGTCTATGCCTAAAAGAATAAGAATTAAAAGAACAAAACAATGCTTTCATACTGCAATTATTTTGCAGAGAGAATAATATTGTATCCACATGTACTGTACAAAAGACTTTATTTTCTTAAAGCCACCAAAGCTCTTTGCAAAATAGTTTTTATTTTACAGAACATATTGCATGTGTGCTGTTATTAACTATGTGTTCATAAAATTGGAAGCAATATTATCTTCAAACTCAATATAGAGTAAGATGAAAAGAAACAGTTTGCTCCAGTAGATTCTTAAAACTGCGCTTCCTATATGGAAGGTCTAAGCTTCTTGGCATTCTAAGGGACTCGTGCGGAATTGCAGATGCCTTAAGTAAAGAGCGTGTTGATTTGTAAAGTATAACAATGATCCAGACCATCTCACTGACATGAGAAAAACATTTCAGAAAATGAGGTAAAGAATGTGTCCTCGTCAGTCCTTCCTGATTGAGATAAATCAGCTTAATTTTGTTGAAATCAATAGAGATTTGGCAGTTTCCTCTCTGTAGTCCTCCCTGATTTTAAATATACAAAACTGTGCCATCGGTCCCTGAGGGGCAGGCAGGGCAAGGGCTCTCTCAGGCCACATCACAGGCTGACTTCTCTTATCTTCAGCGTGCTATTGATGATAGTGCCCCAATCACTGGTGACATACCATAGACATCTCAAGCCATCTTTTGAAAATGTGGAGGTTGTTCTTCACCTCCATATCCTTCACCGCTATGGTTTTATTTAAATCTGTGCTGCAGTTACTGTCTCACTTCATGTGAGCAAGGGTAGAATTTTCCCCCATCACATAGTGAATCTGCTTCAGCTATTTGATTCTGGAGATTAAGATAAGTATGAAAAAATCATACTGTTAATTCGAAATGTCAGCTTCTAGCAATACAGACACCACCATCAGTCAGGGATTTTCCTTGGTTTATTTTTTCTTTTTACTTAATATCTAACTGTAAAAGCTATCAAGTTTATACATGCAAAACTGATTTAAAATTACCTCAGCTTTACAATATATAAAAGATTGCCTCAAGTAATTGTTACCAAAAACCCTCAAACCTTTAATCCACTTCACAGGGAAATAGTTGTAATTATTTGTACACCAGCATTATATATATCTGATTGGTGTTATCATTGCTTTTTTTAAAATCATTGAGTACATTTGTTTCAAATTTTTACAACTTAGCCATATATGCTAGATGAATGGAAAAAATCCATTCTGTTTTGAATGGTGCTTGCTACCTTGAGGCCACATATCATATGACGGTTGAGATTAGAAACAGAAACTCACATCTTCCTGTTTCTAGGGTGCTTTGCAAATGTTATCTCAGCATAAATAAACTTATTTAAAGGCAGATTGAACTTTTTTTTTTTTTATGTGCAAGATATATGTGAACGAATGCAAATTTTCTCCACTTAAGTGTGAATGAAATGAGTTTTTTTCCATTTTAGAAAATGTTGTGTTCCCTATCCTTTCAACTGAACAGTGAATTTCCACTGCATGTTAGCTCACGGATCCTGAATGTTTAGTCTGTAATTCTATACTGTTATTTACATGCTCAAAATGAAGAGTTTATTTAAAATGTATGTATTTAAGACCACTTCAAACAACTTCTCTTTAGCAGATCTTGCTTCAGAGCAAATCTCACAGTTACATCTAAACTCAGTAGTACAATCAGATGACCTGTGGAGTAAGATGTGTGTTGAACGATTGTGAGCTTAATACCTCTACTGGTTTAAATTACAAAAACTTTAAAAGTGCAAAGCTAAGCTCATAGCAGCTCAAAGCTATTATGCTATGCCACCAATTCTTATGATCCTTTTCAGTTTAGGTTATTCAGTGACATTTACTCCCAAGTCACAGTTGTTACCTTGTGAGTTAACTTCAAGAACTCATATTGTGAAATTGATCAAGATCTTTTTGGATGGTACATATAGGTAAAAATACACTTTCAACATGCTATTTTTATAGGATGTTTGGCAGAGTCACCATCTAACCAGAATAAACTTTCACAGCTCTTTTAATATACCCTTTTCATTTGGCCACTTTTTTTTCCTCAGAAAAATTGATGCTTGACAATTGTTGACAATTTGACAGAAAACTGAATCTGTGCAATGGAAAGTACCAACTGTACGATGGAAAGTACCAACTTCTACTCAAGTTGAAGCGATTTAAAAGACAGCAAGGCTCTCTCTGTGAACCTGAGTCCCACACAACTTGCCAAGATAAAGTCTCCGACAAAGAGGAGCTTCCTCAAATTTCTAAACTGGAAATCATCTATCAGCAAATATATCACTTGGTCAATTATGGGGAAAAGGCTAATCCAGAATGACTACAAATAATTGCCATTTTTGGAACACCGTAAAAGAACAAGACTTCAAATTTGAAACCTGCAAGTCACCTGTTGGAGAAAAAAAAATTGTTAATGTGGGAGAAAGCTTCTCTGAGGCAGAAATTGGGTCTCTCAGTTTTAAACATAAAATGTAAATTAAACTAAAACAAGAAACAACATAATAGGTCTTAGAACAAACTCTGAGCACAGATTGCCTCTCCTAACTTTAAAACTCTGCCTGTGGGTAGTGGCTCAGTTAGTAAAGTTTCTTTCATACATAAAGTATTTCAAAGCTCTGCCTGATTTCTGCCAATACAAAAGCAAGTCCATCAAAATTCTGAGCTCTTCACATTCAAGCAACTTAGGAAGAAAGTGTATTTGCTGAATTTTCAAGAACATGAAAAGAACATCCTTCTGAGTTTCTTCCTAATTAAGAAGATGGCAAAGGACAGCTTAATTTGCGTGTCGGGAGATGGCTGAGAGTTGTGAACATGTAAACATTCAAACAAATGCAGAGATCTACGTAAAACCTTTATCTCTAACCAGAGAAAAGGCAAAAAAATAACAATTCAGGACCTTGTGTGGCATTGGGAATTTCTGATAACAATTGCTGTAATTCTGAAAAAAATTACTTTCTTTAAGAATTAGGTGGAAGAATGGTAGAAAAAATTCCATATGCGTAATAAAAAATATTTGGAAACAGTAGCAGGTTAATTAGTCTATCCCTTAGACTTGTCCTTCGTAATTTCAAAACTTTGTTATTCAAAAGGTAAAGCAGATAAAGGCCTTCATTTTTAAGAACTTTTGAGATTGCCATTTGAATCAGATCTTCAGTAAGAATTAAGGTTCCAACACTTCCATGGTTTACATGCATGCCTGAGTTTAGAAGAGTAGTTGTTTTGAGGTAAATGTGTATAAGCTTAAAGTTGTTATTTTATAGGTGCTGTTGAAATCTTGTTCCAATCTTTATAAAACTCTGCCTGTGCTCAACACCATGTACAATTTACCATTGAAACCAGTGTATCGCTAGGGTGTAGAAAAGATGTTAGAGCACGGACTACTTAGGTAGAATGTGTTCACATTATTACCTAACACTGCATGGTTCTTCTTGACAGTTACATTTTAAAATAATACAATAAGCATGTCTTAAAATAGTCATGTCTTCAAAATAAAAATACTGTTTACAGCTGTATTATAATTTGTAAATGTGTATGAGAACATAGACACTAACTACTGGGAAAAAAAGCAATAATGAAAAATATCCATAAGAGAGCTTGAGGGAAATGAATTCTCATAGTGGAGGGAAGCGTCTCTCTGGAATAAAGATAATGAAACTGACTCCTCTATCGAACTGTAAGAGCCAAGGGTTAGAAGATCAAAGAAATTTTGCATAATCAGAAATGGTGGAAAATTAGAATTCTGCTTCCTATTGAAAATTATCCCACTTGTGACTGTAGCATTTGTATTTTAAAAAATTCTGACCTCTTCCAATTTATGTCAGAAACAAATTCAGGGAACTTGCCTAGCTACTTGATCCTCTCCCTGCCCACATGTCCCCACATTAAAAGGCAGTAGGGACAGCAGGCAGGAATACAGCTGTAAAACAAAGGAAAACGATTGGTAGGAACTACAATCATCTGGGACTGGGTACAAAATTCTGAGGCATTTATGATCAAACCAGAATAATTTTCAACTACACTAGATTATTAGTGAACATTAGGTAGATGTCTGCTATGTTTACACTAGTAAGTTTAAAGGATTCTATGAGCCATAGTTATCCCAACCCTACTAGGCAACCAGTCTGTTTCATTTATGCAGAGATATGGAGAAATCATGTTAAGAATTATACAGTGAGTTAAAAATACTTCTTGATTACTTACATAAACAGTTCAAATGGCTGAGTGGTATTACTATCATAATGTATTTATGCCACTTTAGCTTCAGAAAAAAGTCAAAAAACTTTTTTGTGTGTGTGTCAAGGAATCAGTATAATATGAAAGTTTATAACTTGAAGATAAAAATGAGTACGTGAGAAATATGAAAGGCTACGCAAGCAAATCTTGTATAACATGAAATATGGGTCCAAGTAAGGTTTAAAAAACTGAATGTGTTTTAAAGATTCTGGCAGTTAAACTGCTGTATGTTTTTTTGCTTTATCAGAATAGATGCATTACTATTTTTATTATATAACTATATATATTACATTATTAACTTACACAGAGAAAAAGAAGACAAGAGGCAGGAGAATGGATCCAGGACCAGGAGAAGCCAGTGTGGAGGTGATTGAAAGCTGATCAAGATAACAAAGTCAAGGAAAACAAGAGAGGATAAAGAGAAGATAATGAGATACCACTTCAAAAGCGGCAAGTAAATCAAAGGAAGCACTCTATGCAGCAAGATTTGTTTCCTAGCTGTTTTGCAAGGTGAGGCATAAACCTTGGTTTTTGAAACACATCTTTCTTTTCATATAGATTTAAAGAAAGCATGCAATAGGATAGCTGAACAAAGATCATCACTGATTTCTTGACACCCTTCTTCAACATGTCACCTAGTTGCAAGCACTGAAGGTATCATGAAGCCTTATAGAAATGTAGTTAACTAGTCTCTAAGTCATTATTCATTTAAGTGACATTGCGGATATCCTATTTGCACTTTCCCCTGCCACAGGAGAGAAAGACTTCATTATATCTACCAGATAAAAAACAAACAGTGTAGGAATTATTTATTTTTTACTATCTAAAGGATTTATTCATAAGAACTGCAGTGTGGTAGCCTGCAGAACAGGCTGCCTTGCTCTTTTAGCCTCTGCAACTGGGAAACCCATTAAGACCACATGAGTTGTCAAAGCATACAGTATGTTACATACCGTATGAGTACTGTCCACAGGCACTCACTTTGATGGCAGGCCAATGGCAAACAGTGGCACCAGGAGACTAGCTAAAATATAGAGAAATCAAGGTGACAGCACATAGAACACAGGTTGTGCAAGACCTCTGTTAAACAGGCAAAAAGCCAAGGACACATGGCTAAAGGGTTTCCAAGCTACTCTCTAGTAGTCTTTTGCTTGAATTGAGGTGGAAAAACAAATACCGGTGTCATATGAGATGTTCCCACTTTTGCTCCTCAATTCTTAATCTTTCCCTCCCTCTCCCTCCCATTATGCTGAGAGAGACAAGAATAAAAGCACAAAAAGTTGGTGTACTTAAGTGAGGTCAGGCAGTAGAAACAAAGAAATTGACAAGCTGCACAATGGTGATCATGTTCCTGGCCAAAGCCAGGAAGTGTCAGTCAGCAGAGCACTCAAAGATCTCCACTACAGAGGAGATATTAGTTCATGTTTGCAGAGCACTCTGAAGATTGAAAGTGCTGTGTATCATTACTATGCAAAAGCTCTGTTGTCCAGTAAAATGCAAACTATGATGTATTGTCAGAAAACCCTGGGATTATTTATGAATACTTTTTCTAAACCAGCTGATGTAAACCTGGCATCCATGATTGCTTCTGCTTTTTCTGCCAGTGTAAGAGCTTGTCGACCAAGGATTTTACCTCCATGCCTAGACAACAGTATACGTCTGTTTCATAGCAAATATGAAGGAAACGGGTCTCTGTGTACTCAAGGTAAGTACTATACAGTATGACACCTGGGACAGGTAGTTTAAACATATCACTAAAAACCATCAGGAATGGCTATCCTGCCAAGAAAAGGCTAGCAGTTGTTCTGATAATAAGAAGTAGGTAGAGGAATTTTCCTATCAATAGAAGTACTTCCCAAAGGACATCAAAGTAATGGCATATTACAAATCCAGTGATGTGGTACCTAACCCTAACTTTCAAAAATCCTACTATCATAGCCTTTTACAATTTGCAGTACTTTTAATCTACTCACATGCCTGAAAGATAAGAAAGCATATTTTTATCTTCATCTTTGATGAAACAAAGAACCCAGACACAATCAAGTGATCTGTTGAAAGCTACACAAGGAGAAAGTAGTAGAAGCAGAGTTTAAGATCACGTCTATGATTCTATGATCTCTCACTTCCCAAGTTGTTGTCTTAGATACCAGGCCTAGTTATTTTGATATTTATGTTATGTAAAGAAGATAATGTTAATCCAATTTGTTATACATTCAGTTATTTCCTGAACAAGTAAGATTATCAGCACATTCCCCCTCCCATCTTTTACCTTAATTGTGATGTGAAGAAAAGGAGAGGACCAGGCTCTAGAAGTGTATCAATAGGGGTGGCTGACTTGACAAGGCCCGTGTCAGCATGACAGTTTTTCAGAGATAACGTCTAGTGACAGAAGGCATTCCCATATGTTTCTGGTGTTCATTTCACTGCTGCTTACTTTGATCAGTACTGATTTAGGCCTTGATTTGGATTCTCAGTTGCCTATCACCAACAACTTTTTAAGCTATCCAGCCGCACAATTTTTTCAGTGAAATACTGTCATCCCAAAATTTAAAGTCCCACTTTCCCTTCACAAGGGATGTCTCTCCATGAAGATATCCAGCTCTTCCTCCATGAAAGAGATTTTTGTGAGGGTTGCACCCATGAAGTGGAAATAAGCTCACCCATACAGCAATCATAATTCTGGCTCACAGAGACCTGATTTCTATATGGCTTTACCTCACTCTGGTTTCTTTCTGTAAGTGCTCCTATCAGCCAGAGCTTTTGAACACACCTACAAGAAGAATAAAGCCTTGCAACCAATGCAGTCAATTCTGACTATTAGCTTTTTTTCCAGTAGCTCAGACATTCAAGAAAGTGTGAAAATACGATGCTCAAAGAAAGGCTTAGAAGTTTTTTCCTTTTTCTTTCCTAAGGAAGCTGACCTTAAGTAAACCCACGTACATAGCAATTCTTCATGATGGTAGGGAGAGATAGCATAAACATACCAGAGGGCTTCCCTCTCCCTCACCTCTCAACCATGTAATTCTGAAAAATATGGTTGGGTAAGCCATTTATCCACCTTCCTGCCCAAAAACCAGTTTTAATGCCAGTGTCCCATCTGGCAGTTGTTCCAACATTAAACTATCATAGTTGTTAGAAAGACTGTTTTTCCTTAGGTCTAATCTATTTTTTTTTTTTTGTTCTACTTTCAACCTGTTACTTTGCTAGCTTGAGATAGGGATAAAATTTGTTTCCTTTTCTCTTTTCAACAGCAGCCTACCAAGCATTTACGGTTGCTTTTTGAGGTGTTTGGGCTCTAGACCCAAAACATTTTTTTCAGTATTTTCCCACTGGTTATGTTTTCAAATTCATGTTTTCTGGACCTCTGATAAGCACTGTTGTTCTCCCCGGGACTCTTAAACTGGCCCACATCTTTCTGGAAATGCAATTACCCAAAACAGGTTCCTTCTAAAGCCTTGCCTCTTCTCAGTAAGTAGGAGCGAAAATTAACTCTCTGGGTTCTGAAGGTCCTAGTGCAGTCTGTAATGCCTCTAGGCATATTTAGGACTTTTCTTTGTGTTTGAAATCAGAATAAGGGTTTTCTGTTCTGTTTATGGAGTAAGGACTAATAAGTTTTAGGATTACAGATAAAATAGTGTTTTTTAAGCATCCTAGTTAGACTTTTCAAGTTCTTACACCAAAATAATGGTGCAATAGGACATGAACTCAATTACATATCTTATCTTTAGAAGCAAAGACATGGAACAAACTAAGCTGTTCGTAAATATACTCAGAAGATGACATTAAAGGTAGAATATAATCTTTTAAATGTAAGTATTATGCCGATCTGGCCTGTGCTCTTTTTTCAAAAACAGAATATACTTTTTCATCTTGCAGTTACCTAGGGTAAGTAAGTATTTGCAGAATACAAATCAGAGAATGTTGGGGTTTTTTTTGCCTTAGGAAACCTGTGTTTGGTATCTGCACATTGGTGCCAAAGCAACACCTCTAGTTTCCTTCATAGCATAGCAAGATTTCTTTGTACATTACTTATCCTGTCATTCATCAGTCTGCAGATATTAGGAGAAAGACTTCCTTTGATCTTTGAAAAGTTGGAAAAGTTTCTCAAATGTTAAAAGAAGCCAAAGAAATAATTTTTGCAAAGCAATGAAAAAACCTGGGTGGGGGTTGGGAGATGGAGGCTTTATAATACAACCTGTGAGCTGACAAATTCAAATTACAGATTAAAAGGAAGAGTAGGTTGCCTTGTCTGGTTAAATAGCTTCCTTCTTTTTAGCCAGGTGTTCCAGAATAGATGGTCTCTTACGACTTCAGCTACAGCTATGGCAGTTGTAAGGCAAAAACTTACACAGGTAGGACTCTTACCATTTAATCAAAACCTTATATTCAGGTTGCTCAGAAGAAATCTGAGCCCAGAAACCTGCATTGAGGCTTAGATTAGTGCTAGCAAGGAAGATAAATATGGTTGTTTATAGTACCATGCAACATGGTAGCTATCACTGATATTTCACAGTGTATATAAGAACATATTTGATAGTATCTGTTTTCCACTTCATATTTATATAAAGGTAGGTCAATTTTGATTCCTTTTTGACATGAGGATGTGAAGGTTAGAGTCCTTTAAGAAACATGGGTGTTTTTACATGCTAGGAGGACCATATAGTTTATATTCTTCTTTAGTGTGACTTCTAGAAAAAATGAGATGAAGGCACAGCAAAAGCAAACAGGGATACTGTTTGATTGCAGGAAATTATGTGGAAATTGGCAAAAAAAGAAAGCTCTTCCTCTAACTCTCCCTCATGCCCTATGAAATGGCCATCTCAGTAGTGGAAAAGCATCAAATGAGCAAGTTGTTCCTTCTCTTCTCCCTTTTCACCTATGAAAAAGCTAGTGAGAAGGACCACTGCCTCATTCAAAAAAAAACCTAACTTAGAGGGCAAAATCTTCCTCCCTTTTTAGGCACTACAAAACATATTGTAGTAAACTGTTCAGTCATTAGTACACAGGAGGTCAGCTCAATTTGTTGAACCAGCAGGAATGTGCAGTTCATATCTGGCTGGCAGTGGAGTGTCATCTTGCCCTTATTAACACATCATAATTTTTCCCTACTTACTTTTCTTCCTTTCTTAACTACTTGCCAGTACACAAAATCAAGTGCCTCTTCTGTTAAGGTGTGTGATTCATAAATACAAGCAAAACTGATGAATGAACGAGGAGACGACTAAAAAAAGGGAAAAAAAAGAAAAAAAAAGAAAAAAGAGAGAGAGAACATCCTTTTTCCTTTAATGATTATAAGTGCTGGAAGGTTTCTGCGGTGGCTCTCTGACATACCAGCTCTCAGCTTGAAGCCTGCTGAAGTTTTGCTCCTGCTTTAGTAACCCACAGAGCTTTGCAAAAGGCATACTATTTTAAGGCATTTAAGGCATAATGTCAAACTTTTGCATACTCCCTTTTAAAGCACAGTTTCTATTAAAGAGGAACACCCATCCAAATAAAATTAATCCCACTTCCGTCCTTCAAATGATTAATTTAAAAACCCTAGTATCTATCAGTAGGTTACATTGCTTGTGTAATAAACAAATATAATGCCTGTCAGTAGCTTATGTAATTTAAGAAAAACAAACACACAAATGAGTATGCCAGTCACAGTAGATCAGGAGTAGATACTAGGTTCTAGGGCTCTTGAGACTCGATCTGGAAAAAAACCTCCTTTCTCTTTCTCTTTAACTGGGTATTTAAATATAAGAAGTTGTGTGTTTTAATAGTTAAGTGGAGACAGGCGTATATTAATGAGACTGCTCAGTTTCTATTCCTCAAAGTTTCAGGATGACATTGGTCTAAAGTGGTTATGATACCTTTTATTACCCTTCTTTTTTTTTTTGGTTGCTTTCTTCCTACACCTTCAATAGAAGATTTTATTAGAAATGTATTCAATTTATTTATTTAATTAAGAAAAATAAATGTATTTCTGTAGTACATAAGGTAAAGCAGCAAGCAAATGCTGATTGTAAGAAAATCTGCTGTATCATATCAAATATATTTTGATCAATATAAGTCATAAAGGGGATATGTATAATGAAGATAATTAAAAATGTTTTATGAAGAAAGCAAATGCCATCAATTAAAGAGTGTTGCAGTCAATTTTCAGTTTAGTAAAAAATGAGAGTTCAATTAAATCTAGTTTCTCTAAAAACAACTTTCATAGAAAGACTGAACTTGCTTCTCATGTACCTTCCCAATTTACCAATTAGAAACCTCTGAAGAACCACTCATGATTTTATACGCAGTGAAAAATAATGATTTGTCTTTTTTTGGTGGTAATGTAGTGGTCATCATCTTTTTTAAGCACATTTGACATGTTCACAGGAGGGTACAGGTGATTACAAATTTCAAAGCTCTTTTCAGGTATTTTTTCACATCTTTTCAGATAAAAGTGTTTTTTCTCCGCTCTTAGGTCTGTGATGAAAATAATATTCCTGCATCGTATAGATTTCTTTCAAAATAAGTTTGATTCCCAGAAAATCTAGCCTTAACTTCTGAAAAAGCATCTATATAAAGCAATTCTTTATTCTAAGAAAAGAGAAAACCAGGTGTAGAACCACTTCATATAAACCACACTGCATAAAATGACTGGGAATAACTAAACTCTGCTAGAGGGAGCTCTGCAGCTACATATTTACTCAAACAAGAGTAAATTCTTACAGTCTACTTACTGTTGTAGACAAAGTTATTTGAAACATGGAGCTAGCAGCTTAAACATTAATAATAGCCAGAGTAGACAAAGCTGGCAGCTTAAACATTAATAGATAGAGTAGACAAACCCTATAGATTGTGGCATATGAACTGTAACAACCATATTACAACATGCAAAACAGGTAACTACAGAAATCGGCTCAAACCAACCTTGAAGGATGTGATATCGTATAAGAAGGTGGCCGCTTAGCAACCACTTAGCAATGAAACAGCAAACAAATCAAACCAATAAAAAAGAAAGAAGACCCCAGACATTAATGTTACTAGTGGTCCAAACTAGCTCAAGGAGTGTGGAACTTAGATTGTAAGGTTGTAATTGTCCAGGGATTTCTTTGTTCAGGATTCCTCTTCAGAGGCACCCAGCTTGAACTATAGCAATAGCATTGTATAAAGAAGATTGGCCAGCACTTAGAGGAGCAAAGGTATGGCCCTGCGAAGGAGCCTTCAAATTAAAGAAATTGGCTATGCTCCAGAAAATTTTAGAAGATAAAAAACCTCAGAAAATGGATTATTGGTATGTATGAGATAATTGGGCATATGACCACTGTAAAGAGGGTAGTCAAAAATGAGTACGAAAGCCTCAAGGACGAACTTTAGCTGCAGCAATTGTGAATAATTTAACTGAGGCGTCTGCAGAGCCAGTCTCTGCACCGCCCTATACTCCTCCCGCTGTATCTTTTCTTGCTTTTGCTGGGCTTTACTCTGTGGTTTTTAATGTTTTCCCTAATCCTCTTGCAATGCAGCCAGTGGCAGTGGGGATGTGAGGGTGGGGTGTGTGGGTGTGACATGTTGCTTACCCTACCTCCAGTGTTAATAATAAATTGACAGCAACTGTATTTGTGAACCAAACCACCTCTGACATAGAATCATAGACCCATAGAATGGTTAGAGTTGGAAGGGACCTTAAAGATCATATTGTTCCACCCCACCTGCCATGGGCAGGGACACCTCCCACTAGAGCATGTTGCTCAAAGCCCCATCCAGCCTGGTCTTGAACACTTCCAGGGATGGGGCATCCACAGCTTCCCTGGGCAACCTGTTCCAGGGTCTCACCACCCTCACAGGAAAGAATTTCTTCCTAATATCTGATCTAAATCTCTCCTCTTTCAATTTAAAACCGTTACCCCTCGTCATATCGCTACACTCCCTGACAGAGTCCCTCCCCATCTCTCCTGTAGGCCCATTATAGGTACTGGAAGGCCATTAGAAGGTCTCTCCGGAGCCTTCTCTTCTCCAGGCTGAACAACCCCAACTCGCTCAGCCTGTCCTCACAGGAGAGATGCTGCCATCCTCTGATCATCTTCGCGGCCCTCTGGTGGATCCACTCCAACAGGTCCATGTCCCTCCTGTGTTGAGGACTCCAAAGCTGGACACAGGACTCAAAATCTGGACACAGAACTCCAGGTGTAGTCTCACGAGAGCAGAGTAGAGGGGGGCCTCCCCCTGACCTGCTGGCCACGCTTATTTTGATGCAACTATTTTAAGTTTCACATGCTGGGGTGGCAAGGAGAAAATTTGAAAGATATTGTATTACCTGGAGGTTTTATACTTGTACGTTACGTAGATGATTTGTTATTTGCCAGCAAGACATACAAAGATTGCTTAAAAAGATACTACTTGTCTATGTACTGCTTTAGCAGAGAAAGGTCACCATACATCTCTTTCTAAGCTTCTGCTGTGTTAGCAGAAAGTAAAATATTTAGAATTAATATTAACAGAAGGAAAAATATTAATAGATCCAGAACAAGCTATTGTAGAAATGCCCTGACAAAGGAACACTGTGAGGATATTTAGGCCCAGTAAGATACTGCAGACCCTGGATATCAGGGCTAGGAAAGTTAAGTAAGCCATGGACAGAAGCTACCAAGGAAGAGCAATTGGAGCACATACATTGGTTCAAAGAGAGAAAAGGCTTTCCAAGCTATAAAAGGAGCTTTAAATTCTGCTCCAACACTGGGATTGTCAGATTACTCCAAGTCCTTTGAACTATTTGTGCATGAGAACAAGAGATTAAGCAGTGGAGTCCTTACTCAAAAGGTAGATACACATCACTGCACTGTGGCTTATTACTCAACTCAACTGGGTCCTGTGGTGGCAGGGAATAATTCCGGTGTTAAAGCAACGGCAGCAACAGCATAAAAAGGACCAGACCATTAGTTCTGAGTCACACAGCAGCTCTGTATGTCCAACATGAAGTAGAACTGATTCTTAATAACATGCTACATCGGCATTGTCCCCACAAATGGCACATCGTTATGAATTAGCAATTTTAAATATTGCTTTAAAAATATGTAATTATTTGAATCCTTCAGCTTTGTAGCCTATTCCCTCCAATGGTGATCTGCATCAGCATTGTGCTCAGGTAGTGCTTAACTCCAGGCACCTACAGGAATATCTGCAAGATCAGCCTCTAGAGAACTCTGATCCAACCCTTTTCACTGTTGGATCTTCATATTACATGAATGGAAAACGGCACATGGGTGGTGCAATGGTGAGAAACATAGAGGTACTAGAAGCAACACCTCTACAACCCTTGGTGAGTGCACAAGGGGATGAATTAACTGCATTAACAAAAGCAGCCTGGTGGAGACATATTAGTGGGTAACTCTTTGTACTGATTCTACATACACTTTTGGAGTGTATCATGCAACAGATATGCTATGGAAAGAATAAGAGTTTCTTTTCTCAGTGGAAAAGAATATTTCTAATGGAACAGAAATCCAAATGCAGTTGAAAGCGATTAAGCTTCCAAGGGAAATTGCTGTAGTACACTGTCCAGCTCATACCAAAGGCTCCAACGAAACTGAAAGAAATAGTAACATTACTCAGAGCTATAGTCAGATAGGTTTGAAATGGCCTGAAGTGTTAGGAATAGTACTATGGGATATTGAGATATTGGAAATAACCCTCACCAACCTCTAGGATTGTCATCAACAGGAATAGTGTTTGGCAGACACTTAGCTGTACCTGACACCTTTGTCCCCACTAGGACCAGCGTGTTAGATGGAGATGAATGAGTTACCAAATTGTACTGGGGATACAAAAACATCTACAAAAAAGTTTCAAAATTTAAAGAATTCATGCTCAGTGGTACCAATCCATCTCTCCAGAGATATAGGTACATGATTTTCAGCCCTTAGATAGACTTTTAATGAAAGTATTTTCCCACAAATCTATATTGGAACCCTGGTGGAAGGGGCTGTATACTGTCTTATTATGTTCTTACTTTGCTATAAAGGTCACAGGGAAGGAAGCCTGGATCCACCACTTACATCTTAAATGGTTACCTGAGGATTATTCAGTAGAGGAACAATGACCAGTGACAGAGGAACCTACTACAAGTGCTACTTTGGAAACTGAAGCCATTTGAATTTCCAAAAGATGAAGGAGTTCTGAATTCATGTCATTTTTGTTTCTTTTCCAGAGATGCTTGGGCATGTGACTCCCCAGGTGCCTAGTTAAGCAAACCATCTGGGACTGTTAATAAGGAATTTTACCCCTCTTGGTATCCATTCCACCCTTACAGGAGAGATCATGGAAATTTTACAGGTAAAGTTACTAACATTTGCTGTGCTTATAACACAAGGAAAGGGAATGTCTAAATTTGTACGGCCCCATTATGAGTGCAGAGAAAACTTCTATTTTAACTTGCCACAAACCGTAGTCCAAATTACTAAAAAAACCTAATGATTGAATATGTACTCACCTCCCAAGTCACTCAGCATCAAGCATTCCCCTGTTAGGGATCCCTATACCAAACAACATATCAAGAACTTATGGACAAATACTACTGTCGATACCACATTGATTCACAACAATGGGAGGTGGCAATCCCAGAAGCAAAGAATAAATGCACAATATGTGTAGAAGGTCAGACCCTCCCCAATGAACTTAAGGCCTTATACAGTAGTACTGCCCTTGTGGGCAACTTCAATGATTGCAACCAAACCGTGAAAATAGGAATAGCGGGAATACTTGGGGACTTTACCAATATACCGTAGTCCGTACCTGAGGGAAAAGAGTGGGTTTGGATATGTGGTAAGAGAGCTCACCAAATATTGCCAGGAGATTGGTTGGGAACTTGCACCTTAGGAGATGTTACTCCTGATATGTCTGTATTCCCAAATTTGACTGTGGAATCAGGATCATGGTTGCGAACATGCGTTCATACGACCAAACATAGTAATCTGCTGCTAGAAAGGCTGACCACATTCCACTGCTTCACTAGATGGTTTCTTCCCTGGTTGGGAGTGAGTGAATTAGAAAAGGCCTTAGTTAATTTTTCAACAGCAATAGAAATTCTTGGTAATAATACTGCTGATGCAATTACAGCATTACAAGAAGGGATTTCACAACTCTCCAAAATTACACTGCAAAATGGAATGGCATTAGATACTTTGTTAGCTTCACAAAGGGGAGTATGTATAATTATTACCAGTTGTTGCATTGACCAGAGTGGAAGAATGTCAGCCAATGTCCAGAAGATGTGGGAACTAGTAAAATTAGTGCATAAAGTACAATTGAACAATAGTAATTCAGCAGAATTCCAAAAAGTATGGCCTTGGCTAACCTCCTAGGTATCAGATTTAGGAACTTGGGAAAAACTAATTCTATATAGGTAATTAGTATTTGTAATGATCTTTTTCATACTGTTTATTTGTATTCAATGTTGTAACATTTGCTGTGTTCAACTGTCCTCACACCTTAGAGGCTATAAATATTTTGCTGCTATATTATAACAGGAATGTTAATAAAGGCAGGACTGTTGTAGACAAAGTTAGTTGAAACATGGAGCTAGCAACTTAAACATTAATAATAGGTAGAATGGACAAAGATAGCAGCTTAAACATTAATAGCTAGACTAGACAAAACCTATAGATCATGGCATATGAACTGTAACAACATATTACAACATGCAAAGCAGCTAACTATGGAATCGGCCAAAACCAACCTAGAAGGATGTGATATTGTATAAGAAGTTGGCCACTTAGCAACTGCTTAGAAAAGAAACAGCAAACAAATCAAACCAATAAAGAAGAAAGAAGACCTTAAAATTACTCTTGGTCCAAACTATCACATGAGAGTTGTGGAACTTGGATTGTAAGGTTATAGTTGCCCAGGGATTTCTTTGTTCCAGATTCATCTTCAGGAGCACCCAGCTCGAGCTGTACCTCTATTAATAAAAATGGCTTTAATCTCTTTTTGGCATACTGATTCAGCACAAACCCTGTTATAGTGGCTGGCATGCGTAATTCCAATAACATTACACAGAATTATGATAAAGTAACCTGAACTTGAAATGGCATACATGTATTGCATGACATCCCAAGAACAAGATAGAGGTTACCAATGATCTGTAAAACATTAGGTTTTGCTTCAAACATTGTTTTTGTTATCAAATTAGAGTCTGCGTTTAACAGCAGTATCTTTAAATAGTAGTTCTGTTATGGATGCAAGAGCATGAATAATGTTATATGATTAGGAATAAACTTTCTTTCCTATTTTCCTAACTCAACGTAGACAGAGAACATTCTGTTGCACAAGAATCACAGTGAAAAGACAGATCCTGTGTTAGGCAAACATCCATTGGTTTTAGGGTACAACCAGACAAAACATACAAGCTCTGAAAAGCTTACAATTTCTACTCCTGTGCTTTAAGCTGATCAA
This sequence comes from Limosa lapponica baueri, assembly GCA_002844005.1. Lineage (NCBI taxonomy): Eukaryota > Metazoa > Chordata > Aves > Charadriiformes > Scolopacidae > Limosa > Limosa lapponica. Next base: position 249,584 of record KZ505841.1, read on the forward strand.
GAATTCAACTCCTTTTCTGAATTAGGCCCATAAATTACATTTAAATTATCTCAGTTCCCTTTATCTGCTTATTCCTCAATAGGTAAGTCTACCTTCTTACTCACTGTTCATGGGTAAGAACATACATACCCATGACTTGGGTATGTATGTTCCCAAGTCCCAAGTTCCCAGCCTCCATACAGCTGTGCTGCCATGACCTCTCAGCATCTGCTTTGCATTAGCGTGTCCTGGCACTGCTAGTCAAGGCAGCACAAAATTCTCATGTGAAATGGACCCAGTGCAAAACCCGTGTGGAGCAAGAAAATACTCTGACATTTTACCTGTGCAAAATGTTCTAGTCACTATAACTGTATTGCTAGCAGAACTGAAACCTACTGCTTAAGATTTATTTTAGAGGACTCTTCTCTATACTGCAGTGCTATGCACAGAGGTAGTCTCTAAATGAAGGAATACACAGAGGTAGGAAGTGTGTGGTGAGCGACAAACAAAGAGTTTCTTTATTAGTGCTTTTGCTTTAATAAAGACATTTTATTTATTAATCATTACAGAGACAGGGTTAATCTCATTACTGACTTCCATCCGTATCTCCCTCCCATATACATCTTACTAAGTAGAAGATAGAGCTCTGTGTTTAAAGACAGAGAAGAAAAGCTGGCTACTACAAGATAATTAGTGACATGCTTCAACTTCCTATGCTATGCTTACAAGAAAGCTTTAGTACAAGACTTCATTAAATGCAAGGTAGCAAATGGTTCCAGGAGGAGCTTATTGCCATGAATAAGAGAGCATATAAGCAGTTATAAAGTAAATAAAAGTAGAGCATGGTTGAATTTTTTCCCCCTTAAAATGGGAAAATACGGACATTCTAATTTAGAAATTATTTAAATAGGGTATTTTTGCAAAGAATTTGTTGTTAAAAATATCACAGAAAATGATCAAAATAACCAGCTAAAACAATGGCCTCTTGAGTTCAAGCATCTTAACAGATGGTTTCTATTAAACTTCTGTTGCTTCTTCAAGAAGAAGTGCTTTAATGCCTACTAAAGTTTTATTATTATTGCTATTATTATTATTATTATTTTGAGAACATACCTACAGTATTTTAGACAGATAAGGGCAAAACTATGCCAAAAATCTGACAGAAGCAATTCTAACAGGCTTAACTTCCATTCTTTTTTTCAGCTGCTGATTTAGGTCACGTTTTCATTTACTTTCTGCTACTGTTGGACTTGATGAATGATCCTGTTCAACAGGAGGGTCTTTCACCACAGTTCGTTTTTTTGTCAGTGTTCCCTCACGCTTTTCTTCATCAACAGCACATCTGAGGAAAAAGTGCTTAAAAATATTTTGTTTCCTTGGCTTTTAAAAAAGCACCACTATTTAGGACTTACAAGAAGGCATCCAGCAACCCTTATGGAAATTTGTTGACATAGAGTTTGGTCCTGATCCCGGACAAGAAAACTCTCATGACTTTAAATCTTTTGTAAGCGTAAGAGCTAACTATGTAATATACTTATCTTGTGTTATTTCATAGGAAACACATTCCAAAATGACTAAGTGATATAAGTCAGTATTGGTACATTGTATTCCAGGACAATATACCACTTCTTCTTCTAGAATAAATGTTATGCAAAAGCATAACAGACAGAAATAAGATATATTTTGCTATATAAAAGACCAGTGAAAATGGTAGGGGTCAGTGGAAATTTAGCACACAAAGCACTATTTGGTTTCCCCTATTTTGCTGTTAGAGTGAAATTAAGAATGATATTGAGGGATTTCTAATATCTCTGAGTGAGGTATATTCCAGGTATTAGCTGGAATAAACTGTATAAACTTTCTCAAGGTGTTTTCGGTAGGGTGTTCTCTGCATTCCTTTGATTTCTTGTATCTTTCAGATTCAGCATTAGGAAACATTATGGTGGTTTGTTATTCTGCTTAGCAGATTCTGTAGTCATAAGCTGAAGATTTATGCCTATCCATATGGCCATTTTAGTAACCTGTGGCAGCTATCAAGACTGGTTTTTCCAAATTTCAATTTCGAGTGCTTGTAGAAATGGTAGGTACAATCTTTTTAGTAAACCTCTCTCTCAATTTAATAGCCACCGAACAAACAGAAAAGACTGTAGACAACAATTTTTGAACAAACAATGAGTGTAGTAGTTCCACAAAGAGCACAAAATTTAATTTAAAAAATAATTCACCTGTTTCTATAATGATCTCACCTAATCTAATCTAACTGAAAGCAAATATAATGATCTCACCAAATGTCTGCCTCCAAAAGCACTGTGGTTACTACTAGCATTACCTTTTTTGGAAATACTAGATGATGCTCATGTGAAAGGAACCCAAGCTGAATTTCACTGGCAACTATTACTCTGGTTTTCCCAACCTCAGGGTTCTGCAATAAAGAACAGAGTATAAACGTGCTAACAGCTCAAGCCTATTTTCATGAACCACCCTTTGAAAGGGATGTGAGGCATTTGCTGGAGAGGTCAGGTTCTCAAGCTCTGTAAGGCACATTATTATATCCAAAAGCCTAGGCAATACATGTGACAAAAATTAGGGAAGCAACATTGAAGGGAAGAGGCAAAATTGTTTTACGAAACAAAATAAACAAAAAAAATATGGCTAAGATCAAGACTATGAACAAGATTGTCTTTTATGCCCACATCACTGTTCCATACTTGGACATCTAGTAAGACTACCAGGGTGTCTCAGGGCCTTGGAGCTATTTATTTATTTATTTATTTACAGTGTGTCAACTACTGGCAAACAGACCACATATTTTATCTCAGTGACCAATTAATTCTGTTCTGGAAGATCTTTGCCTATGCCTTCTGATGATGGTATCATTCTTTCATTCACTGTTACCACCTGGGAACTAATACTCTAATATTGCATTATATTTCACCACAGTTATCTTAAATTAAAATCTTACTTCTCGGTTTTACAACACCAAGTGATTAGGATGGGTTATAATATGCTCCTAGATCAGCCACTTTCATACATCAGTGTATACTTGGCACTTGCTGGTGTCCCTTCAAAACCAATTTATGTAAAAGAAATATAAGTTTGGCCTTTTTTTTTTCCATGGTACTTGTTTCAAATGAGTTCTTAAATCAGAAATTAAGTTATTTTACCTTGGAGATTTATTATCTCAATTTCCCATACCACAAGCGTTGTGCTTTATGCAGTGGTTTTGCTTTTTGCTTGGTGACAATAAATGTTGATGTTTTTCAATTTTAGGTGATGTGAACTGGTTATAAAGATTTAATTTTCATTTAATCAACAACCATATAGAATGAGCAGTGAACATAATGTGTTTGTTCACAGTCTGAGGAGAGGCACACCAAGAAGTTTGCATCTTTGCGAGCACAAACTGAGGATTCCAGCTGTAGGGTGCCAGGAACAATCTAGAGGTATGGCTGAATTTTTGAATTTGTGCCATGAAAGTTAGAGTGAACTCAATGTCCAGTTTTGTTCTGGGCATATATTTGAAGCTTGCATTAGATCATGTTCAACAAAAACAAAGATACCAGGAACAATTTAAAATCCACTGAGATCATGAATATTTTTCCCCAGGCACACCCCCTTACAATACTTTCAGTAGGTTTTAGTAGGTGATTGTGAAAGGCATCTGGACCAGACAGATACACACAAAGAAAAATATTATCCTGCCTTTCAGTCAAGAGGAAGAAATAGGATCTTCACCTTTGATTGTGTAGAGGAATTTTTGTAATAGATTGAGAGGATCCATGTATTAATGGACTGAAAGAGACACCAAAGACAACCTAGGTCATAGGCTTGAAATGCAGCTCCTCGGAGGTTGCCAAGAGCACAGTCCTGACCTGGATTCCTCTGGTTCACCCAGGAATTTCGGAATGCTGCCCAAGCATATGGACAAACCCACAGGCCTGTCAGTAAAAAGAGTGTCTGTACTGCATGCTGGATACACCTGCACACAAATACAGTGTCTGGGTTTCTCTTCCTCAACTGATGAATGTGTTCAATAATTAGAATTAATTCAGATGACTTGAGGTTCCCAGAGAGGAAAAATCAGAGGAGTATCAGGCAAGAAATCAAAACAGAAGGCTGAAAGGAAGAAGAGTCATATGGAGATTTGTCCTCGGAGAATGGATTGAGAGCAGCCCTGAGGAGAAGGACCTGTTGGTGGAAGAGAAGCTTAACATGAGCCAGCAATGTGAGCTGGCAGCCCAGAAAACCAACCACATCCTGGGCTGCATCAAAAGAAGTGTGCCCAGCAGGTCCAGGGAGGTGATTCTGCCCCTCTACTCCGCTCTGGTGAGGTCCCACCTGGAGTCCTGTGTCCAGCTCTGGAGTCCTCAACACAGGAAGGACGTGGACCTGCTGGAATGAATCTGGCAGAGGGCCACAAAGATGATCAGAGGACTGGAGCGCATACAACAACAAAGACAGATGCTGGAAAGTATGCTTAGTGGCAAACCCACTCATGCAGCAGTTGGACTGCAGGGAGGCAGCCCTGTCTAATGCCATACAGAAAGGACTGGACAGTCCATGAATATTATCCTTGAAAATTTATGTCAAAGGAGTAGGCCCTTTGGTGTCACTACAGGCAGAGCAAAGAAGGGACATTGATCATTTGTTACCCAAACAAGAGGCACAGCAGGGATCAGAGGGCAAGAAATAGGGGTTATCTTTATCAATTCTGCCAGGATTATCCTAGTAATGATTACAATTAGCACAGTTAAATTGGAATTCCTTTTTTAAAAAAAGGTTTCTTAAGGATTTCATATATACTGATTAACATCTTCACAAAAGACTACAGTAACCCCACCTGGGATTTTTAACTGTGAAAAACCTTTCATTCAAAAAGTCTTTGCTTCTGATTTCTCATGAATAAACAGTAAGTTTTAGATTTACTGCTGAAGATATTCTCATCAGCCATCTACTCACAGCCCTCTTCTGAGAGTAGCTGTCTTTGAGTCACATAGGAACCAGTGAAATTAAGGAGATAGAAATTTAACAACAAAAACCGAAACACAAACACAAACTTTGTATTACAACCAGAAATGAAGTGAAAGCTGAACATGGCAGAAGTTTGGTTTCAGAGAAACTCTTGCTTATAGTCCCTGTAATCTTCTTAGCTGAGACCTCTGGGACAGAGTCCTGAGTTACAACACCCCAAACAGAAGGTAGGGTAACACCATTAGCTTTTCTGATGAGTTTTTACAAGGGTAGTTCTGCTGATTTTTATTCTCCCTGTACTTACCTGAACAAAAAAGACAAGATGAATACTGGCAGTGTACCTAGTAAATTACAATGTAAAGCTGAGTAACAGATAAAAACACTTACTGTTTTGTCACCATCACAAATTGTCTTGAAAACAGGAGTAGAAGACCCAGAAGATTGTTTTTAGCCTATAAATAAATTAAATAATTAAATGAAAAATTACTCCAATTCGGATTTATCTCTATCATGTTGCTCTGTGGTTATAACCCCTTTTGTTCAATTAGCATCTATGGCTAGAGTTTACACTTTGTTTTCATTTATTGCAAGGTGGCAAAAACAACATTAAAGATCAGTGCAGTATTGTGCCACAAAACATAAAACATGAGAAAAACAAAGATTTAGATTTTTTTGCTCTGACTACATATGCTGTCATAGAAGGATTGTTTGATAACAAGTTGATAATTAGAGAATTTGTCAGTGCACAAAGAAATGAGAACTAAAGCAAGCTTTCACCAGTTTTAACTACAAATGAAATGATATCTTGCTTTTTCTCAGTAATTTCATTGATCAAAAGCAAGTTGTGTGTTTGGTTTATTTATCAGTTTGAAACTCCCACAGTGTTTCTAGAGTCTCACCAAGAGATACTGTTGACCAAAACTCAAGCCAAAAAAACATTTGTCCTTTCTGAAGCCAGCCTTTTTCTGTGCAAGCCAAAAGTCAAGTCTTAGTAAGTTTATCCAAGTATAACAACAATTCCTCATCATGAAACACTCAACCAACCTCAAGAGTAGACAATTACTTGGAACTAGTCACTGACTGAGATGTTACAGATGTCATGGAAAAGAAAGCTCATACTTTTTCTTGTGAGCAGTCATGGCATAAAACACAGTCTTTACCAGCATCTTTATCACTGACACTCTAGTTATCTCCTGTGATACTTTAGGACATTGCTATGCTAAGTCTTGAAAAAGATTATCTGGCGGCGTTGCACCTATAGCTGTGAGCACATTGGTTTAACAATGACTTAATAGGCAGCAAAACAGATCTTCTTCAGAGCTATTTATAGCCAGTATGGATCAGCAAATGGTCCAGATTATAACAAGGAAATCCTTAATCTTAATGTATTAATGATTTCTAATTGGAGTTTGTATAGAATATGGACTCTGTGTACAGCACTGTAGCTATCTCCAGTCCTGTATCAAAAGCAAGATCCAGAGAAAGACACACTAAATATGCAGGGTCCATAATAAACTTAATTATTATAACCTTATAATAACCTTATTATAACCTTAATTATTAATAACTGTAATCATTGCTATTTACAGAAACTATGAATTTTTGAAGTTGTTCTGAGGGTTTGGTGCTCATATGGGTACTACAGTTGCCCAGGGCAGTAAGCTTCTTCACACTTGAACAGCTCAAGTAGAAGTATTTTACTCAGCTAAATTAAATTATTTAAATATCTAATTAAAAATAAAACATTGCTATTTGTTAAATAGGAAATTTAAAAACTCTAAAATAAATACCTTCAGTAACCTACCAGAACAAGAGAAGATAATGAGTCATTTCATTTGGCCAGGATTTCACCCATGGTATGTACCATGCAACCAGGGTTGTAAGTAGTTCTAAAAATGGCACCAAAAATTAACAGCAAAATGTTATGAATACCTGATGGCAATTCCAAAAGGCTGGGGATATCTCATGGTTAATAATTTAGGTAAAGTATGCAAATGAGGTACTGAAGTTAGTCTACTTACAATGCAACACTGGTTTACAAGCAATGTCCATGTCTAACATTAAAGTGAATGTTAATGTTCAAAAACTGTACCTGAAACTGTAATGTTATATTAAATCACTGGACTACTAATTCCAATAAACTCCAAACCCTAATATTAAATGAGATATGATGTGTGCAGAGAGGCACTAAAATTAATAGACTCTGTTGGGCTTAGCAGTTCGGGCTTGGCCTGAGAATTGCTGGAGAAGCCCAACAGGAAAAAAAAAAGCAGCAGCAGCCCAAAAGTGATCATAGCAGAGATTGTAATGCAACATATGTTTGATGAATCTTGATGCAGTCAGCCTAATAAACAAGAGAAGGTGACCCAGTTGGACATTAATGTGTTTAAATTTTAATTTTGTGATTGTAAGTGTACCACTCAGGTACATACTTCTGCCATGTGCAAAAAAGATGTCACAGCACGATAATCGCCGAACCTACAGAATCTACAACCTTCTGTTAGATAATGTTGTCAAGCTTAAATAAACTCAGTGAAAATGCGCATGACTCAAATGAACTCTTCATTCCACAAAGACGAGAATTTCTTGCCATGCTATGATAGTTGATTAGGCTTATATATAAGCACTTCACACATGGATTGTAAAAGTACTCCAGACTTCAACAGGAATTGCCCATGGAGTCTGCCGGCAGGGCTGGAGCCTCAGAATGTGACAAAGAAATGCTGAGGTATCTGCTGCTTCTATTTAATTTTTTTTTTTAAAGCTAGAAACCATCCCAAACTGGGTTTCCATGCCCAAAACTGCAGCACCTGTCTGTCTTTGTTTACACTTTGACAGCTATGTCTTAAAAGGAAAATATTTTAATAAATACTGTAGGTTTGACAGGAATTATGGCCAGACTATGCAGGTTTTGGCTGGGATAGAGTTAGCTTTCTTCATAGTCGCTTGTACGGTGCTGTTTTGAATTTGTGATGAAAACAGTGTTGACAACACACTGATGGTGTTATTGCTGATGTTATTTATTGCTGAGCAGTGCTTATACAGTGTCAAGGCCTTTTCTGCTCCTCACACTGCCCTGCCAGCGAGTAGCCTGGGGGGTGCACAAGAATTCTGGAGGAGACGCAGCTGGCACAACTGAAGCCAACTACCCAAAGGGATGTCTGATACTGCCTACAGGGGTTAAACCGTGACACAGTCCCAGGAAAGATGCAAGCACCTTAAGATATCCTTAAATATACAGGTTTTAGGGAAAGACTAGTACAAGTCCCCTGATTGAGATTGCTGTACCTGCAAAACTGGTATCTTCACGTTTTGTCCTTCTTTAACACACAATTTCAAAAAACTCAGCTGATTACATGTGTCATCTCACATCACTGGAAGTCTACCTGTGGTTCTTCCTTCAGACACTAAGATAACGTTGACTCAGTGAGATCCTGGTGGAAATTCCTAACTCAACCTTACTGAATTTTCTCTTTTAGGTTCTGTATTTTTACACAGAGGCTTTCAGATTAGAAATTATTTCTCATCTTTTTGAAGTATCTTTTCCTATGAGAAAGAAATGTTACAAGATTATTTGCAAGGAGGAAATACAGATTCATTGACTACACTGTTTATAATGGCAAGAACAGGTCTTTACATCCTGAAAAGCACAGGACTAGGGGTTCCTAATGCAGCATTGAATCCTGCTATGTCTTTAGCATACCAAGTAATCTCATTCACAGGTGGATTAAGAGCTATCATTCATTTTAGGAGCCTATTTTCCCATCACTGTTCCTATTGGAAAGTTGTTCTATAGCACCACTGATAGAAATATTTAGCTTATAGATACTGATGATTATATCTATTTGCTTTTGTGTCATTAGCATTATTGGCCTTAATAGCTGATGTATCTATAAGGCCTTCTTATTTGGAAGAATTCTGACAAAACAATAAAGCCCATTTTTTATTTTCTTCTGAAACACTTTCTGTTCATTTATCACCTTATCCCTTATCAGCTATTTCACTTCAAATCCCTTATCAGCTATTTCACTTCACATCCCTTATCAGCTATTTCACTTCACATCCATCTTCCTTACAGGTGAGATCTCATTCTGAATAGTAGGAAAGAACAGTATTTCTTGACATCTGCTGGAAACAACTTTACTTAGTAAAGCTGGGGATAGCATGTGCTGCAGTCAGAAGAGTATCCCATCACATTCCTATGATTAATAATCCAATGAGCTTTATGCCTTTTTTTTTTCTGCTTCCAAAAGGTTAACCTCCAGTTTAGAAAGGAAAACTTGTTTTATAGTTCTCCAACGTGAAGACCATGACTCATATTCACACAAAAAATCAGGTTAGATTTTCACTCTATGTTAAAGACCTTCCTCTGAGCCCTACTATACTGTAGGGGAGGGCTTTGCAGGATTCTGCAGTGACGATTATGAGGTTCCTCTGACTTGGGGGCAGTAAATTAGTGAAACTCTGTTTCCATCTTTAACATTGTAATTTCTAGTTCCATACTCTCATATTATCTAGCCATGCTGTGTTGGCCCATGAATTAAACTTTAGCATCATTCTGGAAAGGTAAAATACTTAATTTTGGCATATGCTTCTATAGTCCTCCTTTTCAATGCCATCTTCACTGCATAGTGTCGCCACTTTCATGCTCTTTTTCTTTACATAACTAAAGAAACTTTATTGTTGGGTTCAAACTTCTGTGCAAGATCTTCCGATTCTGCTTTTGGCTCCATAGAAAGATGTAGATTCTGGGACTGTGGTACACATGAAATGATTGTATTTGTTCAGAAGCAAGTAGCCTTGATAAGGGGTTGCGTGTGAATACTCCTTTATGATTATATTTCTTGTATTTTATTAAGATGTTTAAAATGTTGCAGAGTTACTCTATTTACATGGTGCAAAAAGCTGAGTATTTTTCTGAAGGGTAAACACTTTCTGTAACATACGTGAAAGTTAATAGATAAGGTTGCTCAGTCTACGGTGTTCTTGACTATTTCTGTTCATTGTGCAAGCACATAAAAGGGTTCTGCTTCATGATGACCAAGAGTTGACAGTGAGCTGAGTGACTAGATCTGAACGCAATCCTGTCACTATCCTGAAAGGGACAGGAAAAAAATATCAGCACTACTGAAGAAAATGTGGTTCAAATGTGGTAGGCAAATTCTCCCTCATTTTTTTTTCCTACAACTGATGAAAGTCATCTGGTTCCATTAGTGCTCACTACTGAGGTCCTCTTAATAGCAGCCAATGGCATTATGTTAAAAAAGAAATAGCTGCTGACATATTGTCAGTTACAGGTCATTTTCACAGTGAGGATGAGACTACATACATAAAAAATGTCCAATGCTTGTCCTGGGAGAAGGGCTGGGCATGAAATTCAAACAAACTCATGAATAGTAGCTAAAGTGAAAGAAAGACCTTGTTCATGATCTTCAGTAATAGAAATATTAATTTTAAAAGTTGTTTTTAAGCAGAAAGTCAAGTGTGTGGGAGTGAACAGCAGCCACAAGACAGATGATGTAGAGATGGTAGTGACAGAAATCTGAATCCTGAGGTTACTGTAGCTTTGTTCTTGTGGAACTAACAGTCATGCTACCTATGGCCATTTCATACCTCAATAACACATGAAATTATATTCACTGGCCAATGCTACCAACACAGAAAAAAAATATTCTTTAACAGCTTACTACATGTTACAGATACTGAATTAATTTGCCAGCATTTTCAAGTTCACGTGCAGGCATTCTGGATGAAAATAATTCCATTTAACTACTTGATTCTTTCTATATAGTATTCCTCATCATAAAACCATAACATTAAGTGGTGTGGAATCAGCACAATTGATCCCAGATAAATAATTTCCCACCTTTGCCTGATATGTGCTGTTCATTCACAGGCTCTTTTTCTGGTTTGTAAAATTATTTCTGTTCTGACATACATGTGATTAAAAGACCTTTAGAATTCCCTCTAGAGACTCAGTCTGGAGAGAAGACCACCAGCAGGATGTGACTGCCTTCTGGGAAAATAAAAACGGTAGATTTCCTGATATTTTCTTGGACAATCCTTCTTTTAACATCGATAGAAATTTAGATCAAGCAAGAATCACAATATTTGACCCAAATATCTTGCTAGATTGTTTTGTTTTGGTTTTTTTTTAAGTTGGAAACAGAGAGTGAGACAGGTAGCTGGGGATTTGCACCTCCTGCATACACTGCACTCCGTATGGGGACAGGATTTTCAGGGAATATTAATGGGTGCCTTACACTGTCCAAGAAAGCTACTCCCTTGGCCAATCTTGAGGAAAAGGTAAGTGCTCAAATAGTTGGGAAAAGCTAGCAATAGGGATGATCTAATAGAGGAGTTCATTGTGGAAGCTCAGGCAGTCGTTTTCTAAACCAACACCCTTTTTCAGTTTGGACACAAGCAGTAATGGATATCTTCTAAGTTAACTGTGAGCATCTAAAGCTGTGTGGGCTAAAGTACAGCTCACAAGGTTTGTCAAAGCCAAGGTCAGCAGACGCTCCCAAAAATACTAAATGAAATTTTGGGTTTGGGTCCCAATAGATTTGCAAGGTTAGAAAGTTTTTTTGTGTTGCTTTTTTTTTCCTTAGAAGCTAATGAGCTCTTCAAAGACAAAAATCTGTTTATTCCCATTGGCAACTAATAAGCCCAATGAAATAGATACGTGTTTTCCACTGGGGTTTATACCATTTGCTCTAGCATTTATATTACTGGCTTGTACAAAGGAAAGAAATAGTAGCTTGAGCTCGTAATATGTTGGGCAAAATATCAAGAAGATTAGGCCACATGGTAGAGCAAAGTCTGATGGAAAACATACATTTACTGCAGAGAAATAGTTATGCCAGAATCAAAGAAATTCTACTGCAAAACAGTGTCTGCCTTGTACTGTGGTTTCTTACTCCCTCTCTGTCTATAAGATTTTCTTAGCAGGAAGCTGGGCCTTAGCAAGAAGGATCTGAATAGCAGAGTACTTCAAAAAAGATTGAGAGATTTAGTGTAGAAAGAGAGAAGGGGAAATATGTTAGCAGAGAAAAGCTAGACCAGTTTTTATTAGCAAAATTTTTTATCTTTTTCTGTACCATAAGGTGATGGCTGACACAAATACTAAGCAAACTACAGATGTTGAAGGAGCCCATCAAATGTACTTTGCAATGTTTATGATATTTATTATTATGACATCATTTGAGATTGAGTCTAATAGTAATGATGCTCTGCAGCTGCTAGTCCACTGATGGCCTCCTTCACTTCCAAAGGGAATAAAGAAAATGTTCCCACTACATCACATCCATGATGTCCACAAACTGTCCACACATCGCAAGGTTGCAGACTTCCTTGTTCCTGCTCAGAATAGTCATAAAACAAAATATAGCTGCTGTCTGCAAGGCTGAGCAGCCCAGCATCTACCAATTTGCCCCTAGCCAGAACTGCGCTGATAGCACCCCTTTTTTCACAATCATCACCCCAGGGAGCACGCTGCAAGGGAGGCTGAGCTCCCGGCGAGGGTGGCTGTGCAGGACACAGCCTTTAGTTTCAACATTTGCTAATCCGGCTTCAGCACCTGCGTGCTCCAGAACTCTCCCTCACAAGCACAGCTTCACCCCACACGCCATCTTCCTCTTAAATACATATTGCCACACTGGGTAGCATCCTACAGTTTCCTACTGACACAGAAACACACTAGGGATGGTTAAGTCCATCCTAAAGCCTTACAGATTTGAATATTTGCTTTGGGTCTTGCTTATTCAAAGCTTGCAGCTCTAATAGTAGCAGTTACTTATGGTTCTTCCACTGACTTGCCCTCCACTCTTCTTGTAATAAGATATAGACAGAAGTGTATTTTTCTGCCCTAAAACTAAGAAAGGTGACGAGTCATTCTGCCTTTTAGACTGCACTGGGAGGTAACGCTAATAGCAGAGCTGCCTCCCTGCTGCTGTTAACCTCCTGAATTCATTCTCCAGTTGTAGCAAAGTCATACTTCATAGGAAGGAACATTTGCTGCATAGTTACTTTGGTGAAATATTTACTGATCTTTGAAAATGCTACCACAAGTACTGTCCCTGTTGTAACATCTTTATCTGTTTTTCTTCATCTTTGGGTTCTTCTGACCACAGTCTCAGCAAAACACAAGCATCTCCCAGAATGGTTAAGATGCAGCCAAATACTGAAATTTTAACATTTTAAGCACTGCCTAAACAGATGTCAGTACTCTCTTGTCAGCTTTTGAGTTCTTCCAACTTCCTTCTGGCTCTCTCCATCACAGCAGCCTTTCCCCTCCTCCACATTGTTGCCCTACAGGACTGGTTTATCTCCCACAACTTCTTTTCAGCAAGAAATCATTCCCTCACAGCTGTTTTCCCCACCCATTTCAAGTCCTGTCCCTGGTCCTGTCCTTACCCCTATGTCTTCCTCAGCTCTGCTGTTCTTATTATCATACTCAGCTGTAAGGGGATCGGAACAAGAAGGAAGGCTTTTGTCTGTATGGCACTGGAAAGGTGAAACTGTGGTGAAGGGATAACATGAATAGTGATATGTATATGATATGTGTAATGAAAAGACCCTTATAGGTACAGATATTTCTGTGAAGTTATTTAACAAGGTTGTGCTCTCTTTCATACTTGCCAAAAAACATATGTTTGCCGTTCTTAGCAACCAAGCAGACCATAAGAGTATGAAGAGATGTTAAAAAACAAAACAAAAAAAAAGAAAGAAAAGCCCTGCTGCAAAAACAACTTCTTAGTTTTTTCTCCATTTGGAAATGAAAAAACCACATAAAACATGCTGCTATGAAACCAAAACAATACATGCAATGTTAATTTCAAGCACATATAAACTTTTTACAAGATGTGTGTATAACATGGAAATGATTAATGACAGTCATTGTGTAGCTTTATTGTTAAGATTTACCAGACAAGCTAATCTAATTTTTCTGACATGAACAAAATAAATACCAGCATAGTACAATACATCCATCTGAGCATTTACTATATGCTAAACATTTCATTTCTGCTTAACTCAAAATGAAAAAGAATTATCACTTACAATGCTAGATGCCATGCTAAACCACAAACAGTTTCCCTTCTTAATAACTCTTCACATTTTGCTTATGCTTCTTGTAGAAAATTCACAGAGTTAAATTCTGGTCTATTGGCCAGTTTCATTGTGCTGAATCACACTATGTCATAACCAAGAATGGGATTTGGCATATGCTTGGGGTAAAGAAACTGTTAACTCTTTAATTGTTTAGAGCTGCAACAGAGCACAGAGCATGATGGGGAAATGTAAAGAGTAAGCAGCTCCATAATAAGCCTCAAGATTTTCAAGCCCATGCAAGCAAGTAAGTATCTGTCAGCCTAAAATTCAAAAAGGGCTAGCTTGCAACAGCAGCAAATGGATTTATTTATGAGAGCAGTCCCAAGTGCAGTGAAGGTAAGAGGAATCTTTTAGTTTGCTTGTGCTCTGTCTTCATAATAATTTTATTGCTTTGTACATTTACAATTTTACAAATATTGACTGATTAAGCTTCACCTTATCTGCAGGAGGTGCATTCTTCCCATGGGAGAGTCTTTTTCAGAAGCATCAGATTGGAGTTGTTTGCACTTACATCAAATTTGCATTTTCAGGTCCCAGAGCGCCCCCAAAATCCCAAAGCTCCCAGCCCAGCCACCTTGCAGTCCCGTTTCCCTTCGAAGCAATATGAACCCAAGCCAAATTCAAGTTACTAAAAAACCTTATGAAAGGTGACTTCAAGGAGACTTTCCCAGAAGAACAGCAAGCCTTACTTATTTGCCAGATATCTGTTGTAGAGTGCCCCCACAGGAAGGAAATGAAGGATGGTGAGCCCCATCCCTGTGCTCCCCCACACCTGGGGTAGGTGAGGAACATGGCACATGGTCCTTCACATGCCCTCCTCCATCTTTGTGCCTCTCTCAACATCTTCTGTTGTCTTCCTGTGTATGAGCCTGCTTCAGAATGCTGTATCATGCTCCAATTATCTGTTCTTTTTTTCAGAGATATCTAAAAATTCTGACCCAATCTCAATTGCTAAGAACTCTTACGCTCTTCATGCTTCAGGTACAAAACCAGGTCCAGGACTTTCTGTGAGGTGTTTAGGTTTAAAAACAGATTAGTGCTTATGGCTCTTTACTTCAGCTCCATGTGGGGAATAGCCTGTTATCTAGCAGCATGAACATGCATCAGGACACTATTGCCAAACAGCCCTCAGCGGATGCTGATGGAACACAAACTTTAAACAGCCTGCAGCGCAAGCCTGCCATGGAAGAGACAGCACATGTAACTTTTCAGTATCAATAGCTGTGGGCTGGACAGACATGACATACATGGATCAGTAAATTCAAAACATTTGGTGTATTTAAAATGGCATGGGTCACTCATTCAGGAAAGAGGGAGACTTCCCACAATCCCTGGCAGGAAAACAATTCAATAAACCAGACAAAGAGGTGGCCATATTGTTTTTGAGTTGGATGATACATACATATGTTTCCCTTTTTTGCAGGCCTGCCTCGAGACATTATCTTCAAATTGAATTAAATGTGACAGTAGCTGCATTTTATTTTTAGATATGATGGTTTAGGTAAAGCCTGCACAATCCTGAACAAAACCCAATCTAATCATGATTATCTGTTCCTTCTTTTTAAAATTCCTGAATTTTATTTTCCTAAGAAATTCAACCCCTTGACAGGTCTTCAAACTTTTTTCCTCAAATTGCAGTATTGATGTTCACCCAGCTGCAGAGCAGCAATGAGATCAAGTGACACATGAAAAGCAAGAACACCCAAAAGTTACAGCTCATGTTCTCAACTATTCAGTTACTTCTGAGGAAATGAAGTAAACCTGCTTCACAAATTTAAACGTAATCTGAAAAAGTGACAGTGTGTTCAGTATATTCCAAAAATCTTTGTGTTTATAGATCTAATAAACACCTTATATGAAAATACATTCATTTGCTATGTTATGCCTGCAAAAGTTTACTTGTTCTTTAAAGCAATCTATTTGTTCCCTAAGGATTTTGTGAAGTTTTGGGTTTTTTTTTTTAGTAAAAGTTTCCACAGTATTGTCAAGGGGAATATACAGCATAGATGCTTATCATGAATGCAATGAGTGAAACGTCATTACTGGAGTGTTTATAAGCTGGTTGCGTTTCATGAAAGAGCCCTACAGAGTGGAACCAACTGAGAAGACAATGGGTAACTAGGAAGCAAGACAAGATTTCTTAACAAAGAAGCTCTCATTCTGTGAATAGCCACATCTCATGAGGAAAAGATGTGAGCACACATTGTCGTTCCCCAGCTGTCAGGAAAGATGAGTGCAGAAGCAGAACAAACCAATTCAGGCCAGACAGTCCAAGACAGAGCAATACCAAACCCAGTGGCAGCACAATTGAATTTTTAAGTCAGATTTTTATGAGGCACAACATTGCTGATGCTTGTAGGAAAACTACTCTGAGGAGCAGCATTTACCAACAGTTTATGAGGATTATTACAGACACAGCTCTGTTGGTGACACTGTGCTAATGTAGCAGACTTTCAGACTCTGCTTAAACACAAATAATGTGGCATATTGTGTGTAGTTGAGGCAAGGTGTTTGAATGCAGAGCAACCCATAAAGCATATCACATACTTTTGATGTATCTCTTGATGTATGGTGGCTTGGCTCTGTGTAGTCCCCCTCAGGCACTGACACTACTTTTACTACAGATCTTTAAGAGATCTCTTTGCTTTGCTAGAGGCATTAGTCCTAACCTGCTGTCACTGTTCCTTAAGACGTTCTTGTACAAATTGGCAGGTTTCCATTGCCCCTTCTCTTCGTTTTTGCAGGATGCTGGGATGATTTGACCTATGGAATCACAGAATTGTAGGGGTTGGAAGGGACATTTGCAGATCATCCAGTGCAACCCCCCTGCCAAAGTAGGTTCACCGAGAGCAGGCTGGACAGGAACCCATCCAGGCGGGTTTTCAATATGTCCATTTTTGAACATCGCCTCAGTTTCTGTCTGCCAAATTTTGGGAACCCCACTACAAGCTATTACTGCTGTTTTCCCCGAAAGATAAATAGTATTTTTTCTCTATGACAAAGGCGTTCAGATATTGTACCATATTGATTATTCTGTTAGGCCTTTTTTGTTTCTCTGTACTTCTGCAATTCTTCATTTCCTTTGGCATCAGTTTTAAATACTACAGACTCACTGCATCCAGTTTTCTATTAAATATGACAGCTGTACTTGGTTGATACCAAATATAATTTGATAGTGCAAAGTATGAATGACTCCACATGATTTTTCTAAAGGTACTTCGCTACTCTGAGATAGTTTTCCTGTTGGATAGGGATGAGTGATTTTATACCTAGCCCCAAACTTTAGTACCTTAAGTCACTCTTATTGGGCTGTGCATTATAGATTGCTGCTATGATAGATATACCACATCTTGAAAAATAGGGTGCAAAATCATCCCTGTTTTCTAGCACACTTACCTTTGGAAAATTACATTTATAGGCTTTTGGGAAAGCTCTAGGGATTGTAGGTTTACTGTGGGTGTGGACTGTAGGTTTGCTTTGGTATGGCTCCCACCTACCACCAGTCAGTATACCAGTTTTAGTCTGCTTAGCTTTGGGACTTCTCAGTTTTTGCTCAGTCTGCAAACTCAGATTATTTTGCTTGATATTCACTTCATTTATGGCATATGCAGGAAACTTTGACAGTTTCTTCTAAATATTTTGCCAAATATTATTTATGCATGTTCTAGAAATCTCTCTGTTCTTATTTTTGACCAGTCTATTTTGGCCTTACAAAGGCCTGGGCCAGGCAAAAATTACAGTCTGTAACTGAATTGCAGCTGAAGAATCAGATTCTTCCATAATTTTACTTGTCTTCTATATTTTTACACACATCTTTCTTGCCTATGGGAAGGCAGTGTTAGTAGATAATGTAAATACCTACCCACATCTTCCTGTTGCACCAGAAAACTGCGAAAACACAATAAATGTTTTAGTACAAGACAGTTTAAAAAATAAAGCCACTGTCTGAAAATTTTAGTTTGTACTGGTACCCATTTATCTGTAAGTACAGAATGAGGTACCCCTCAGCAATCTGATTTTGCAGATTTTCATCCTCCAGTATCTTGATTTCAGTGGCCTCCCATCTACATATAAGAAGCAAGTCATATTACCCTCCAAAGTAAAGATTTTTTAAAAAATCATAGCAATGTCTCTGAGTATAAATTTTCAAAGAACATATATCCTTTGTGTGCAAATTAATCTTAATTTAAAACATGTAATTTTAACAAAGTAGCACGGTAACTTTGGGGGGGATCTCAATTATTTCAAAAGAGAGAGAAATATCAGATAAACTTTTTTGCAATCTCACTTTCCCCAAATTTCCAACATCATGTCTAATGATAGTTAAAAAGTGATGGAATTTTGTAGCCTACCACTGAAAATGTTAGGTTTCAATTAGGTTAATTCTAAATCACCTAAGTAGCAGATATTGTGACTTCTGTATGGAAGCAAGGCAGTAACTCATCTTGTTCTTAAATGGAGCTCTAGCTATGCTTATAGAAATCATTCATTTTAACGATACACAACTAGGGTGCCTGAGCAACCTAAAGTCTTTGCTGTAAGTATGACTGTGTTTACGTGGGCTTCAGCTAGCAAATATTCTTGCTCCTTTCCACTCTCAACCAATACAAGCCATGCCACTTTAGCATGGCATCATTGCTAAAATAATACACAGTGCTTCACAGCAAGGCTTATTAGCTTGGGCTCTGGTACTCCAGTGGCAGTTAAATGGCTCTTATTGGCTCAGCTTCTGGGAAGAGCTTGTTCATGTCTGTTGTAGCATACCATTTAGTAGTATCTCATGTAGTAAACTTACTAATTAATGTAAAGGGCTGCGCAGCTGGTCTTTATTTTATTTATTATTGAGATGAGGAACAGAGTGGAATGATAGGTAGCAGAGTATTTTGCCTGCACTTTATTCTGAATATGAATAAGCTGGAGTTTTAATAATTTTTTAAGATAATTGCAGATCCTGACTTTTGTTTATGTTTGAACTAATATTTATGTCCTCTGTTGATGTCTGCACAATAATTCCTTTCTGTTGCAAACTCCTCAGTCTCGCTGCTGTGTGTATCTTTGCAATTGCAATTGTTCCTGGAGCTCCTCACTGTTGCTGCCTCTCCGATTGGCTTCTCTGAGGGTCCAAGCTGAAATGATCCAAGGAAACCAATCTGTTTAACACTGCACTGAAGGAGATCTCATAAAATTGATTGTTTCATGGTAGAAAGCCTACAGACGTAGTTCAGCAACTGCTTAAGCAATAGTCAATAAACTTCAGTAAGCTGATCGTTCTTGAGCCTTCCCCAGAGTTGTACTGTCATCACATTCACAAGTCTCAAGCTGCTTTTTAGATATATCAGAAAATTTTGTCCTTTCTGTTAATTAATTTTCCAATTTATCTTTTTTCTCTGTTTTCATTCTTAAAAAAATTTGCCTTTTTCCATGTTTAGGTACGTTTCTTCACATCACACAGCTTTATCTAGAAATTGTGGTAGTTTTATACTGAAAGAGGAGGAAAAATAGTAAGTTTCTACATGAGGTTACTTTATAGAAAAGACTGGCATGTTTCCATTTTGGTAGTTCTAAAACTATGAAGTAGTAATTACAGGTTAAATTCACCTGCATCCACAGAACCGTGTTGAAATAATTTCTAAATCTGACAGAAGATGTGCTTAAATAGTGCAAAATCTGATCATGCAAGCCTCTGCACCGACATTTAATTTAAATGTATACAGTGCAATCTCTGGAGAAATTACACAATTCTATTTCTAATAATTTTTACTTATGTTGAGATACTTTGTGTCCAATTTTCTGCCTTCTAGTCAGGAGAGTTTGAATTACGAAAGAAATGGTGAACAGCCAACTGCTCTCAGCATGCCACATTGCGATTTGAACATGAGAAGTTGTGGTGACCTTGCCATTATATGAAAAGAATACATGAAGATATTTAAGCTGTCAACCTAGCTGTAGTTGAAGAGTGTCCACCAGATACTCAGGACTCATATTCTAATTATAAAATAAGTTTCCAGGAAACTATTCCTTCATGCCTCTATCACACTCATCTGTCATTTGCTAAATCTCTGAAATATTCCAGACTTGACCTTGTCCTGGTTTTCTGTTTCTGTTTCTCTCTATTACTTTTCTACTGGCAGCTTTCGTATACCACGTGATGTTTTGTACCTCATTGAAAAGTCAGGGTGTTTCATAAGTAAAGTTTCCTGGATTGTAGCATCCTTATTACTTTAAATTAGACCTTACAGAGCACCTCTTCAGGTTAAATCAAACAGTGATTCATAACCCAAGTTTAAATAAAAATCCCTTCAATTAGTCTAGTAAAAGGAAGGATTCTCCTGTAAAACTACGTATAATCAGGGCAGTAAAACTGTGGAAAGTGCCTGCAGTAGTGCAATTACTTCCTACTTCAGTTTGCAAGTCAACATTTTACAAAATGAAAGAAAACAGAGCTCACACATTATAAATTAGTCTCATTGTGACACAGATTAGAATTCATCAAACAAAATATCTATATTTGAATTTTTGTATTTTTTTTATATAGTGTTCAAAATATATCCAGTAAAAAGAATGAAATGAAATCATTCAAAGGATGATTCAAAGCAGGGATGTCCCTTTTCCTTTATTAGAAAGGGAGCTTCTCAGTGTGAGTTTGCCTAAAAGTGGGTGCTGGGATAAATTTAAGGCTTGCCGTCAGTATTTGGTGGTTTTGACACTGTCTGTTCTTTTGAGTTGTACTAAAATGTCACATTCTCATAGCCTCACAAATTTTTGTTGCTTTTATGAACAGAGAACTGGTCATTTACTCATCTGGGAGGGGGATTAGTCACAAAACCCTCTGTAGTAGAAAAAGCACTGGAATTAAGAATTGGTAATTTCTTTTTTTTGAATTTGTTTCCCCTTCTATAAAGTGTTTCTCACAGTTTATATCATTTTTCCTACCAGAGAATTTTCATTAAATGTGTTTCATATCTTGAGCCAAGGATTTTAAACATTCTTGCAAAAATTAAAAAAAAAAAAATTTTTGCTTGCTCCAATCTTCTCTTATTTTTGTGCTTAAGGCTCAGAAAATAAATGCAGTAAATATCTTTAAAATGCATGGGTTTATAAAACTGAAAACCTTCAAATTCCTCATGCAGCTATAGATGATATGTTTTTATATATGTATTTTGCATGAACACTCCCTTTTCAGTTTTGAGGATTAAAAAGAACAAATATTATGGACCATTTTGGGGAGACTCACATAAACAAAAGCTATACTGAAATCTTATATGTCAGTTTAAGTCATCCAGTATGAAATAAAAGGAAACTACTGAATTACACAGGATTATCTTCTTGTTTTATTCTGAAGTCTCATAATGGTGAATTCTGAAATACAATTCTATATAAAGCAACATCATACCAAGATTTGCACAAAATCAAGCATCCTATGTGAAAAAAAAAGTAATGTGAGATTTAAAATTACTTGGTGACAGAGACACTGCAAAGATAAGGAATCTTGTTTGGCTCGAATTAGACCTTAGTAGCCAGCTCAAGATGTGAAGCAGAGACAGATCAGACACCAGGATGGAAGCGCAAAGTTAGGTGTAGTTAGACAAGGAGTTAATATAGTAAATTAGACTGATTTATGAAAGATTTTGAAACACACCATTTTGAGTTTGATTAGAAGGTCAGTCTAAGTCTAGAAGATGATGCTGATATTACTGGGTAGACAGAACTGTCTGGCTATGATACTTCAGTCCCCCTGAAGTTGAGATAATAAGGATTTATAAAGACTATAAAGAGGGAATAGCAATAGTCCAGATAAGAAATGATTAATGATTGACTGAGGGTTTCAGTAAATGAAAGGTCATTACACGACCAAATGCAGGCAATGTTCCATACGTGGAAAGTTTACAGAAAAAAAAAAAAGATAAAAAAGTTTCTTGGAAGAGCAAGATTATTTTGGTTCTTTTATCTAAATATGAAAATTAAGAAGAATGAAGACAGTTACGTATTTTAGGACTATGTTGCTTAAGTAGGACATCTTGAAAGAAAATCGTTATGAAATACCCAAGTTTCTTGTGTGACAGAACTACTTTTCCCTGCTTTTATACTCCTACCTCATATGAAACGCTTATTAAGTTTTCCTTAAAGAACACCACCATGTCCGATTGTCCATGAACAGAGACTACGAAGTGAGAAAACAATTGCTTCTAAACAACTACTATTCTTTTTACGAGTTTTTTTTTAAAGGGCAGAATACACAACATTCATTCTCAAATTATGCTAGGCAAGTTGTTATGGTTTGCGGAAACTGAATCTTCAACCTCAAAACCTTATTCAGGAACGTAAGGTTTGACTGCTGTACCAGCTAAATAACTTTTATTTTTAGATTTTCTTTAAAAAATCCAAGTATTCTGCCAGCTCCATGCATACCTGTGTAACAGAATATTGAAGAATAAATAACATTATTTAGGCCAAATTCCATGAACATAACTACACTGGATTTCTCTGAAATTGTAGAAGAACGACAGGAATTATTTAAAAATGCTGAAATGCTGTACTTTTTCAGTTCTGATGAATAAATATATTTTATGCAGGCCCAGATAGCCCATACAGCAATAACAAAAAAACCCAAACAAATCACATAGTCAAACTTGTGTAATCTTCACAGTTTGGAATAACAAGATAAAGATGAATAGCCAACAACTGACTGGCTATAAGGTTAATCCCGTTTTTTTTGGTAAAATGGTAGGACTCTAGAGGTAAAAGTATCCAGTGGCAGGGAGGTAACATTAGGAAAAGGTAGAAATCATACAATGAAATCTAAATTCAGGAAGTTAACAAAAGAGCAAAACCAAGTGATTTAGAAAAGAAAAACCACATTATCTAAATAGTTGAAATAAGTAGTTGTATGACTTGTTGTACATTTGGAAATGCTTGTTTTGTTACACAGATGTACAAACCTACAATCTGATATATATCAATATACTTGCCAGTCAGTTTATATAGATTTTTTAAATAGATACTTGTAATAGCTAATACTCAAAAAATGCATACCTCAATTAGTCTATCTGAATTACCTTTGATATAGGTGGGAGCTTTTTTTGAATAAACTGCAATTTTAAGCATCTTAGTCTACAGGCAAACAGAAAATATATGCTAGCACATATATGCCTGTGTGCAGTCATATACTACAATATGCAGGATCAGGTTCTTGGGTTGTGAGTTGTTTTTGGCAGAGAACTTCTTTTCCTGTGCACGTTGGCAGCATCTAACCTATAACTCCATTAATAACAAAAGAAATGGAGGTGCTATACTATAGCTTCCCCATGCAGTTTTCAACATTTTACTCTTTAATCTACCGTATGACATTTCATTATTATCATGAGCATTGTCACAGAGTAATGAGATTTCTGGAGTAGTGCACTTCTCTGAAAATGAAGATGCAAATTCACCAGTTCTGCTGTTGGGAGCCCATCCATGCAATCCATACTGCCCTGGCTGTGGGTGAGCTGACAGAGTTTCTTGAATGTGGCCCATAAAAGAGGACCCTTGAGCACCCAGAGATGTGTGTAGTAGTGTATCAAGTCCTTAGTCTTCTGTTTTATTTTCAGAAGACTATTTATTTTCTTTTTATTTAATGAGATAATCATACAGTGAAAAAGAAACAAAATCTAAAATGTAAGCTGCTGGTAACTTGTAACTACTGCTACTATAATTCCATCCAGCCATTTTTGGAATTGCCTTTGAAACAGCAATATTAACCCCATGTAGCAGTTGTGTAAATCACTACGTGGACTCTGACATTAAGTGGTTTGTTTTGGTTATTTTAACTGGTCGTATTATTCAACCATTGCTTTAATGAGATAAGATTCACCTTTGACGTTAAAACCTAATCACATAAAGTACTATATATGTCATATTTTAAAAAGAGAGGAAAAATCCTAAAAGTGTTGTATTACATGAAACCCTTTGTTTACTGTCACATTAGGATCTTGCTCTCCTATCAGCTGAATTGACTGACACTGTTCAGAGTGGGTGATATCCCAGAAACCCCGGTTCAAGGCATGATAACTTACCATACTGCAGTGAAAGACAGGAGTAACTGCAATATCTAGAAGCTTCTATGCAACGATTATGCCAATGGTAAGAACAAATCAGATGCAAACATCCTTATCATCGTACATAAGCCAGGAAGACCTCATAACAAATGTTCCCTTGCCCTCTGCCCCAGCATTCAGCTCCGGAATAACTCTCTCTGGGCTGTGAGTAAAGGCTACAGCAAGAGGTGTTTTCGGCAGCCAATTACCAAGTCCCCAGCCAATTACTGAGACAGTACCTCTGACTTTGGCTACACATTGAAGAAGCTGCTGCATGCTCCCCGACTGATACAAGTATGACTTTACCTCCTAGTAAATTCAGTGAAGCTATTCAGCACTCAGGTCCTTGCAGAATGGCCCTGCATCTGTTGAAAACAACATGGTTTCAATAGAAACACTTGATGACAACCATCCAAAGAATTTTTAATTCAACAGGCTGACCGACTACCTGAAGCAGAAGTTACCACAACAAAATATACTACATTTTAGTTCATGAATAAACATTAGGGGGAACTGCTAATTAAAAAAAAAAAAGGTTCCTGTGAAGCTCCCTCACTCCTCTCCTTCTTGCCATCCGCTCAGTGCCACTGTCAGTCTACTGTTAGCCCTGCTGTTTTATATGCCATGTGATAACCATGATAACAACTTTGAGCTCTACCCAGTCCTTGTTGGCTCACGATCATAGTAAACCTCCATGAAGAGCAGAAAAAATGACTCCAAAAGATTAGCATTACCACTTTACTGACACTCAGGGCAAAACCATGAGCCAGGAAACACAGGCATAGCAAAGGCACTGAAAAGCATAGCAAAGTGAAAATTGGGGTGATTGTCTTCTGTATCATTTTAAGTAAAACAGTTGTTTCCTCTGACGTGGTCACGGAGCTACAGTTTTGTTTACGTAAGATTTTTTGAAGTGCTTCCTGCTACTCTTTCTATTTTTTTAATCTTAGTTCAGTTTCAGCTTTGTTTGTTAAAAAACCATCAGTGAACTATTGTGTTTGAATTCTGACTTAAACAGGCCACTTGGGGGTACTGTACTGTAAAGCCAACAGAGCAAGCAACATAAAAAAGGCAGACATAATCTCATTCACAGCCTAACTTTGCAGAAGGACACCTGGAATATAGATGTGTCTGGATAGGACTGGGATTTTTGTCATTAATTGCCAGCTGTTGACCGTAGAAGATAGAACTATGCCGTGAAACCAGGAGAAAGTGTTTCTCGTGGCCTCCATTGCTCACTTGCAGATGTGCTGGGGCAGGAAGGAGCACAGTGAAACTCACAAGCAGAAGTAGATCTTTTCACAGGAAAGAAGAGTCCAATATTGATACCCCATTTATTTGCTCCCTTGTTGTTGCTCCGGGGAGACCTTATTGTGTCCTTTCAGTACTTACAGGGGGCCTTACAGGAAAGATGGGGAGGATCTCTTTACCAAGGGGTGCATTGATAGGATGAGGGATAATGGTTTTAAACTGAAAGAGGGGAGATTTAGATTAGATATTAGGAAGAAATTCTTTCCTGTGAGGGTGGTGAGACACTGGAACAGGTTTCCCAGAGAAGTTGTGGATGCCCCATCCCTGGAGGTGTTCAAAGCCAGGCTGGATAGGGCTTTGAGCAACCTGGTCTAGTGGGAGGTGACCCTGCCCTTGGCAGGGGGGGTTGGAACTACATGATCTTTAAGGTCCTTAGCTCAGGAAAGCTGCCTGTGTTCTGAGCTCTGCTGCTCTGCTGCGGGTTGGCCTGTCTCTGGAGCTGCTCCCCTCCCATTTTCTTATGTCTTCTCTTCCATAAACATGTAAACTTCCACTTAAAATTAACTTGTCCCTTTTTATCCCTCTAGAAAGTTACTCCAAAATCTCATTCCTTGAATTCTTAGAAATCCCCTCTGTGTTTAGTGATAACAAGTTTGCACTCATCTGGTTTTCCTGTAATATCCTTTTCCCTCATCAGTTTTCCTGATATATTAATAGAGGTTTCACACATTGGATGTGTGAAAGATGTTTTAGGAACATCTTTAGAATTATGTTTAACTTTAGAAAGAAAATTATACGCCAGCTATTACAGATACTGGAGCTCTGAAAAGTACTTTAGTTTCAGCTTTATGATCCTTACCTGATTAGAATTTATATGTTTTCAGGGAAAAAAGTACAGGAAAAAAAAGATTTCTCTGCTGAATCACTGAGTAGATCATTCTGATTAATCCTGTTAATCTAAAAAATTCAAAAGGGCAAGTTTTTCATATGTTTTCACTGAGTTGTCATTTTTTGTTTATTTTATCGGTTATAGCTAGATTCTGTGATTTGGAGCAAATATGTCTTTGTTTATTTACTTCTTTATTAACCTGTTTTCAAGAAATATTTTTTTTTATTCTGCTCTTTTTTTCTGTACACACATCTAGAATTCCTCCCACAGCTCCTTTACTGTTTTCATTTCATTACAAAACTTAATTTGTACTCTGAGACTAGGAATACACTAGGATATTACTTTTCTCTTTTTGCAAAACCAGAGTTTTATCCTATACCAACTTAAAAATATAAAGGCTTTTTTATTTCAGTCAGTGGATGGCTGAAGGAATGGCTTCCAACAAGTCTCAAGGGAAAAACCCCAGGTCTACGGAAAATTTCAGAATGGATTGCCCTATCTATTTTCTAAAACCTGGGAGCACACATATAGAGAGAATTTGATTTTTTAAAAATTTTTATTTCCCTTTTTCATATGAAAGCCTTTTTTTTTTTTTTTTCAAAAAATGTACCCATCCATTCTGTCAGTAATACATGATATGTCCATGCCACATCAATTCTATAACCCTCTATATCTGAACTGAAAGCACTTCAAGAATCACTACAATCACTTGTGCATCTCACAGTCTCACATAGACTGGGGGAATAGAACCGTATCAAGCTGTTCAGAGCAAATTTATTTCTTCATCACAGAACTTTATTTCATTGATTGTCATTAATATTGTCAGACAGTAGATGTTGAAAAAAAAATCTTACAAGAATACTGCTTGTTCAGGTCATGAATTTGAATGAAAACATGATTCTGTGTCCTACTTCTATGGAAACTAATTAAGGCTCTTTTAAATGAAGAAAAAAAAATCAGCCATTCCCTTCACCATCTGCAAAAGTTTAAAATTGGTACAGCTTTTTCTAATACTTCTAATAAGAAGCCAGAATGTCCCTGATGCTCAGCCCTTCACCACCACTGTAGTTATGCTTGGTAATGGATCTTTCAAGCTTATCTGTTGCACTTTAGACACAGATGATTTCATTGAATTTACTTTCAATGCTATCCTACAAAGAATTGCAGAGGAACATCCAAGGAGTTGGTACAGAGACAGAAGCACCATTTGGAGACTGTGGGAGGGGAAGGGTACATATTCATTCTGCTTTGCTCCTTGAGGAAAGTAGTCATAGATTTATGTGCCAAATGCTTCTGAAAAATTGTGAAAAATAAGTTCTCAAAAAAAAGGTTACTCCCATCTGAATAGTGACATTTGAGCCTAAGAAATGTAATGATCTAGACTGCAGAGTAAAACAACATGTAACTTAAATGACTAATCTCACAGATAGAAGCTTAGTCTGAATATCTTGTTTAATGCAACTACTCTACAATCAAGTCTCCAGTGTAGTGGGAAATACTCACTTAATTCATGTTGATAATGAAATGTTAGGGGAAAATATTTTCACTAAAGAATGTATATATTAAGAAAAGTAACTGCATAAATTCTTCATTAGAAGTAATCTGCCCAGCTCTTTTTTAAATTCCATTTTGAAAAGAGGAAAACTGGGGGAAGTGATCTTGAAGTTGATTGTAGTAATAGTAAAAGTAACAACTAGTTTTTCCCTTTTTTTAATCTTTTCTGTTTATGATTAAGGTAGTTTGAGTTTAGTGTATAACGTCTGTTTTCTTTTCTTTACAGTTAAATTACATAATTGAGTCTCCATGGATTTGATGTTTATATAGCCTTTTACAATTTTAAAATCTATGTAACATACATGTTATTTGTTTTTAGGCATAGTATTTTAGAAAAGATTATACAAAAGCTATGCTGAATGGGGACGAAGATCCTAGGAAAGTGGTAAAGCTATTAGAGATAATTCTAAATGTCAAACAGTAGGATTTAACTAGGTGACAAATAAGACATTAAACAGGCTACAGTCTTTGCAGAGATCTTGACATTACTTTGTAATGGAAGGAGGATTGCAGACATGAATCAAGTTCAAAGGCTTCTAATGGAAGCAGGGTGGGGGAGACTCCTTAGTCAATAAAAGTCTGTGTGGTATCTGTTTTAACCCTTGAAAGGCAAAGGCTCTGCATGAACTAAATGAAATAAAGTAATTTTTAAAAATCGCCAAACCACCAACAGCTGAAACCTAAAAGAATCCCCCAGATACGCATATAAATTGGCCATTTGGCTCCATTTTTAGGATAGCTACAATATTTATATCAGTATATTTCCACAATGCAATGCTCTTAATAAGCTAAATACAAACATGCAAACCCCCAAACCCACAACTTGAAAGAATTATCTTTAAAAAGGACCCTGCATGCCATATGGATCAGAACAAACAAAAAACCCCACAATTTTTTGGAAAAACAATATACCAACTACCTACTGCAATTGAGTGTGAAGTTCAATTTAATTTAGTCTAAAGTTTCTGTATTGAATTTGTAACCTCCAGTACTTTAATTACTATGAAACCAGCTCCACTGGGTCCAAACTTTGATAGTTATTAAAAAAGCTAGAAAGACTTTCACTATGCTTTTCTTCCAGAAAAACCACAACTATAAAATCTCATGTCTCAGGAACTTTTAGTGTGTTTAGTTGTTTTAGTACTGGTGTTTCAAGGATGAAAGAGAGCTATCATGTTTCATCCCCTATTTCTAGACTGACAGGGGTGTAAGTACAATTCCCAGTACATCAAGGGCAAATACTGGTTATTACAAAAGACAAATCAGCTAATTCTGCTGCTGAATTCTGTATGGGAAGGCAGGACATACAGAGGAGATATTCAAAGTACAACTAATGAAATTATCATTTTGATGAAAGGAAAGAAAATTACATAAAAAAGTAAAAAGAATCAAAAAAACCAACGAAACACCAGAAAGCATTTTAACCTCTTTGGTAGAAAAACAATTTCCAAGATGTTTTCATCTGGAATTAGAACTTTAACCAAAGGAAAAAATCTAGAATTAAAAAAGTTTTATTTGTTTCCTTTTGCAAGCATCCCAAATGAGATTAATTAGCAGTTGGAATATGGGTGAGGAAGGAAAGGCATCTAAATAAACTAATAGTCCACTGGGCATTGCATATTAACACATAGATGTTATTACACAGAGTCACAGAGTGGTTGAGGTTGGAAGGGACTTGTGGAGTCTAGCCCCCCTGCTCAAAGTAGGGACAGCTGGAGCAGGTTGCTCAGGGCTTTGGATGTCTCCAAGGAGACATCTGAGATATTACTAAATACTTTAATAGACATGTATTTATATCACAGACCTACCCTTGAGACATGCAAGCAGTAGGTACTTAGTCTTTCATTTATCTCACCTGATTCAAGAGCCTATAGGCTGACATTACGAATCCTTTTTCACGTACATCCTTTTATGCACAGCAAGCTGCATCACCAGGACTCCTGTTATTGAATACTTGGTTCCCACCTGAGCAGACAGTTGCCACTCTTTGGCATCCATAATAGCTTTGTTAATCTTCACTTAAGAAAAGTCAGGTCATTATGAATATAGTATAAAACACTTCTAATTTTGACTAAGGAGTCATTTGCAAACTCCAGACAGAGGTCTGAATGCAACACCTAGGGATGGCAAGAATCATATATGCCTTTGAGGGTAGGAAAGTGTTTCCTATTAATGGCAACAAGCTTCCAAAAAACCCCCAGTTACTCCAAAGAAATCCTACTACCTTGCAAGCACACTGAGAGCTTATGCAGGCTTGCCTTGCCATGCAGTGCAGTGGGCAAAGTATAGCTAAATTATCTGTAGGCATTAGCTAAACTTCCACTTGGCAACTTCAAGGATGAAATAATCAAATGAGACAGTAAAGTGTTGGAGGGAGCTCCCAGTGCCTCTTTAGCCTTTGCTAAAAGGTAACGGAGCAACCTCCCCCGGCAGATACACTCAGATAATCTGTGCCAGAGATAACGTACCCACAGGACACTGACTAATACTTCAGAGAAAATTTTCTCATTTTGGAAAAGTAAAGACTATAGCACGTGGGAAATATTTTCTGACAGTATTCACAGTGAGTATACCATAGGAAACCCAAGATGACTTTTAACTGTTCCCCTTCATCCTGACCACCTCCTCCTTGATTGGAGTCAGAAGATTTGTGACATATGTACATCTCTTGTCTCCTGGGCTGCAAGGGCAAAATGGAAATGTCACATCCTTTAAAATGAAGTTCATATCACCCACACAAGGAATTGCTCTTCTGACTCATATGGAGAAGAAAACAAGATCATGATCTTTGCTCCCATCTGTTTCTCCAGCATGTTTTGTGTAGGCTGGTGCACTGTAGTCAGTAATCTTCCACTCCAAGAAGCGGAAGGATGATGATTTCTCCCATCTTCTCCCCTGAGTATTTTCAGTTTAAAACCAGAACTCATACTATTACATTTAGGCCAGAATAGGAAAAGAAAAATAGAAATCCAGAAAGACAAGTTTTCTCCCACAAAAATAAGAAGTGGCAGTAGGAGTTCACCATGTTAACTTTTTGCAGAAAAAGACAACTTTAGGAAAAACTCTTAATCTTCTTTTTTTATTTTATACCTGAATACCTTATAGTAGTAAAAATAATATTTTACAAAACAATTATTCAGTGGTCATTAGATGGTATTTGTTTTCTTTCTATACTTTCCTCTGTTTTTGTTACTGAAGTTCATTTATTTGATAATAACTTTTGTAAAAGTACAGGGAAAAAGGAAAGTTTGTAAAACCCTACAACTTCAAATTAATAAAGTATGGTAAATTTTAGACTATCTTGCTATTATGTATATTAGTTCCAGAGGCAATGGAATTCTCTTTTAAGGAACAGAAATAGTTTTTAAAAATGTGCTTTGAAATCTGTGTGGAAAAGTAACTGAGTACATGTTTGCACAACAAACTCTCTGCACTTTACCTGCTAATTGCACCTGATTGTAGCTGGATGCATAAAAGTTTTTGTAGTTGTCTGCCAGCTCACGGGGGATGCAGGTGATTCTGAATATCTGAATCAAAGTGGTTTGTAATTCTTGGTCTTAATTATCTGGGTGATTATCTGATTATAAGAAACAAATAATTATCCCCAGTCTCAGAGCTCCAAGATGACAGAGCAAAGTGTAAGATTACAGATCATACTTCTTGGATTCTTTTCAGTATTATTTTAATTACTTGAAAACACTGGAACATCTAGT
Organism: Limosa lapponica baueri; assembly: GCA_002844005.1. Classification (NCBI taxonomy): domain Eukaryota; kingdom Metazoa; phylum Chordata; class Aves; order Charadriiformes; family Scolopacidae; genus Limosa; species Limosa lapponica. Next base: position 281,128 of record KZ505841.1, read on the forward strand.
CCCAAGTAAGTTCATTTTCTCTTTTCTGTGTGGGTTTTATCTGAGCACTACAAAATTAAACCCTGCTAGCTACTCTTAGATTTCTGTACTTTCATTCTAACTCTGCAGCTGACTTTCTCATACTGTACAGGAAGTGGTAGAATACCAGATTTTAGTTGTATTATTATTATTATTGTGTCCTCAGTATTTATTAAGCAGCATCACATTTCTTATTTGGTTCCTTATTTAATACTTATTAGAGTTTAGATTTACTGTTCCAAACACATTTTAATGATAATTTGAGTGGTGTTATTAATTTCAATAGTTATTGTCATAATTTTGAGATAGTAATTTTATTTACCTCAGCAATAGATACAGTAATGGATGAAAAGACAATTCTTCATTTTGGCAAAAAAATGCTGCTACTAAAATTTTGGGACAGGTGAATGCTACAACAAGCAGGCTGTGTAAGAATGAAACAGCATATCTGAGAAATAAAAAGTGTTTAAAAGCCATAATATCTTCAGAGGTAAAAGTTCATCCTGGCAAAAATTTGTCAAACAGATTATTTTTTTTTCATAAACCTGACCTCATTTTGTTTCATGACAAAATGAAAAAGAATCAAAATAGAACCCCAGAGACAAAACCCCATTGAATTAGACCAGAACATTTCAAACATTCACAGAATACACTGTACTCTAGTACAGAAGTTTCACAGGACTCAGAATGCATAATGATGCCTCACTACTATTAATCTTTTTCAACATTTATTAAATCCCCCCCACCTTCACCAAACTGCATCAGGCAGCCCCTACTTATTTCAGGATAGGTGCCTGGTAGTGAAATGCAGGCATACAAGTGCCTAAAGCACTGAAATCCAGCCAAAAGGAGTTTAAAATATTGTTTTCATGGTGAAAAATCTTCAAATTATACAGATGTATTACTGATGTTTAATACATGGGTAACTGGCTTACATAGAAATGTCCAGTTCATCCATTTCTGAAACTCAGCAGAAAAATATCCTCCACCTCTGTGTCTATAATTTTGCTAAGTAGTAAGAGTTTGTCAAACCTGAATTTTTAGTTATCCCAGTCACAAGCCAACCTGAAACCAATGAAACCTGGTTCAAATTGTGTGCCTGGCAAATCCAGGGGTATTCATGTACTGTCATTACTGAGAAAGATTTTGCTCTGATCGTGTTGGTTTGATTAAAACCTGTGGACAAAAACATTTATACTTATAGCCCAGATTTTCATTATACCTGTTACAAAACGTAAGGAGGAAAACGTGAGGAAATCAACTATATGTATAAATCCAATTACAAGGAACACACAGGAAGCTGTAAGTCTGCTGGTTTTGACTAAAGAATAAGGACCTCATCAGTCCACTGGGTTAACACCTGCAGCTAAACAAATCCTTAAACAAACATGTCTGTGGTACAAAGTAGAAAGGATTGGGAGAACAGACAGGAAACAATGAATAAAAATATAAAAGCTAAATAATGAGATACATTCAAATACACAAATTTTTTCTTCTCAAGTTCACAAAATCTAAATATGGTTAAAATATTCATTTGAAAATCAAACTTGTCTTGAACATCTATATGAATGAACCAAAGTGCTTTTGCATGGGAAAACACCTATTACTTACACTAATTAAAATTTGTGTTGTTGGCCTGGTGTTTTGTGTACCAGTTTTTACGAAAAATCCATTTTCCATGGATAGAAGCCCTGAAAACAATAATTTACCATGGAAATATTGACACAATGCAGAACACAATAGGACCAGTTCTGCTTTTGGACATAAATGATTCATACTGCAATGAGTCACTGTTCTACATAGGGGACTTGATTTCCTGGCTCCACCACTGCTCACTTGAATGTTTGCTGTAATATTAACTTACATAACTACAATTATTAATAAAAACTACCAAATTATCTAAAGAGCTACGTAATTTATTCTCCTCTGTCACAGATGTAGATAGCAATGCCATGCTTCATCAAAAGATTCCTATTCTTGTACTTCTGAAGATTAGGTCAGTATGCCATATGGTTAACCTCAAGTTCCCTCAAGGAACTCACTTCTTTATAGTCAATATATCTAAAAAGCTGTAATTACTTGGCCTTAATTCTTTGGAATTATTTCAGTTGTACTCTCTTGTGCTTATTTGTTATTTCTTATGGTTTATTGAGAGCCGGTTGTTTGCCTGATGTTGTGCAGACATAAAGAAATAGACTGAATAGTGCACTTCTTTATTTCTAATGTTCTTTTTTTTTTGTGCAGTAGTATTGTCATTTTGAGGTTTCACGTAGACACTTGTAACTCAAACTGAACTGGGAATTTATATACATAGTAGACAAATAGCTTGCACTTTCACAAGCTGAAAAACATATAACCAAAATACAAAGCATTTAAATTCCATAATCCCATGTTGTCCTGCTGTTACAAAGACAGCTTGTAACAAAAACCCACTTCCAAGTTAGAGGCGTTTGAAAATTTAGACTTTCATTTTGAGGCTACAGCCCATTTCTAGCCAGTTACCCAAATCCTTCCAAATTTTAAGCCAAATGCCAACAGAATTAAATGAAGGAGGGATATGGCCAAATAATTTGTGATGTAAAATAATTTCTACTATCTTATAAAAACAATTTGGACCAACTTAATGCTAACCAGCTAGTGCTTTATATGGTTCAGAGTGAACACCTATGTCCTTGCTGATGTACTACTATCTTTACTTCAAGTCTTTCTAGGTGCAACAGCTAGAAGTTAGCATTTCTGCAAACTAACAGGGTCATCTTGCTGGATAAGGAAAACCACAGTACAAACGCATGATGGAAATACAGCCATGCCTCTCTCAATAATATGAAGCATGGCAGTCATAGCTGTTCAGTTGTTCCTGCTCAGTATTACAACAGTAGGAAAAAGCTGATGAGGAGAAATGTTGCCACGTGTTGGATTATCTGTTCCTTGAAATCCTGAAATAAATGAATTATACTTTTCTTAGCAGTTAGACCTTTCTTAAGAAAAAAGAAAAAAAAAAGTATCAGACACAGCCAAATGCGTCAGGCAGATGTGGCTGGAGAACCTACCTGAGGTGCCAGCTGGATTTGTAGTAGCATTCTTGGAGAGACTGAAGACACGAATGGCTGCTTTGAATTTAATATATGTTATTTCCTGTCTGCTGGCGTTACTTACAGGACATTTGCTGTCCACTCTGCTGTGCCCTCCGAATGCTTTTTTTTTTCCTTCAATTTTTTCTTCATTTCAAATGCGGACTTTTCATGAAATGAAACAAAAATATTAAACTGTTGCCTTAAACATTTGGCTCCAATCACTTAGTTCTTAACCAAAGACAGACAGCAGTTCACAGTAAAGAATAAAGGCAAATGGTTAACACATTTTAAGATAAATTTTTGGCAATGAAGGAAATTTGTGAAATAGTTTCTGACATTTTCTGAAACAAAGCTGCTTACTAGAACTACCAGAATGTTTCTGTGACGCTGCTGCCCTTGCAAAGCTTGTTTGCAACTCACATTGTAATTGTGTAATATGAGCCTTGCTGGTGAAAAACAACATAGTTTATCCATAAATCTTATTTATACAAATCAAATCAGTAAGCTTTACAGTAAAATTGGTGGGCTTGACCCTAATCTTAGTGGTCAAATACCCTGCTCCACCATCTAGGAATGCATTAACAAATAAGTGTCCCGTTGCCAAAACGCACTGGAAATAACAAGAGTACAGAATTTTAAGTTCTTTATATAGAGTATGTACATGGGACCATGAAGGTTCCAGGATTAGAACATTCATATGCAAGTATGCATATATATCTATACACATACACATGCTCACAAGTATTTTGGATGTGCGCGTCTGTTCCTGTAGCTTTTAGATATTATTTGCTTCCTAACAGATGTATTGTGCATATAGTCTTGAAAAATATTAGTTGGATGCTACCAAGTGAGTGTGGAGCCCTGTGCTTTGCTTCATCATTTAAGTAGTTCTGTGACAAAAGACAAATAAATCTATAAAGGTTTTTTCCTTGATTTTTAGTACTTTTTTTTTTAATATTTAGTTTATAGAGTGGTTGAATCGCAGTGCTCTGCAGTTCTACACAGCCATATCATTACTCCTGCATGAGTCTGCCCACCACCCTCCAGGTCCTTATCTATCTTTTCTTGGCCTGACAGCCCAGCAAGAAACAGCATGCACTGTGGCTTTGTGAAAATCGCAGCCATGCCGACTGACCGTCAGCTCTCCGTGAGCTGACTGCCCGCCTGGCTGCTGTTTCTTGGCTGCTGGGTGAGCCTAAACAGAACAACTCAACTTTGATGGATCAAACAAACAGCTCTGGAGCCTAAATGAGGCCCCTGGGCAATATTCTGTGCAGGCCAGTTGAAAGAGCTTAATATCTTTGAAAACTTGGTGTCTTTGTCAAATTTTGTTGAAACTGTCCAAGGGACTCCAGCGTACTGGAGAGAGAGAGACAGACACACAGACAGCATGACTGCCTAAGCCTTGTTTCCTCAGGAAACCAGGCTAAAAATGTGCCTAGAGATATTTTTAACGTCCCAGACTATTAAGCAGTCCTCAATATGAGGAAAAGAAATACCTACACTACATATTCTTTGGAGGAAGACTTTAATTCACAAAATGGGAAAAGTAAAAATCAATTCAACACTGTCTACACCAATGATTTTGGACTGAAAAAATCTTAAAAAAAAAAGGCAGTGCTTTTCACAACATGCACTTGAATGAAATCAGCACAAATAACTACAGCAATTATAAATGGTTATTAATTATAAATGCTTATAAACCAGCTCATGGCAATAGCATGTCTCTTGTTGAAAAAAGGTTATTCTTATCAGACCAGCTCAGAATGTCATCTCTTATAAATTCTGTCATATGCTGTGTTTTCATTCTCTTCCAGAAATATGTTCAGACGCCTCCCATTTCTACAAAAGCATTTGTACAGCAATCACTCTATAGTTTGTCTGATATTTTGTGGGTTTTGCTCCTGACTTGTCTCCTTTTATTTGAAGAGAAGGCTAATGTATCTTGAATAGGAAATAAAAATTAGCAAGCATGGAGGAAATAATATTATTTTTCATGTGAGACTAACTATCTAGACATACTGTCTCAAGAAGTGTTAATGCAAATATGCACCTGTTATCAAAGTATGACTGAAAACTTCTTTGTATCACTTTAAAAATGTGAACAGTCCCGCTGACATTAATGAAATCATCTACAAATTTAAAGTTACAGACCTGCTAAAGGAATAGAATTGAGGCCTGTTTGATCAGCCTTACATAGGAAACCATTCCTACTATGACCTAGTAACTAGATGACTTCTTCTGGAATTGAAGTATAAGGTGTAGAAATAAGTCAACCTGCTTTACCACTGGAAAATAATTTATTGTCTTCCATTATATAATTGCATTTCGGTAGGCACAAATGACTTTTTTTTCTAACAAGATGATCATTCAGAATAAGGTCCAAACAGAACTATGATGACTCATTGCAAGAGAGAAGTAAATTGGCAGGTCCTGCCTTTTCCACAAGGTCTCAATTTCAGTAGGGGCCAGCCTTGAGTGAGTCCTGTAACAGGATCTTGCAAGGTTGTAAGGCCCCCAAAGGCAAAAAGATGGGTCTGTGTGCTTATATAAAGACAGAGTGAATTCTCTCCTTTGCCTGTCTCTCCTTTGACTGCCTGCTCTGCTATATTGTTAGAATGCTCCCTGGCACTGTTTTGGCTGAGGTCAGCTTGTGCTTTTTTCCCCCATTTGGGGGATAACAAACTCCAGCAACTATTTCAATTAGGAAGACTCCAGTGTGACTGTCTTATTTTAGAAAATCTAGCTGCAGGCAGGAAAAAGAAAGTTTAGGTGTGTGGACTCAACCCAGGCTTTGCTATTTTGCTTTGGTGCCAGAATGTGAGCCCTGGTTTATTTTCTTTAGCAATATGGACAAAGCCTCAATGTCTATGCTCGGGCACTTCACAGTGCATGATAGTGCTCAAGCCAGTTGCGGACAAGTTGGCATAGCAAAAAGCAGTTTTTCTTCAGAGAGACAATTTCAAATATAAAGGCAATAAGGATATGTCGAAACATAATCACATAGCTCAGAAAAATTTACAGGAGCAAATAAAAGCTTGCAGAACCACCCAGGAATTCTCATGGCAACCGTAAATGTCCTGCCCTGGTCCGCAGGCTCCATGGACAGACCACAACAGCAAGTGTGCTGCAGGCACGGAATCTGTAGATTCAGCCTGCAGGATGAAATCTGCCCATCTTATTTTGGAACTGGTAGCTGTGACTTTGACTATTTCAGAACTCTGCTTGAGCATAGCAGACAGGAGTTCACTCAAATTTGCAGTGAAAACTGTATTACATTGTATTACAAGGAAAGGTGGTAGAAGTCTTTGGAAATTGTGTTCCATTCCAAGTAGCATGTGAAGAAATTAATGGAAATTTTTCTTTTCTTATTTATGTTACAGTATTCACATTTGCTGAGAAGGTTCACTTTCTTGAGTCATTTCATTTTACTTTGAAATGCGTTTACTTTGGTATGCATTCTTTGATATGAATTTTCATGCGTATGCAGGAGAATGCATAAGGAAAGATGTGAAAATACCTTAAATTATTTAGTTAACTGCTCTGTTAGGATATATAGAATCGTGGATTCCTCTGAGACTCCACTGTGCCGTTTGTGGGTACAAAAGAGGTACATTTAAGATGTCTCCTGTGTATTTTTTATCTGTTACTTTATATTAGATCTCCATAGTCTAATTCTCATGTGATTTGAATGTACACATTGCCTCTAGATTACTGGGAGACTACATTCATAATGCACCATTTCAGTATTTCTTTTCTGTTCATTCTATGTGCCAAAACAAAACATTTTTTTTTCTTTTTTTCCACAACTGTGCCGATTTTCACACAGCTGAAATCCCAATAATTTGAAAATGCATATGTGCAAAAATATGCTATTAATAGGAGTTCAGAAAACACTGGCAAGTAACATTTGCCTGCTGTGAGCAATTGATTTATATTTGTAACTGCAGATTTTGAAAATCACGAGTGAAAATGAAGAATAATAAATAATTTTCAGACAGAAGTATCTATCAGCTTCCTGCCGTGATTTTTGTATTGTATAAAGCACTGCTAAAAGTATTTGGGTGCATAAATAGGCTACGTTCAACATTTAAAGGCATAACTTTAAGATATGTTTAAACTATATGCTAATAATTCAATGTCCAAGGTCCATATACCTTGTGTATGTGTTATTACACTTTGAATAACTGACATTAAAAAGAAATATGCACAGTTTCTAATATATTCAGTAATTACACTTTCAGAGAATACGCTTGTGATTACTGGTCCTTTGAAATAGCAGTCTGCCTATCTATTGAATCAAGTCGTTTGCACACTCAGTACTTCTCAAGTGATAGTATTCAGACCTCCTTTACACGCAAAACAAGGATAAATGAAAGCAGCCTTACAGGACTGTTTTCCAGCCATTTTTGCAATCTGAGAAAATAAGCAATGTTCTATAGCTGCTCATGGGCGTCTGCCACTTCTTGTTTGGGTGGTTTTTTTCCCTTCTTGTTGCTGTTGTCATCATCTCTTTCTCACCTCTGCTGGTGTGGAGTGTACTAATAAGTTGAACTCGCCCCATGTGCCTCTGGCCCAAGCATCTGGGGATGTTTCTGTACTGAGCTCCTGGGGTAGGGGATGTACAGCAGGGACACCGGAACTGTTTGAAGGCAGGACACATTTGCTTGAGTTTCCCACCTTGTGCTAGCATTACAAGGAACAGCTGCTGCCTTACCTATCTGGAAAGGTTCATGATGTTTGGAGCTTCAGGCAGAAAATACTATTAAATTTTGTTTCAGGTAAACTAAATTATTTTTGTGCTAAAATTCAAAAGATCTTCATGTTTTAGCCAAACGTAGAATAATTTATAAATTCTTTAAAAATGTATTTTAAGACCAAGCTAATTAAAATTAATTCTTTCTTCATTTAAATACCAAAATATAGGGTAATGAAGGCAGTTTGTGGTTCTCTGTTTTGTTGGATGTTGGTTGGTTTTTTTTTTCTTTCCAGTTATAGTTGACAGTACCTTTAATATAAAAGCAAATACAAGGAGCAAATTTGTATTGCTGCTTTGGATGTTTGTGGGGTCATATGTTATAAAAGAAAAGCATCACTCCAAATTCATGTTTTGGCAGACAAAAAAGTTGTTTACAATGTTTTATGTCTTGCTGTAATCACACTGTGAAGACATGGTTATTAGAAATATATTTTTATTTCCATCTGTTTGTTATTACTAGCAGTAAAGGGCTTACCTAGTTATTTACAAACTCATATTTCTTTCATAAGATATATTTCTGAAGACAGTTAATTTCACATATTTTGTATATATTAATGATATACCACAATTTACAGTTCCTTTCACAACAAAAGGATAAGCTACAAGATACTAGCAGTAGGAGCCAGCTAACAAGCAAGTGCATTTACATTTAAAACTTTTAATTGGTAGGAAATTATTTGATTCCACATACTAATAGCTCAGGGTTTTAATATCAAAAATATTATTAATAGCCATTAATAGTAATAGTAAAGTTCCTGAGGATATATTCTAAGATCGGTTCTGAGTACTTACTGAATATCTTTGCTGTGTTTCAGTGATACTGGAAATTACTCAAGTTGCAATGAATCTGGTTAAAAGAGCTAAGAACTGTTAGCTATAAATCTGCAATACTATATAATATAATCTGCTGAATCAGAGATCGAAGCAGCAGTGCTCTTTTGAAGCCCCCTATTATTATGGGTACAATGTCTTTGATAGCAACGTATTTTTTTAGCATCATCCCATTGAATTCAAGGAAGGCTGTATAAATCCAATGAAGTTTTTTGCAGATACATTAAAAGACTAATTTAAAAATTACTGTTTCATTGATTAATAGTTTGAGGTTAATGAGATGCATTATAAAAAGAAACAGTAAAAATAGCTTATTGGCTTTTTCTTCTGTCCATTTTATGTGAGCCTAATAACCAGCATGTAGAATAATAAAGTAGGATCATTTTTTCAGCATTACATTTCAGTATTACAAAATTTAAAAATGTACACATATACTATTATGTCTCTAAGACCATCATTTTGAGTTCAGAGTCAATGATGTACATGACTTGGACTTTCCAGAGCACACAGACATCTGACAATATAGTGGGAGACCTCTTGACTGTAAAGCCAAAATATAATATATAAACACATACATAATGTGAGATACCTCATTTCAGAATATAGTAGTGTTTCATAAACAGCAGGATGAGACATTAAGTCCCTTCTCCCTCAAAAAGAATCCAATAAAATACTCAAAACAGTTCATCAGTCTCAAGAAGAACTAGAACTGAATATCAATCTAAAAAAAAAACAAGAAGAGAGGGACAGAACTTCAGTGTATTTATTCTAGTTCATTGGTAGTCTTTCGCTCATGAGTACAAAACAGCATGAGTGAGAAGTTTACAAGAATAAAGACTTCAAGACAGGGACATGAAAGAACTGGAATAGTAAGGAATGCTATTAGCACAAGATTGATAAACATGACTGATCTTCTACAGTTACACTAAAACTCTTATGTAAACTTGATTAATCATTGTCACTAATGTTAGTATGTACATATTTTTAAAATAGTAAATTTCTCTGCTTTGCCCAGCAAAATATAGTATTTGTGTATTCTTTGAAGAACGGTTTTACTCTAAATATATGTCCTTCAAGTATTTCTAGACCCATCTGTTACAACACACTCTAACACAATGTTAAAAAAATGTATACTAGGAATTCCAGATGAAATAGTGTTTAATGAAGAAACTGATTGTTCCCTCCATTGTCTTATTGAAGGAATACTGAATAATGGATGTAAAAATTTGAAAAATGTGGAGAATGCACAATGCACAAGATATGTGCATTGTTAAAAAAGATCTGTAAATATTAATCCAAGTTATGTATTCCTATGTGCTTTACATCACTGTAGTCACATACTTGGAATCAAAGTCGATCTGGAACAAAAGTTATGCTTGTCCTCATACAAACTTTGTGTCTCAAGTAGAAAAGTAGATTATCTCTTAATAAAGAAGAATAACAATCAGAGAAAAAGATAAGCTAGTTTTCTCACACTGTTAAAGCTGGAAGACAAATTAAGGTTGAACTCTTAAATGAAGTTTAAAAAAAAGAATTAAATCTAACATATCAAGGTGTTACTCTGTATTCTTAAAAGTTGAAGGGCATTAATATTTTAGGTCTATTTTCATTTTGCTATATAAAAAAGCATATTTATTATTTTATTCCCTGGATTTCCAGTAACAATGACAACTAGAAAAAGGTACATCTTGGAAAACTAACTGCTTTTGATATTATAAACCTCATGTCAAGGAACCTTTTTATTGGCTTTAAGACAGTCTTGCTGTTGTATGTCATAGTATCCAAATGTTTATTATAAAATTAGGTCATTAACATGTTAATTCACTCACCAGTACTGAAACAAATGAGGCAAGTCACTTCAAAATTTAAAATGGTGGCACAGATAGAAATTGTAGAAGTTGATGATGAGTGTCTCAGACTACAGTGTTACACTGAAATGTATGTGCCTAATACCTCGGGGAGGTATTCCTTATAGAAGTTTAAATATAAAGGTCACTTTTAAAACTCTTTCCAGGACTTACAACTCAACTTGACAAAATCTAACAGCAACTCAATATAGAAGAGATAGAAAATGCTGCAAATTATTATAGTAAAGTTTGGGCCCTATAGACTGAATGAACAAAGGTCAAGAAGACAGAGAAGGTGATCTCGGATTACACAGGAGAAAAGCCCAGTGCTTTTCCCAGTCCCCTGGGTTCCTTTACTTCTGTGAAAATGCTAGCCAGTTTATACCAGAGTTCTTCTCAAAACAGTGGACAATGAGGTTGATTGAGAACTGGCTGAGTGGTAGAGCTCACAGGTTGTGATCAGTGGCGGAGTCTAGTTGGAAGCCTGTAACTAGTGGTGTTCCCCAGGGGTCAGTACTGGGTCCAGTCTTGTTCAACATATTCATCAATGACCTGGATGAGGGGACAGAGTGTAACCTCAGCAAGTTTGCTGATGATACAAAACTGGGAGGGGTGGCTGACACACCAGAAGGCTCTGCTGCCATTCAGCGAGGCCTGGACAGGCTGGACAGTTGGGTGGAGAGGAACCTAATGAAGTTCAACAAGGGCAAGTGTAGGGTCCTGCATGTGGGGAGGAATAACCCCGTGCAGTGGTACAGGTTGGGGGTTGACCTGCTGGAAATGAGCTCTGGAGAGAGGGACGCAGAAGTCCTGCTGGACAACAAGTTGCCGATGAGCCAGCAATGTGCCCTTGTGGCCAAGAAGGTCAATGGCATCCAGGGGTGTATTAAAAACAGCATGGCCGCAGGTTGAAGGAGGCCATCCTCCCCCTCTACTCTGCCCTGGTGAGGCCAGAGCTAGAGTCTTGGGTTCACCAGTTCAAGAAGGACAGGGAACTACCAGAGGGAGTCCAGCGGAAGGCTACAGAGATGATCAAGGGAATGGAGGACCTCTCCTATGATCAAAGTTGAGAGACCTGGGTCTGTTTAGCCTGGAGAAGAGAAGACTGAGAGTGCATCTCATCAATGCTTATAAATATCTAAAAGGTGGTTGTCAAGAGGATCGGGCCAGACTCTTCAGTGGTGCCCAGTGACAGGGCAAGGGGCAATGGATACAAGCTGGAACACAGGAAATTCCATCTCAACATGAGGAAAAACTTCTTTACTTTGAGGGCAACAGAGCACTGGAACAGGCTGCCCAGAGAATTTGTGGAGTCTCCTTCTCTGGAGATATTCAAAACCCACTTAGACACTGTCCTGTTCAACTTACTCTAGATGAACCTGCTTTGGCAGGGGAGTTGGACTAGATGACCTCTGAAGATCCCTTCCAACTCCTACCATTCTGTGATTCTGTAATTCATACAGACTTACACATACTCATTGTGAGGCTTTCAAAGAAGCATAACCTTTGTTTTCATGCAAACAACTTACCCCACATCTTCTGAGACCCACTGAAGAAAATAATCTTTATTTAATAAATAAATGGGAAATTCACTCTTTTGTCCACTGAATGTATAGGTTACATTCAGATGAGCACCTTCAGATTACATGTTTTCTTCTGTCTGGAAAAAACAAAACTGTGAACCCTCTCACTCCAGTTCTTCCTGTCCTCAAAAAAAATCATAGTAGTACTATCTGCTTCCTAAACAAAACCCAAAAGTCTCTCTCATCTAAAAATCATAATGTTTACTCTGCCCATACAAACAAGCACAATCACAAGCTCTTGTCAAAGAAATCTGGAAAATAAAATCAGTTGTTTCATTGTCATTTCCTATTATAGCTAGATAAATCCTTCACCACATTATTATTTCTCCAGTTTTGAAAGGAACTGAGATCACACATAGTCATTCACCATACTAGATCTTTTCCGCAAGAGATAGAAACACTTAAATTTTTTTGTGAGTTTCAGTCAGTTACAGTTCAAATCTGTAAGGAAGAACCAAGTATGAAATTCAAATGAAGGTGCTTGGCCATATAATCAGTTGATCCCACTGCTTTACTATACTATTCTAATAAATAATTAAAATAAAACCCAAACTCTAAAATCTTTAGCATTATATACAAATATTTAGATACATATAAAATACCTCATCTGAAAACAAAACCGAAATATATATCTGTACTGAATAGTTTGTTATTGGCGAATTGGACTATGTTCTGAAAGACATCAAGCTCTTTTTACAGACAGGAATAAAGCTTTTGAAATCACACAAAGACTTTTGTTGACCTCTGCGAAGCCCGTGGAGAGCAAATCTCCAGCTGCCACGTAATGAACAAAACAAAATCACAATGATAAACTGACATTAACAGCTGCATAGTGTTTGCAAATGTTTTTTGTTCTTTTAAGCCAAATTTTTGTGATTTTTATATAAAATTGTAATGTGTGTGAATAAACAACTCTTTAATAATAAATCCTTTTATTGTTATAAGTGACAGAACACATATTTCATGCTGATATGACCTGGTGAAAAAAGAGTTTTATCACCATTTGTTTCAGCCACATGTTCCTGTTCACATTATTGCTTACAGAACTAAAAAATATTTATTTTATGGTTAGAATATGTTTTATGGTTTATAGTAGATTCCAAAGCGTTACATGATGCTAATGGGGTGAACTCATAACACAAAATATCATAGCCTCTTTACTAAATCTTCGCTCAACCTTAGAACTAAAATCTTTCTGAAGTACTATTTACTTAAGTTTTCTGATCAAATTACTACGTTTCTCTACTTTAGAAAAAGGGACAGACAGAGAGAAAGGAAGGCATGCAAAGAAAGAAAGGAAGAAAAAGAAAAGGAATCAGGTGTATTCTATGTCCCATGGCTTTTCACTGTTTTAGACTTCCCCAGCCCTATACTTAACAAGTATTTTGGGGAATGGCAGAAACCTTAATTTTGTTATTTCCCAGATGTATTGGAGCCTATTGGATCATTTAAGAACTGGTAGCCGAGTTCTGTCCTTTCCTAGGTACTGACCTCATTTCACTGGGATTTTTTGGTTATTACTGCATTACAGACTTGTTAGACACCAGCTGAAGAACTGGAAGGAAATAGTGGACTTCTTTGTGGGCTCTTTTGCAAGACCTTGGCTAGGTGAAGGAGTTCAGTGTTCTCTTCTAAAATATTTTTGTTCTTAGTTGTAAGGAGGGAAGAGAATTTATCAAGATGAACTCTATCAAAAAGAAAAGAAAAAATTAAGAAGAAAAAAACCCAAACAACCAAAAAAACCTCAACTAATAAACTGTAAGATTGAAAATCTTTATTCTACTGTATACACAAGAGTTATTCCAGGATGTGGCAATTAAGTCAAGTCCTACAGTAATTTAGCATTCAACAATCAAACTCAACCAATTGTTCTGAACTTGGCAAAAGACCTTCATTCCTCCCCCAAAGAAAGGATACAGAAGGAAAACCAAGCCTTATGTTTTGCAGGTTTTTGCCACTTTCAAGAATTACTATGCAAAGACCAGCTGCATAGTCTGTAAATCCTAGAGATGAGAGAGCTTTTCTGATCTGATAGAGACCCACAAAGGAACTATGCACAAATTAAAAGTGACTGAATAGAAAGTAAACAAAGAGAAGTCATGTCTAATAGAAACATATTCCTTTGAAATTTGCACAGTCTAAAATGAAACTCAAGTAAATGTATTTCTAAATTATCAAAGATTAGCTTGGTGCTCTAGGTTGTACTGCAGCCCCTACATTTTTTTTTTGCAAATTCACTGTCTCTATACCCTCTGGAGTTCAGAAGTTCTGCATCTGCAGCTTCAACGGTGAAGAAATTAAGAGATTGATAGAAAAAAATTCCTCTACAGCTTGTGATTTTAGTGAAACCAGTTATGGAGTGAAACTCTGTATGGATTACAACAATTATGCAAACTCTGAGGCTGAAGGAACTCCAATTTTTTTCCCAATCTGTATCAAATCAATGCTTTTGTCAATTTCAAAGGAATTTATTAAACTTAATAAATTAAATTGAGTAAACTTGTTAAAATTCTTAGCTCTCTCAGTTTATGATAGAAAATGTCATTATGATGGATTGTTGTTCACCTACTGTTCTACCAGTTTTAAAAAGCTGAACTAATAGTACTGGCACACACAGTATCATTTGCACCCTTCACTGATTTATGTCCTTCATTCTTTCATGGTCTAATCATCAACTAGATTAACCATACACGTGCAATACAAACATAATTTTTCAGTGCTATAATATATTTAAATTCCAAAACCACTGTGATAGAAAACACTCATGAGAAGGATCTAAAGATATAACCTTCAATATAGTTAATATTTTACTATCAGATAATACATGGATTTGAAAAAATGCTTTTAATTTATTTTTTTTTTACACCGTATAGAGTTTCAAATCTAGGAGAGAATTTTAGGAGATTGGGGAGAAGAAATAGAGGGGTGGTGGTAAAATAAGGGTTTGAAGTTTGCATTCTGAGTTAAAATTTTCATTCAATCACGAATATTCAGTAGGATTTCAGGAAAAACAAACAAAAAAATGTTGCAACATTAACAATAAGAATCATGCAAAGTGGTATCACTGCTATGTGTTCAAGATTTGCCTTTTGATCTGTTACAGATACAGAGTTTTCACTGCATCTCCTCGAATACTACATCACAGGCTGTGACCGCCATATGAAGTGGAAGGAGAAACCATTAGTTCTGGCTGCTGTGACTGTCGAGTCCCCTTGTTAGAGCCCTGCTCAGCAATAAGCCAACTGAGAAAATGTTCACTAGTACTGAAGAAAGAAAGAAACAAAAATAAAAGTTAAAATAATTTTTAAAAAGCAGACCAATGCAAAATCAATAAAAATCATTAATTAATTCAACACCTGCAAAACTCAGCTGTAAGACTAGCCCTGTCTTACACTAGATTAAATTGCCATTCTTTTTGAAGAATAATTTCTGCAGTAAGTTTTGAAAATCATCATGTAGTTCTGTAGAGAAATACATACTACGCCAGTTTAGTGATTTAATGCTTATGACTATATGCGCATTTGCAGTGCTAATAAATGGAAGAATGGATAGGATGAAGAGTATCTCTGTTTATTTCTTGAAGTATCAGCTACCAGCTATATATCTGAGTGTCAATAAACCCTCAGCATAGTGCCATTGTAGTGCATATGCACCACATGTGGCTACCCACTACATAGGAAATATCAACATCATGCAAAAGTCATAAAATGTATGCAATATATTAAAAAATAAATCCATATATACATTATACACACTTTCCTGCAACAACTGTACTAAACATTAAGAGTAAGCCAGTTTTCAGCAATTATTTCATAGTTTTTTTTCAAATGTGGCAGTTACAAAGTTAAAGACAGGCAAGGTGGAAGGGAAAGGACGGAGAAAGACAGAAAGGAATTTTGACTAAACTCCCTAACTGCAAAGTATCACCCGTTTGGAGGCTGTGACATGCTAAGAGCTTTATCCTGCAAAAAAGGACTAACTCTCCATCAATAAAACTGTCTGCATGAATTCTCACAGCTGGGTGATAAAAAGGGGAGGAGGAGAGGAGCTGGAGAGCAGCTCGGCCTTTCTTCAGTTGTTTATGCATCTAATGCCACAACTGGGGGATTGATTCCTCCTGTACCGCGCGGCTGCTCTCTGTGCAAAGAGCGCTGCACCCCAAACAGCTGGTTTTACTCTCATGTTCATGTGCTTCATTGATGGCATTTCAGTGTCTCTCTCCCTCCCACTGAGCTGAATTTCAGGGACAGAAGATACGACCACAGCACTTTTGTGAGATAATTAATAAACGAACGTCTGGTTGTCAAACCACAGATGGTCTAGCTAGTTCTAAAGTTTATAGTGAAAGGAGAGTGGAGACAAAAACCCCATTGCCTCATTATTTATGTATTTTGGTAAATATTATTTCATATTATTGTTGGAGGTTGGTAACATCACTGCTGTTCCCCCACTCATGAACTTGGAAGTCAGGGACGCTACAGAAATAGGCAGTATCTGAATTGCTTGTTCTTCCAACACACGTGTAAATTTGAAAAGGTAAGGAAACAGATACT
>KZ505841.1:297802-308851 GCA_002844005.1 Limosa lapponica baueri
TGTTCTTCCAACACACGTGTAAATTTGAAAAGGTAAGGAAACAGATACTATGGATGTGTAGTTAAATTCCTTTGTATTTCACATGTGGTGTTCTGATAGTCTTTCATGATACGACAGACATCAGAACTTCATTGAATTTCTCCAGATTATTCCAGAAAAGCAAAACAGGAAGAATGTAGATCAGCTAATTTTTGGAGGATCTTGGCAAGGACAGCACTAAATAGAATGAAATCAAAAGATTCAGCTAAGAAAAATCCTTGCAAGCAATAAATACATTTAAAAGATATTAATTGCAGATTTGTTTCTTTACTAAATAGGAAACATCATCAATTCAGGTAGTACCAGAGAACTTCCTGATAGCCTTAGTCCTCTCCTGATTTGTCCCCTTTCAGGGTGTAAAGATGACCCCAATGTGAAAACACTCAGTACACGTCATCTGTACACCTTTGCAGATGTATAGGTGCACCCTGTCTAACAGGGAGTCTGGCAAAAGATAAGGGGTTTGCTTTTTTGGGGTAGCCCCGACAAATACTGCAAAAGGAATCAAAGAACAGTAAAATAGCCTCCTGCCATATGGGAGAGAGAAAATAGTGCACAACTTAAAGCAGCATAGAAATACCATAGGTTTGAAGGACTGTGCACATATGCACAACTATGCATGTTGGATGCAGGAAGATCAGACACAGCAAGAACCAAAACTTGTGGAAGACACCCTCCTGTGAAAGGAATCTGAGGTTCTCAGGACTCCCAAATCTCTCTGTACTGGCCTAGGAGTGCACTTTCAGGCATTGGGCATCCTTTTTGAAATCTAGCCATGTCAATGCAGGAAATTACAGTCCCTCACTGCAGACTCCCCCAGGCAGCACATCCCCTTGGATCAGGTGACAGAGAAACTCATCTGGTATGCCTTACCCTTTTCTTCAGTTAAAATAAGTGGATTCAGGGCACATCCAGTATGTAGTCAGTTTACAGTAGCACAGCATATTTCAACAGAAGCAGGTTGAGTAGCTGTTGTACAAGCAACTTAGATGGCAGCTTGCAGCAAATAGTACCTGCTGGTACAGTGATGAACATATTTTCCTTTTTCACAATAACAACACAAAAGAAGGTGGATGTGAATATATTGCTTTGTTATTCCTCCAGGATTAACAGTGGTTTAAAAGTCTTTACAGTTAAAACCCTTTCAATGACAGCAGGACTAATTAAAATTAAATAAATAAAACCAAGAAACCATCATCTCCCTGAGATGTCTCCAGAATTTAAGCGGGCAAAAGTTGCGAAACCAGGCTCTCTGATTCTACAGTGACATAAGAAGTAAAAGCTGGAAAGAGAAAAGTCTTAGTCTAATCATAAGCAGCTACAGAAACTCTGTGTCCCAGCTGTGATCTCAGGAGAGCCATATTAGTATAGGGGTGTTGCTAAATGTATGTGTCCCAAATAGTTGAGACCCGTGGAGACTGGCTTTAGATAATGAGCAAAAGAAAGTTAGAAATTGCTGAATACAAGCAGAAGTAGCACAGCCCTTCATGTATCTATCCCCATACCACCTATAAAACTTGAAGTGCATTGAACATAACATTTAACTTTGGCTGAACTTGATAAACAACTTGAGCAGGGTAAGAAATGCTAAATAACCTCTCCTGCTTTTTGAGCTAACCCACTAATAATTCAAACATAGTTAGGCAGCTTCAACTGCAAGACATCCCCAGTTTGTCCTTAACCATTCCAGTGCTAAGTTCTACAGCTCAGCTCTACAACAGTATTTATCCACGCAAGTCCCACTGAAGTCAGTGCTGTACATCTCTGGGTGTCTAGCTGCCTAGACATTTGTATTGATTTTTGGATCCAAATTTATTTTTATAATAGGCTTTTGCATAAAAGAAGAACCATGTATAATACAATGGTAAAAATCACAAAAAACCAATATAGTTTGCTTTTGACTAATGCCATATGAATCAATATATACTGTTGAAAATATTAAAAGGCTATTTCACCTTGGTTTTCAGCTCCTTACTCATCCACATACCGTTTTTCCTGGTCCCCCACATTTGCGTGTCTTACCATGGGAAGTTCATCATCTTCTTCTTGAAGATGAAAGAAAGAAAGGCAATATCTGGGAGCTTTCTAGTGAGTCAGGAGATCATGGAAGGCAACAGACCCCTACGTGGAATTGTCTCTCAGAACTAGGTGGATCCATGCACTGCTGAAGTTCTTTCTCAGGAGATCCTGCAACAGACATGTGGTTGCAAATTTTCTGTCCAGTTTTGTTCATAAATTGCCTCTTCATTGATTTTTGACTTGCTAACATGTACCTAATGCCATTCACAAAACTAGTTAGTTTCTCAGTTGAAATAAAAGATAATAGATTAAAAGTATGAGATGGTTGCTTCTAAAACAGTTTTTCAAGTCTTTCTAACTTTTAATAGTTCTGTTTCTTTCCATTTAAGCAGATGAGGTTAAGCAGTTTTAAGATACTTAGTTTGACTTTGTACTAGAAAGAAGTCGAAGTGGAGGTAAGTGCAGACAGGAGCTCATTTCACCTGCATGCGTGGTGACTCCTGCACTAGCTGCAAGCAGGCAACATGCAGCTGAAATCAATGTCCTATTTGCTACAGCTGATTAAAGTGAGTGACCTTGAGTTTTCCCCCAATGCACCCAAACGAAGACTGCTAAGGTAGTCTCATCTATCTTCACACTCAGAGAAGCGAGTGGCAATTTTTTCCCTCTAAGACCTGAGAGCTTTCAGTGGGGATGTGATAAATGACTGTCACTTGTAGAGACTTCAAAAGCAAAATCTAACAGATCTGTCTTGGCCAGAGGCCTAAGCTGTATTTAGTAAATTGACAATTGCAGAATTGTTTTTATTGTTAGTTACCTTAGTTGCATCATTTCTTAAAAATTTGATGAAGTTTGGCCTCACAAAGTAATACTGGCTTCTTAGTTGCAGCAGTTCCTGGAACACAAGTTTACCTAAATTCACTGAAGCAGTGGCTTAATGTTTTATGTTACTAATAGCTTTTGTTTTATGGTATCATTGAGAGGAGGGAAAAACAGTTTACAAAAAAAATAAGGAACCCATTTTACTCCCATGACCTGAACCTTCATTCTTTTCTCTCATGCCAGACCAAACTCTCTTGCAGCCTTGGAAATGTTTGTTTAAGTGTTTTCCTGCCATTATTTTTCATTGTTGCATACTTCTGCACTTGTGTAAGGAGAACTTAGTGACAGATGAAGCAGAAACAACTGTGAAGCTACAATAAATAAATTGTATGTCAACGTTTTCCGGGGGGGGAAAAGTGCCAACAAGCGAGGTAAGCCTTAGTGATGAACAAAAAAATCAACTAAAATACAGCGACTTTAAGACATATAAAATATTTTGTAAAGAAAATTATTCTTTTAAGAAGACAATGTTAAATAGCTTTTAAATATATGACAAACACCCTTCCGTCACAGCAGAAACTCTTAACTCCTGAAGATCATGAGAGATTTCTTCAGCATAATCTAAATTTAATGGTTTAATTTGTATTGATGTAACTAAAAAGAAAAGAAAGAAGTTAATTTCTTGAGAGGGACAAATCAGTCTTCATGTAATTATTTATAAACATTGTCTTTTTTTTTTTTTTCAGAATTCCTTACAGAGGAACACAACCTTTTCATATTTCTTAATACCTGAAACTCTTTATCCATTTTACCCATGAAAAATGGGTGAAATGGTCCTCTCTGTGTTAAAAATTTGAAAGTGAAATCATACCCTTCCTAATATCAGTGATGTTTTTTCCCATTGTTTTTATGTTTTATTCTAGATGTAGATTTTTTTCTGTTTTTCTGAACCCAGTCGTCTGTAACTGAGCACACATTGCAGGATGCTGTATGTTATGGAAAATTTATATATGAAAGATACCCAACACTTACCTTTCTTTCTCAGAAGAAATTCAAAGAAGGTTCAATTACCTAATTAGCAATGCACAGTGAATACAAATAGTGTTCACTGTTGACCAAGGCCCCCCTTTTTGCAAGTTTATTTGAATACTTCAAGTTTCTCTTCTTTTCCAAATTACTCAGCCCTCATAACTAAAGCTTTCAAGCCTCACTGCAGATTGGACCATTTATGAGTCACAGTGTTGACAGTAACAGTGAAACAGAAAGATGTACCAATGGTTAAAGGGCTGGGCAAGGTTGTGGGAAATGTAAATTCCATTCTTTTTCTGCCCCAAACTTTCTCTGTGGTCCTTGACAAGTCACTTTAACACTTTGTACAAATGTACCCAGTTCTGAAACACAATTTTGCCTTTGGAGCCCCCATACGTATTGTGGTAGTAACGTGACTTACAGAAGTAACCAAAATGAAAAAGAAGAACCTGGTGAAAGAGAAGTTATTTACAGATCATCTGTAAGGCCATGCATAAGTGACATAATTTTTGGACCCCAATCCCGTAACTATACCCATATGAGCAAACCTGTGACCTTTGACGGAGTTTTATTGTGTTTAGTTTTTTTGTTATCTTTAGAGCAGCTACTTAGAAGCTTGGGGTTCCACTCGTAGTGTTTCGGACTCAGAATTGTGACCATTAATGCACTTTTTTTTTTCCTACAATAGCAATGCGAACAGCTAAATCATGGACTAAATTACATGAACTGAGAAAATAACTTTTGGTAGTGTAACAGTGAAGAGTAATGCAGAGGCCAGCCAAGAACACAATTAACAGCAAGACAGGACAAAAAAAAATGATGCTAGTGATGAAAAGAAGATAGTGCTGAATAGCTTTACCTTAGGTAGGAGGATGGGGTGAAGTGTAGTGCAGTAAGATGAATGCAGAAACACCAGTGAGTAGGATGGAATAACACAAATAAATGAAAACAGTTATTGTCTATGCTCTGGTTGACTGGGTAAACCCAGATTGCCCAGTGGCCGTTCTCTCAACGTGAATGTTTTCCTGAAATGACAGTAAGAGAGCTAAATCCTATCATTTTTTCCCTAAGTGAAACTGGATTCAAAGATGGAAAAAATAATGGCTTAAGAAAAAGTTCACTTTATGGTATAATACGGAATATACATATCTATATACACATACAGCTCTGCATTTTATACAGACATAATTACTGTGTTTGTATCTTGTTCCAACATGCAGGCCGTTTGCTGAAATGAAACACCTAGGAGAAATGCTGTAATTCATTTCATTGCTTAACTTTTGTTATATTTTGGTGGGTTGGCAGCCACCTTCATATCTGAGGCTGGAGCCCACAGAGCAGACTGAAGAGATACTTAACCTCTTAAATCATGTCTCTTATTTTCCGTTATCTTACAATTCTACAATTCTTGGCGAAAGAATCAGGAGGTTAACAAGAGAAGTTCTTGTTTGTAAATTGTACTTGTGTTTATGGCCAAAATAACAGCCTTTAAATGCAGGTTCACAAATAAGATTCCCATCTGCCTAAGCATATCAGGTCTCGTTCAGTCGATTCCAAGCTCTTTCAACACATTGCACGATTTGTACAGTTCATATTTAGTTCTCAGTGTTGTTCATTACACGCTGTGTCTTAAGGAATTACCAAGTTCAGAAGGTCCTTATATTTGACTTAAAAGTCAACTTTCTAGTTTCTCATTAAGATGACTATTTTAGCCAGTGGGATTTACCCCCTTTTTCAGTTTCTGTTCTTCCTAGGTCTATATATGGATTCAGGTTATATCGTCAAGAGTTTGCACACATGTAAAAGAAATAGCTGAAGGAGTAGAAATACTTTCCCATTGAAAATGTGATCCCTCAAAAGTATTGTAAAAATGATAAAGTTGCCTTAAAGAACTTCACTCAAATGCAGTTATCCGGCATGAAAAGAAAAGAAAAAAAAAAAAAAAGGAAAGAAATCAGAAGGACAGAAACTGAAAAAATGTAGCCACGTTTTTAGTATATACAGACCTGAGACAATTCTCCCAAATACATATATTTCCCCTAAAAGCTGAATTTGCCAAAATTTTCACTTACGCTTGCCTAGACTTAAATCGGTATCAGAATAGAAGACTCTGAAGTAATATGAACTGTATGACTGACTTGAAATTGTATTTCCTTCTGGAAAGCTAAAAATTTTAAGGCAGATATCTAGACAGTTTATATCTAG
This sequence comes from Limosa lapponica baueri, assembly GCA_002844005.1. Taxonomy (NCBI): domain Eukaryota; kingdom Metazoa; phylum Chordata; class Aves; order Charadriiformes; family Scolopacidae; genus Limosa; species Limosa lapponica. Next base: position 303,917 of record KZ505841.1, read on the forward strand.
GAAAAGGTAATGGATTTTCTTGAACTAACTTTTAAGTTCACTCTCAAAACTCACTGGTCATTCTAATTTTTTAGTGTCTACACAGTAGAGGTTATTATGTACCTCAGAATTAATAGTGAAAGGAAACTTTCCTTACATCTTCAGAAAGAGTAACTGATGGACTTCAAAATGCTTTGCTTCATTATTGAAAGATTCATTTATTCTTTCACAGTGCACATAACTGTGAAGCCAAACAGCTGGAAGCCATGCCATGTGTATATGTTACACTCCATACCTTACTACTACCATTTCTGTTAACAAAGTACATTCTTTAACTAAATCCTTCTTCTAAAAGTGATATTTCTTTAAATCTTTGACACAATGTGATCAATGTTTTGCCACTAAAGTTATAAATTAAAATCAGATTCTGAGGGTTTTGGGGATGGTGGCTGGAGAGTGACTTTTTTGTAATGTTGACCCAAATTACCCACTTTTTAGTTGATTTGTGTTATCATTTTATCTACATATTCAAAAAACCTCACAGTAATTTGTCATTAATAATAGAGTAACATACTATATATCTAAAATTGCCCTGCAGTGTACCTCAGGAAATAAATTGTATACAATGTTTCCCTTTAATTTTCTAATTACATCATTGTAGAGAGGACGAGTATATGCATTTTTTCAACTATTTGTGTAATAAGTAACTACTACTACTTTTAGGTGGAAGAAACAATACTAAATTCCAGTAAGAAGACTCAGAGGGTTTGCATTGAATTTGGATGCCTACCTAGATATCAAAAACTTTTCTAGAAAGCCAGCAATAATAGTGTACCTCTGGAGACTGTAAGGACTTCCTGCTTCTGGCTGGGACACAAGCTCCTGGTCTGTTTTGCTGAGAATGTTAGTTGGATCAAGTGTGGAGGGCAATGAAGAGATGTCCAAGATGACCTTCCACCTCTAATTTTGAATACCTTGAAAAGCTACTGTCAATATTAAGACAAAAACTTTTTAAGGACAGAGATTCTTTTACTGAGTTACAACTTTTATGTGGCTTTTTTGCTGTTTTCAATTTAATCTTAGAATGATAGAATTGTAGAACAGCTCAGGTTGGAAAGGACCTCAAAAGCTCAGGTTGGAAAGGTCCAACCTTTCATGGGAAGAGGAGCCGAGATGAGGTTATGTAGCATCCTGTCCAATCAGGTCTTGAAAATCTCCAGTGGTGGGGTCTCCACTACGTCCCTGGAGAGGTTGTTCCAGTGATAGATTGTTCTCACTGTAAAAAGTGAGAAGTTTCTATCAGTTTTCTTCTATCAACTTTATGTAACATTTTACTGTTTCTGATTTATTCTGTGAGGTCCTATCTGCCTAAAAACAAGCTGAATATGATTCAAGCCGCTGCTTACATAGCTAAAACATAATCATTAGTACGGCTACCACCCAGGAGGCATTGCCTATGTCCTGATAAACAATCTCTTACCTGTATTAGCAATCAGCTCCTGTATCAGTAATCCAAATAGAGGAGACAGAACTTTTTAGCAACCTCTGAGAATAAAGAAGTGGGGGATTGTTCAGTTATTTGCCTACATTGATCAAATAATTTCTTTAAAATCAAAATAAAGCAGCATTCCTCATCAATGACACGTAAACAGTTTAGGAATAGATGAGTAATGCTTCAGTGGTCATACAATTCAGCTAGAAAGCTCCATCAGGATTTCAGAGGAATGGTGAGAGGTGGTAAATGGTCTGAGATAATAACCACCTACTCATTCCTTCTCCACAACCTGTTTTCCATGAATTCTCTTGTTTCTCTCTGCTAGCTTCCAAAGACAGTGCTCCAGAGCGCCCCAAGCAGGCAATACTGCAGAGAACAACTACACTGAGCAGAGCCACAAGGCACCACTCAAAGAATGAGGAGAGGTGAGAGAACAGTGGAGGGGATCAAAGGTCTGGAAGCGTACAATGGAGGAGGCTCTAACTTTACTTTGCAGGAAAAGAGATATATGAACTACTAGGGAAAATATTCAGATTGTAGACAGTGGAAAAAATACGTTTTGCATGTATGAAATTATGACTTCTTATTCATTTCTTTCTAGTGACTTGTCTTCCTTCTTCAAGTACTGACAATGTCCTCAGTGAAGCCCTTAAAAAAGTAGTATTCCACAGGAAGAGGCCTGGAAGTTTTTTCAGTGCCTTGATCTTTTTATTTCATTTCAGCTTGCATTATTTGCTATTTTTACATATGTCTGTTTCAACATGTGGTGCTAAATTTTACAGCCTTGTTGGTCACTGTCAACCTTTTTCTTCTAAATGAGTAAATTCTGACCTACTGACCTAAATATCCAGCCACAGCAAGCTTGCTTGAAAACTGCCAGTCTGGTATGACCACAGCTCATTAAAAGACTGCCATATTCATGTTTTCTCCCTCACTTGATGAGTAAGAGAATAAGACAGCCCAGTTCATTAAATAAATATGAAGAAAAAGATCAACTCCTTGTATCATGATCTAAGGCTTACGCTATTTTACATGGTTCACATCCAGGTAAATTACGAGCAAAATTCTGAATACAGCAAATGCAAAAATAGCAGCTGTTTTCATACTGTTTGCCTACAGCTGGCTGTCAGAGGAACCCAAATAATGGCCATGGGGTGAAACCTGAGTTAGAGTATACAAATAATTGCAAATCCCAGATCCTGAGTTCAAAGCAGAAGTCCACTTTGGACAGCTGTCCTTGCAGGACTGGGAATATCTTTAGAATGGGAAAAAAAAAAAAAAAAAAAAAGTTAATTATTTTCGGTATCTAAGGATGCTGGTAATAGTATTTACAGACTCAGTGGCAAAGGGTTTTCCTTCTATTTTCTTTTTTAGACTAGCTCTCCTAGCTCTCCCATATCCTAGGGCTGGGGTTTGTGCCTATGCTTAAGGATTTCTGCATAAAACTAAGAGGTGAACACTATTTGTTCAGTGAGTCAATCATTATGTAACAAGTTCATACACTTTTGCTAGCTTCCACATTCTTACTTTAGTTCAGTTACAGCATTACCCTATGCATTTTCACCTCATTGTACAATCAAGGATATTGCATGGAAGATCTGTGCATGGGACTGGTATGGTTATATTAAAAAAGTACTTAATTCAACATTGACAACTTCACCACATGAGGTCAAGAAGTGCTGACATAATATCCCCACAGGGCTTTTGGAAATAAAAAAGGCGAAGACAAGAGAATGGAAACAGTATGTAAGACAGATAGACTGAACAAAAAGAACAAGAGACTGTTTTGTAGGAGTGATTTCCAGGGTTCAAACAATTAATGCACATCTAACTAAAATCCAATTGTTCTCATCCGTGATCTTTAAAACATTTCTGCTTCTCACAAAAAGTTACACGGAATATTTTTGTTTTCTGTTTTATAATCCATTAAATCAAAAACACATGAATGAGGTTTATGCAATGACATATGGAAGTCATTAATGCAGCTTTAGTTCTCAACTAAGTACCCAATCCTGTACTCCTTAAGTAAGAAAAACTCTTACTGAAGTCACCGTGAGTTTTTCTTGCATAAAAGGAAAAAAAACCTGAGTACTAAATGTAATGATCTGTAGGCTACTAAAATTGCCCAGTGACCCCTATGTCAGTCCCTTTTAATAACAGACACTCTTTTTTGCAGGATATAAATTCTTGCTATACAGTGAGTGATTGTTTTCTGTTCAATCGGGGGACCAATTTGGCTTCCACAAAGTCAAATGTAAAATTCTCACTGACCTCTATAGGAAGCAGGATTAAGACCTTTACATAGTTCCATTATAAGAAATCTTCTGTCTCAACAGGCTGTCACCTTCCCGGTTAGCTGTAGATAAGAGTGGGCTGCTGTATGAGTGTCAGTCACACATTTCTTGACAAAAAGAGTGCAGAAAAGCTTACCTGAACATTGCAAGATTAAAATTGCAAAAATCAGAGACTCTCAAGCCCCTATATATTGTCTACAGGAAGGCTTCTATTAGCCTTTTAAGGAGATAAGCAAACAATAATAATCAGACACTTTTTTTTCAACTCACAAATGTTTCAAAGTACTATTCATCTTGATCTTAACTCAAGCTCATGGAAATCAATGGCAAAAGAAACCACTCACAGCAGTAAATGGGAGTGGATTCAGAAGTATTTTTGCCTTTGTGAAATAAAACATGTACATAAGAAATTTTATTATCATTCTCAAGTAAAGATAGAAGTGTTACGTGAAGTCTCAAAATTCAAATATTCTGTATCAAATTCTGCTCACAGACTGACCTTTTATATTTGCATATTATTCTTCAATAATAGGTCACCTTCCTGATTTCTCCTAGCCAATAGATCTGTCACACTGGAAATTAAAGATAGAAACTGAAGACTGGAAATAATTTTCAGTAAAAAAGGATTAAAGAGAAATATGAGATATCCTGACCTTCATGTATTCCCTGCTCAGCTGAACAACTGCATCTATGTATTTGTGACATAACACTGTATATTTGTGAAAATATATGTGCAAAACACAAATTTATAGAGACTTACATGGTCTCTATAGTCTGTTAGAGTATTTAAACATGTTTGTTTTAAAAGATAAAATCGGTGCTTAGAAATTGGGAAGGAGAATTTAGATAACGCTGAGTTGCAGTACAATGATTACTTGTTCCAGTATTTTTCTTGGAACTGACTGACAATTCAAATCTCTGTGCATTCATTATAAGCTTTCTAGTACTTCAGAAATTCATCACAAGATTTGATAGAAAGCAAGAGAGAGAAAAAAAAGAGGTAGAAAAATGAAGGGGACAGAGAAGAGACAGAGAGGGACAGGGGAAGAGGAGAGGAGAGGAGAGGAGAGGAGAGGAGAGGCACAAAGAACGCAAATGGGTACTTAGATGAAGGTCCTGCTTGAGGCGAGGAGCAGTAATACACTGCTATTATTATAAGCGGATTGT
>KZ505841.1:308932-364765 GCA_002844005.1 Limosa lapponica baueri
AAATGAAGGGGACAGAGAAGAGACAGAGAGGGACGAGAGGAGAGGAGAGGAGAGGAGAGGAGAGGAGAGGAGAGGCACAACGAACTGCCATCTAAGTATCTTTTATGAAATGTAACAGGGACTCAGGCAGTAATACACTGCTATTATTATAAGCGGATTGTAATGAACCATCACAAAGGTTGAAATAAACTCACTTATTTCAACTTACTTAAAGGAAAGTGATTTTGTAGGTTACTTCATAATATACTGATTAGATTCTTAGGAAATACAATGCTGAATTTCAGAATTTTATGGAGAATTAGTTTTCCTGTATTCACTAGTAGAGCAGTACACCATAATCACACCAATTCCAAAGTTCATTTCCTTCGAAATTTTATTATACTGTATTCCTCATAGTAGTTTGTCCCACAAATCATCCAATACAGTGTTCTTCTCTGATTTGTCCTTTTTGTGAAAATCACATTCTGTCTAGGCAGTATTTTGTAGGGTTCTCCTCTGAATGAAACAGCACTCCTTCTAAAGGGCCATAAATGGCTTGTCTTCTCTTCTTTGCCCCCCTCAAATATCTCTCAACTGTGAAAAGGCAAGACTATTAAGCAGGAATCCTCAGAAATTTTTGTGTTTAGCCTTACTGAAGGCAGTTCTTGACAGTGATATTTGTAGCTCAGGTTGCCCAGTCTAATCTCCAAGCTCACAGAACAGTTATTACGTACAGAAACTTTTTCCTCATTCTGAAATAAATAGTTCTAGTTTAAAATATTCTGATAGTAAGGCAGGGAAAAATGAAAGTAGTTTTTTTCAGATCAAACAATGCTGAACAATAAGCACCTTTCATGGAAGAAAAATAGTCTGGTTTATGATATTAACCTCCAAATATGTGTGAAGGCCACACACAAGCCATGAAGTAAATGATTAATCAAATGAAATTCTTTATATTTTTCTGAACAGAAAAGGAAGAAGAAAGATAATTTGGATTTTGTTTCCACTTTTACCTTCATCCAGCTTTAACAAGCTTAGCTACATAATAACACACATTTCAAAATTAAAGTGCCAATTAGCATTAAGACAGAAAATATTTCTGGTCACTTTGACAAAGCCACGAAATCCTTTACTATTCTAAAGTCAGATTTTAACATAATTCTATGCTGTTGTGATTCCATATTTACTTAGATGTGGACTACATAGAAATCACTGGATGGGAAAAGGCCAACTAAAACAATTTTCCAACAACGTTTCCAAGTTAAATCAAAGGAAGTGTTCAGGCGACAAAGAGCTCTTTACTTTAGCAACCAATGCTTAACTACCTTAGGGACTACTGGCTAAGATTCCTGTTTCCTGGTAGGGTTCTTGTAGATTTTGGATAGATGTTTCTGAAAGGTGAGGAGGATGGTCAGTAATTTCCATGTGGCTTTTTTAGAGATGTGGGCATGAAATGTCTGTGGCTCCTGTCCTCTTCTCACTGTAATGAAAGGAAACTTTTTTTTTTAAAGGTCTCTTCCAACCAAAACGATTCTATCATTATATGATTCTATGAAATTGTCAATGCATCTGAGCTCAGAAAAAAGAATGGTACCTTGAATTACATGAACACAACTAATTATTAAATTGTTGTCAATTGTCAATTAACTTCAATTAACTTATTATTGTCAATTAACTTCAATTAACGGTACATCAGTGGCATCTAAGAGAGAGCATCTTATCTGCAACTAAAGTGGTAGAAAACAAAAAGGTTTCTGACACACTGTGAAAGTTATAGAGGTAATATTTCCTCTATTTCAATCTTACTAGGTGGTGAGAAACAGGAGGGGCTATTCTGTACCAGTGCATAAAATGGCAAAACCTCAGCTGGTTGCATTGGTGCCAGAATTGTACCCAAGAAGTTCTATCAGAGGGACAAGGATTGCTGGATGTAGACTCCTTGTAACATTTCATAAGAAAATGCTACTGGACAAAGTTTACTTTTACTTTACTTAAGGTTTGCTAATACATCGGAACACTAACCTATGTTGAATGTGAATACAAGGTATAAAAAATTATTATTCCCACGCAGTTACTTTGTTTACTTCATGCATTTAAAACCACTTCATGAAAAGTGGGTAAGTATAAACATTGAAAGAGAAGGTCTGGAGATCTCAGAATGGATGTCCTGTTGTAGCTCAGGAAAAGAAGCAGACTGGCTGATTAAAAAAGTGTGAGGTTTGTTACACGAGAAGTTCCCTTGTACATCTAAAATTGCTGCAGATGAACGTTATCACCACTTTCTGGAAAAAAAATTTAAGTCCCATGATTGTTACCCAAAGGCTGCTGGAGAATCCGTGTCTGACACAACTGGAAGTCAAAACACCTCAGTGGGAGCTGGCCCACTGTTCAAGTCTGTATTTATCTTTATATTTATATATGTATATACGTATAAAAATATATGCGTATGCGTGTGTATAAATTTATATAAATATACATGTATATATGTACGTGTGTGTGTGTGTGCATGCTCCCAGAAGCACTTTTTTCAGTAATTCAGCTCTTCTTCTTGCATTTCGAGGACAAAGTCTCCAATAATATAACTGTTTTGTGCTCTTTTACAGGCTTGAGTACTGAGATAGGGTTTTCCTCTGCCCATTTAAGTAAAGGATTAAAACAATTTACTACCCGGAAAGTGAATAAAGATCATCATATCCCATGCATCATCTCACTATTTCTAATTTTTAAATTAGTTTATATCCAATGTCTTTCCTCTGATTTCTTTTTCCTAAAAAAAAAACCAAAACAAAAAGACAGAGTCACAGTCACAGTGAATACTTTGTGATAGTAGCTTTTACTACAAACATGGGAAGCATCCTATTTCTCACAATTCAAACAGAGTTTTTAATGAGTTTTATTAGATTAAAAATTATACCAGGTGAAGCATGTCCTATGTGTTAGCAAAGACACAAGGTGAGTATTTTAAGATGTAATCAGAGAGTCATTATATTTTATATGACACATTCTGTAGAATTACCATGGACAAATGTCATAGGGATAGTCATATATATATATACAGAACTATAAAGTAGCTGTCATGGCTATTGGAATGCATGACACACCCATGAAAGGATGGATTCACCCACAAACAAATATTTCCAGTTCTCATAAAGTTAGCTGAGTGCATGTGTTCAGCTCAACTAGTGGCATGTCATCATGGTAGCTTATCCCAAGAAAATTCAGTTCCTGCCTAGTCTCAGAATCACACAAAAGCTATTTAGGGACTGTAAAAAGAAATGCTCTGGCTGATAGTTGTATATGACACACAGAAGTCAAGAATTGACAGAAAAATTTAAAGATTTTCAGTAAATGCAAAAATATGCTTAAACTCGTTCTTCAGTATCCTAACTATAAGCGTCTGTGCTCTACCAATGAATCTACATAGATTATGGCAGACATTTTATGAGACATATGTTTTAAATTGCTTTCAATACTTACTGTAAATGACTGGAATTATTCTGTATGAATTAAATCTAATGTAATGCAGATGTTGGATGTGTTAAAATTAGTGTTTTAGGGACAGCAGTTTCTGAATACATTCTGTCAATGAATGTAATTCACACTAAAGAGTTTCTGCCGCTTGTCAAAAGAAATGGCATCCAATCTAACATCAGTTCCAGCAACAGATAGTTTAATATGAAGATTCCTTAAAAAATTAAAATTTAACTGGTCAACATTTTCCACCTGATCAAAGTCTTATTTGAAAAGATATAATGTTTAGGCTTAAAAACTCTCCTTTTTCAATAGAACTGATATAAAATATCTCGTCTATCATAATTGGGTTTTTTTGTTGAACTTAATCAGTTCAACAGGTTCTTAGCAGCCCCCTGCCCCATATGACATGTAATTCAAGGTACCATTCTTTTTTCTGAGCTCAGATGCATTGACAATTTCATAGAATCATATAATGATAGAATCGTTTTGGTTGGAAGAGACCTTTAAGATCAGCAAGCCCAACCGTTAACCTAGCACTGCCAAGTTACCATTCACCATGTCCCTCAGCACTACGTCTGCACATCTTTTAAATACCCCCAGGGATGGCAACTCAACCACTTCCCTGGGCAGCATCTTCCAATGCTTGATAACCCTTTTGGTGAAGAAATTTTTCCTAATATGCAATCCTAATATCCAATCTAATCTATATCAAATCAATTTCCTCTCCTGCAGTGCAGTGCACCATTCCCTCGTGCCAAGCCTCATAATGGGCCTCATCTAAGAGGTATCATCTGCCAGGTACTTGCAGAATTGAGAAACGTTCCTCCATTAAACCTCTATAAAGGAGGAAAGGCAGTTTGGCAAGCCAAACAAAAATATTTGGAGATGTTACACTTTTTTATTTAAATAGGAAGTCCATCAGGAAATGTATAATCCTTTAATGAACTGAAAGCTTCTGACACTTTTTCTGGGATTAGCATTCTGAAAATTCAATTTTTCAACTTTGATAAGCCATTGGACCTGATGAGATGCATCCACAGGTCCTGAGGGAACTGGCAAATGAAGTTGCCAAGCTGCTAGCAATCATATTTGAGAAGTTATGGCAGTCCAGTGAAGTTCCCACTGACTGAAAAAGGGGAAACATAACCTCCATTTTTAAAAAGGGAAAAAAGGAAGACTTGGGGAGCTACAGGCCCGTCAGTATCACCTCTGTTCCCAGCAAGATCATGGAGCAGATCCTCCTGGAAACTGTGCTAAGGCACATTGAAAACAAGAAGGTGCTTGGTGACAGCCAACATGGCTACACTAAAGGCAATGCATGCCTGACAAATTTGGTGGTCTTCTATGATGAAATTACAGCATTGGTGGATAAGGGAAGAGCAATTGACATCATCTACCTGGACTTGTGCAAAGCATTTGACACTGTCCCATCTGACATCTTTGTCTCTAAATTGGAGAGACATGGATTTGACAGATGAACCACTTGTTGGATAAGGAATTGATTGGATGGTTGCAGTTAAACAGTTGCGGTCAACAGCTCGATGCCCAGGTGGAGACCAGTAGCAAGTGGTGTTCCTCAAGGGTAAGTATTAGGACTGATGCTGTTTAGCATCTTTGTTGGAGACATGGACAGTGGGATTGAGTGCTCCCTCAGCAAGTTTGTTGACAACACCAAGCTGTGTAGTGCAGTCAACATGCTGGAGGGAAGGGATGCCATCCAGGGGGATCTGGGAAGGCTTGAGAGGTGGGCCCATACAAATCTCATGAAGCTCAATAAGGCCAAGTACAAGGTCCTGCATGTGTGTTGCAGCAATCTCAAGCACAAATACAGACTGGATGGAGAATGGATTGAGAACAGCTCTGAGGAGAAGGGCTTGGGGGTGTTGGTGGGCAAGAATCTCAACATGAGCCGGCAATGTGTGCTTGCAGCCCAGAAAGCTGACCTGGGCTGCACCAAAAGAAGAAAAGAAGCCTTGTCAGCAGGTCAAAGGAGGTGATTCTCCACTTCTGTTCCACTCTTATGAGACCTCAGCTGGAGTACTGCATCCAGCTCTGGATCCCTTAGCACAGGAAGGACGTGGACCTGTTGGAGTGGGTCCAGAGGAGGACCACAAAGATGACCAGGTGCTGGAGCACCTCTCCTATGAAGACAGACTCAGAGACCTGGAGTCGTTCAGCCTGGAGAAGAGAAGGCTCGGAAGATACCTTACAGTGGCCTTCCAGTACCTGAAGAAGGCCTACAGGAAAGGTGGAGAGGGACTCTTTATCAGAGAATGCAGTGATAGGGTGAGGGAGTTTTAAACTGAAAGAGAGTAGATTTAGATTAGATTTTAGGAAGAAATTCTTTACTGTGAGGGTGGTGAGACCTTGGAACAGGTTGCCTAGAGAAGATGTGGATGCCCCACCCCTGGAGGTGTTCAAGGCCAGGCTGGATGGGGCTTTGAGCAACCTGGTCTAGTGGGAGGTGACCCTGCCCATGGCAGGGGGGTTGGAACAAGCTGATCTTTAATGTCCCTTCCAACCCAAACCATTCTATGATTCTGTGATTCTATGGAAATATATTTAGCTGTCACATGAATGTAATAAATTAGTGGAAAACAAATTAAACATTTTTGACCTTTTAATGAACAAATTAAATAATTTATTAATACAAAAAATGACATTACAGTATTTTCACCTCTCAAATACTAGTAATTAATTATTGTAAAGCAAATTTATTTGTTCTGTTTTTCAGTTAATGTTCTGAGCTAATTACATGCTAATGACTCTCTTACTAACATGTCCATCTTTCAAGTCTCTGCTGAAATTTGCAAGTAAGGCAGAAATAGAGTCCTGCTGCTTAGACTGGAGGCTAAATCTTTGCTAAACACACACTATCTTCTCATAGAACATAGAACTTTATGACAGCTTTAGTGTTATGCTTACTACCTCTTATCAAGAAAATAATAAAAATTATGTCTTTTGATCGTTTCTTCCAGTTTTCATAGGATTTATTTAGCTTTCCCTACATAAACAACTTCAGATCCTACCAGCTCCAAAAACTATGATAGCATCTCCTTCATAGGCCAATTTTGAAGTTTTAAAATTAATCACATAAGGAGTTGATCATTCCTTGTAACCTAATTGTGTTTTGCCAAGATTTCCTGGTGGGACCACTCAGATTAATCATCTACTTCTGTTTTCCAGTTCTGCCAGCCCTTCTTCCTGGCTTAAAGTGAAATCTATGATGAAAACCAAAAAAGAAAATAATTCAGAATGTTAGTTTCTGTTTTTCATCAACATGTCAAATTTGACCAGCTGTGCTTTCTACATGCCTCTGAGGACAAGACACAGAGCCACAGGAACATCTGAGGTGTTGATCTCATCTGATAAGAAGAAGGCTGAAGGATGCTGGGACTTTACAAAGAATTTGAGATTAGAATTCCATCACCTCTCTAGCAAGACGAAGACCCCATTTCTACTCTGGGTCAGGTAAAATAAACCAAATTACCACTTGTATAAATTGTGTCGCCTTCATCTAGATTGGTGGCCCAGCCTCATAGCTCAAAAGACCATATATTTAAGCCTTGCACCTTGGCAACACTTACAATCAAATGTGCCTGTTACTTCAGCACAGTGATCACTCTGATGAGTATTAAAAATCATGTTGCAAATTTCTTTCCCTCGTTTCAATTGCTGTGTTTCGGGAGAATGATCATTTCAGCAGTGCAGAACGGTGTGGCCTCCAGGGCTGCATTGGAGACTAAGCTTTTTTGTCTCAGCACTTTGAACACTGATAGCATTAATGTAATTCAAAGACAGGGGCTGTTAACCTTATTGTCTTTGAAAAAAATTATTTCTGCAAGCACATAAAGGAACTTTGTAAGGGCAATTATTCTCAGAGTTGAAGCAAACTGGACTGAATTTATCTGCAAATAGATGTTAAAAATCGGACGTTGACATTATGTCTATCTCATCTACTATGAAGTCACTTACTGATACTATTTCCATTTTATTAATTATACTGTTTTCTTAATATTTACATATACTATCTTTAATACAATCTGAGTAGAACATGTGCTTCTGTAACGCTATATGGAAGACCTAATATAACAGGAAAAAGCAAGATAGTGTGCTATATTCCTATATTGCAAAACATATAAGCAAAGGAGAAACACTCACCTGAAACTTCCTGACAAGAGCTGATACTTAAACAATGATAAGTGTTTCTTAATTTTCACAGTTGGCATGATTATGAACTCCTATAAATAGAAGGCAAATATCAGGAAGTCCAGAACTAGTGAAAGGAGCAAGGAGGGGTACCCAACACTCTAAATAATATGCACCTTTGTCAGGTAATGGACTTCAAAAGGCAACTTTTGCTCCTTAATCTTGGATATACATATGGAATTCACACTGACACCAATAAAAGTTACAAGCTGAAGATTAAGGGAAGAAGTCATCAAGATTGTCTACTGAAAGTGAAGTAATTAATGATTTTTTTAATTACTGTGCCAGATCTAAGAAAATGGAAGAACACAGTATTATTTATACAGTAATATCCAGATTTGCATCTGAACTTTCTCATATCTAGAAAGAGCTTTTGTTACTTACAATACTGCTTATTCAAAGATATCAAGTTGTTTTACAAATATCAGTATTATACCCTGAAAAGCAGTTAAAGATGTGGAATGCATTTGGAAAAGATGAGAAAGTGATTTACATGGAATAATACAACAAATCATTGAAAGAACGAGGGATAGAAGTTAACAATCCTGATTGTTAATACTGTAGTCTAGTAAGGTAATGCTGTTTTCTAACGGAAAAAAAGACCATTACAGTTTATAACAAGTCCAATAGTAATGCTTTTATACTGAAATAAATCAATTTACAGAAATAACTAAATGTCTTCAAGTTTATAGCTGAAACAGTCTAGTTTGTAGTTTACATACAGTAGGTGAAGAGCTAATAGGTCATTTTCCAGACTAGAAAAGCAAATAGCATTAGTATTTTTGAAATCTATCCAAGCTCCAAGTGCTTATATAGTAGTTGGTAAACTGTAACAGCTGGCCTACTGCTGAACTGAACAGGATACCTGGTCTAGACATTTAGACACAGATGACAGAAGCCTAAATTATGCACTGCCAGCATGTATGTTGCATATTTCATACACTTAAACTGCCTAAGTAGACTTCAGTGAGGAAAAATGCTAGGACAATTCGTATCTTTTTTGAAGGAAATCTGTTTTCATAGCATTCTCTTGGTTCTCAAATTACTTTTTATAGCATCATGCTTAAATGAGTAACCCTAAACGCCACACCAAAAAAACCTTAGAGGGCAAGTTATTTTCATTTGACACTAATATCTTGTGACCTTTACGAAGTCCAGAGCTTCCCTTCCACAGCACAAAACACCTGATCTTCAGGTGAGGATCTTCATTGGAATCAGAGATCCCTGAGTACAAATCTGTGTCTCGGCAGACACAGAGAGCGGAAAGAGCAGCTTGGGATGAATCTCCTCCCAGGAAACTTCACTCATGGGCTATAGTGTATTAAGACACTCTTTCAGTTTGTTTGATGATACTGAATATTTTATCAGATGTTTAATACAAATAATAGCTGAGTAAAGAGTTCAGAAAAGAGGTTGTTTAGGGCATTCATCCATGACAGGATGTCTAAAATTCATCTAGTGAACATCGAATTAGACAGAAAACAGCCTATTTCAAAACATCCTATAGCCTGATGATCAGAACCCTTTTCCTGAGGATATATGACAAGACTTATTTGCTACCTAAAAGAGAGGGAAAGATATGAATGTCATCCTCCATGCACTCAGTCAACCATTAGATAAAACAGTGGTGATGATGGCATTATTCATAATCTGAATAATGGCTGAATAACGTTTATTAGATTTACACCAAAATGGAAGAAATAGTAAGCATACTAGAGGACAATACCTGAAAACATATTTACAAATTTGGATTCATGGTCTGCAAGGTCTTAATTGGTTACATGAATCTTATCACCCTTGTAACGCATACTTTCTTATAGCTAGTGCAATTTCGTATGTGTTTCGATCCAGATATATTTATTTTTGTTTGTATATATTTATGTGTATATATAAATACATACAGATATCCATATGTGTATATATGCATATATGTATGTGTGTGTAAATATATATTTATATGCATATGTGTGTGTGTATCTGTGTTTATGTAATTATGTATCAGCTGAGACAAGTGATTGATTTGAAAACAGAGATGTCATGGACAAGGTCTCCGAAAGAGGAAGAGCAATTATTCAATGCCATGTGATCTTCTAAACAGGAGCTGAATCAATGCCTTAGAAAATTTTGGTCAACCCCGCAAAGTTCCTTAATGGAGCTACTAGCAATGTCTCATTGATGGGGAGAGGTTATGATAGATATAATAGGAATTTGACCTCTCTGCTGAGCAGATCATTACTATCAAGTAAGATTAAGAGTGGTTTCCTGTTCTAGTCCAACTTGAAGCTTAAGCACACTGGGGAAAATATCCAAGATCATATGCTGTAGGAATTGATTTACTGTTGGAAACACAAATACACTGGAAACAGTAACATAGAGCAACCTGACTCCCCTTCCCACCAAACAAAAAGAATAGAAGGAAGCATTTGTGAACACCTATGCATAATTTTCCTAGCCATAAACTAAATAAAAAACATTTATAAAAGACTATATTTATATAGTTTACCCACTACATGTCTTGATACTGATATTTCCAAATGCTTTTTCTAATTTTCATTCTAAACACAAATCCCAGGCCAGTTATCCTCGTAGGCCATCCTCTTGCAACAACGTGTGTAGCCGCTCCCTAGAATTAAGCTCCGTCAGAAAAAAACCAACCCAATATCAAAACCAAAACAAACACCTGGGATTCAACCAAAATATTACTAAACCAAAATATAGCCTGTGCTCCTCAGTTCTCATTTCTAGTTTGCAAAACTTTGCTTATCATTGTTATCTATTGCTTTGTAATTATCAGTTTAATTCTTAATTAGAGAAAAGGTTGTGTGTATTTTTAAAGGGCAACAATAAGCAGCAGTAGATGTGTGCAACCATAGGGAAAGCTTGCTAGATGATTACAGCTGATTAGCTCTTCATGCTACAGTCACTGCAAGTAATCTAACCAGGAAAGTGGAGAGGTTATCCAGAATGGCAGAGTTATTGAATAAAGTTTTGCCAATTTACACATTTAAATGATATTTAGATGGTGACACTAGCAAAGGGAAGTGAAGTAACAGGTTGTGATAGCACAGAGCTTGAGGAACAGTGTGGGCGGTTAATGGAGAGGAGACTGATCTTTTTCCAAAATTCTCAGTTTATACCCTGAAAAATAAATAAGCAACTTTTGAGATTAATTTTAAATGTTTCAACTGCTTCAGTTTCCCTCAATAATTTGTAGTGCCCAAAATTATGAAATATATGAAATAATTTTTCATAACTGATTCATCCAGGAGTCAGTCCTATAAAAGCAAAATGACATGCACAGACTGACTGCACCATCTGCAGCATCTGAAAAGCTCCTTAGGCTGCCTGTGAACATGACATCCCTTCCTTAAACAAGTCCAGGTGCTACATCACAGACACAAGGCCCTTGATTATTCACAGCATATTTTTAGGACTATGCTAATAGTTAGTGTCTGGTGAGAAGGCTGGTCAGTTGGACAAATGCTGAGATTTCTTTGTTTTACTCTATGTCCTTGAATTCCTTTCCCATGAATCAGTACAATAAGCAGGTCATGTTATCTTCCTTGCTTCTTAGCATCTCAATATCCCTTTCACCCAGGAGGGTAATCATTTCTTACATAGATGAAAATTATTACAAAATAAATATGGAAGGGTATTTTTCAATATTCAAAAACACAAGTGATGCCTAACTTTTACCTTAATAAGACAGTTATCATATGGACTAAATGGTTTAGCAATACCTGGCATGCCTACTGCATAAAAGTTCACTCAGCTTTTCAAAAGGAAGAAGCTATGGCAGGAAATTAAACAAAAACCTGAAACAAGATGGCCTTATTATGCTCGATAGGGAATGTCAGTATGGCATTACTAATATTTTTTTAGTCACTGTAGAACAGGCTACTGAGAGGAATGCTCACAGTGGGGGCTACTGATAGGTAAAAAATGTGGGGAGGGATTAAGTATTTTCACAGAAGGATAGAAATATTGTGAATTAGCCAAGTGCTTAGGAACTCAGCTGTTGCAGATGTCTGTCCTTCTGGAAGATGTTTTCTCAACACTGCCTTTAAGCACAAGAGTGTTCTGCTTGACTGAAAAGAGAGTGCTTGGAGTTGCTTGCTGGCTGGCAGTGTAACATTTACGAATATGCGTGAGGCACAACTAAACAGATAATAAAACATCATATTCAAGTGCTGCATATTTCTAATCATTACTATGATTCTTTTTGCAAAGTGAATATGAAAATGACATATTAAAAGTGTAATACATTACTTGTTAAATATGTTATATTGGCAAGGTAAAGACTTTCATAAAACAAGTATTGATATTAAAGACATCTATAAATTATGAAAGCAAATGAAAGACCCCATGTCAAAGTCTACTTATCATTCCAGAAATTTACAACCTGAAAAAAGCCCCAGATGCTCAAAACTTTGAAGTAACAAGCAAGAGAAAGCCTACCCAAAGACTGGACTAAGACCTATTAAGAATACAGTCCATAAACAAATCTAAGTTGTGTTTCTTTGTGCACTGGTATGGAAAAGCTGATGAGATACATTCAGAAATTAACAAGGAACAAGTGCAATTCATCATACAGTGGGATAACATTACTGTTACTTTTTTCATCAGCAATTCAGACAATAAAACTAAGCTTTCCTTATGAAGAAATGAATTTGATTTCCACATAAAAGAGCAAACTTTTGATATGTGCCATGCAGCCAGTATACAGAAGCAATATTTGAGCTCCACATTCAATTTTATTTAAAGTCAAAAGGAGTCTTTCCCCCTATTGAGATTCAGGATAGATCTTCAGTGAATCATGAACAAGCGAACAGAGGTGTTGAGAAGTGGAAAAATCAAAAACAGTGATTAATTTTACAATAATTAACATTTCTAGTACTCAACCTGTCCTTTAAAAATTGCTTATATGTCTTCCTTACCAACTATAGGCATGTTCAACCTTCTTTGTGCTGCAAGTCATAGGTTTGCTCATGTGGCTGAGAGCCATATCACACATATATAAAATACAGTACATGACTCAGACAATTCTCCATGATGGGTAGGACAAGGTCAGTTTAAGCATACCCTGGCTAGCCTTAAAGGACCCCATGTCCCAGGGGAAAGTGATCTTAAGGGAGAAACATTGTTGCGGCCCACCCCTTTCTTTGGTAGCCTCTTTGCAGCCCCACACCAATGAGATCTCTAGGCTTTGTCTCTCTCCCAAGGCTATCTCTGATCCAGGACTGTGGATGGAGTTGATAATATGTATAAATAATAAACATGATTTATTTTCTCAAACTAATATGTAGCAGGAGGTCAGAAATTCTGAACAAGCAGCAGAATATCTGAAACAATGGGGTCACAGCCCAAGTTCTCCCATTCATGCTAACTTGGCAACCTTTACTGTAGGGAATATCAGTGTGAAAAATTTGCAGGAAACACAGGGAAAAGAAAGTGAACAGCAGACTATCAACAGGTACCCCAGTTCTCAATGCAAATCTATATAGGCAGCTGCAGGGAGATGTGAGCTCAGCTCCTCTAGTGCAAGCTGGCCTAAAGAAGCCAGATCTGGTCTGGAAGCTGTACAATTGTGGTGATCTGATGTGCTGACACATCTCTGTAATTCTAGTCAACTGCTGAATTGCACCCAGTTACTGAGGAGAACCACCAAACCTTTTCTAGTGTACTTGCCATTGAATGCTTAACAAGTTAGCAGGGCTAACACATTGTAATTCATTAATGACTTACTTCAGCAGCTGCCTACATTCACAATTTTAAGGACACCTTATGAAATTGTATGTGCAGCCAAATATTTAACTAAATTCTACACTAATTAATAGGTCATTTTTTTTTCTATTTTCAAATACTGCAATTATCTATTCTTCATACTGTTAACAGATGTAAGACAGTAAATGATGGTTTACTAGAACTACTCACAATCAAATTCATGCAAGAAAGAGAAAATGTTATTGACAACATCTAGGGAGTTCCTTGATTAAAAGATCAATTGATTACAAAACTTTCATCAGAGAGAAGTACATAGTAAAACAACCTGGATAAAATAATTTCCATAAATTACTAGCAGTAAATGGAAGAGAGGAAGTTGAGTTCCCAAAAATGTGGTTGACCCTGCCAAGAGGAACGGCTCTTGGCAGCTGTATCAGGTTTATACATTGCAACTACCTCTGAAGTACCAAGAAGGACACAAGATCTCTGTTTCCTAAAAGGTGTAGCATGTTACGGCACTGAGAGAAGCTATACATCCCTGGCTGGGAATTGCAATTTACTGCTATACCAGCATAGATTTCTGACAGTTATGATGCTAAATGCAGATTATATGTGCATTCAGTTCTGGAATATTTAAAGAATCACCCTAAAATTATATGATGAATTCATTTTAATGCCAGAATAACTGCAGATAGTTTATGACTAAATATTCTGGATGCAATGTCTGTACAGGATAGCTGTATCAATTTAGCTGAAGCAGAATCTATTTGTATAAATAAATGAACACATCTTGTCATACAGATAGAACTTATTAACTGACAAATGAAGTCACTAGGAACACCAGAATAGACAAAATTACCCCAACCAAATGAATTGTTTCACAACCCTTTTATTTTCCTGCTGATCATTTGCATTTGTTTACCAGGACTGTATTTAGATAGTATTACAACTAAACCATTCTCTGTTTCTAACTTGTGACTCAGATCTCTGGTTTTATTCTCATATCTCAGTGTTTAGCTCTTTTTTAATTTTTTTTTCCCCCTAAAATTAGAGAGGGTACAGACTACAAAAGTAAGTTACTGTTTTGCAGTATGCAGTAAGTTGTTTTCCGTTCCTGTTATAATTATATCCTCTATACTATATCATGTTTGTCCTTCCCATTGTGTGAGATTTTCAGTTGCTCCGAGCCCTGATATGATCACAAAGTTGAACGAAGTGCAATGCCTAGTGTATTTTGTTGCCAGAGCCTTCTTGCTAATATTTACATGAATGTGGGCAGTTTTTGAAAGGGTCTTAAATATAATTTGAACACATTAACCGTAACTTCTTAAAACTGAGGTCTGGAGAGATACGCTTTGTTTGCTCTGCTTATCAGCTGGGAAACTTCATGGCTATATGGATCAGTAATTTCAACATAATTATGTTGTTCTTAGTGTTTGCCTAGTATAGATCAAAATTTCTTATTCAAACGCAACTACCTTGCTACAGTGTTGGTATCACACTTGCACTTGTGCTTGTTTTCATTAACAGGCATACGCCTTAGGCTTGTTTCAGAAATGAACTAGCCATTAACAGAAACTGCATGTATCATGCCCCTGAACTATTTCATTAATACAAAAGTTCTCCTGTTAAAATAAAATTTTGTTTGTGCTACAACAACCAGAGTTCTCCTATTGTATGGAATTAGTTATCTTAGGTAACAAAAGTAACTACGAAGAGATGATGGCATGGAGTGCATTTTTTTCCATTCACTTCAAGGACTACAACAGAGGACATCAAACAGAATAAAAGGATAGAGCTGAAATGTACTAGAATTGAAGCAGATATGAAAAAACCCCAACCCTCTAACGTGAACTCCTTCAAACCACTTCTATATTTTGCAGATGCAGAGGAAAGTGTAGTCATATGAGGACTACAGTGAAGATGAACCATTAGGTTAATAATTCACCTCCTTAAAAAAAAAAGCCCTAGTAGTCCCACTTTACCATTAGCCTGCACATGAAATAATATTTGAAAAGTCTTAAAGGAGTCAAGTAAGTGTCCATCCATCATCAATAAAGGTGGAAGAACCTGGCCATGAAGGTAAACTTGCAGAGGCGTTGACTGTGCGGTCTGTAGTCTCTGAAATATTTTCTCTGTCTATGTGTTAGTAACTCGCATGATTTATATACCAGTTCTTGAAATCTTAAACACTACTACCACCTGCTGGTTAATTTACACTTCTATCTCCTAGCTCATCAGCAAAGTAAAAAAGGGGAAAAGGAGGAAAAGCATACTCTATTTTCAAAAATAATTTAACTTTGGTATTCCCTCCACATATTCTAATTCAGGTCTTTCTATTGCCATAGAAATTTCTATTGCCATCTCTATTGTCATGAGATGAAGAATCCTTTTTTTTTTACTGAATTATTCACAGTAGGAGCTACTGATAGTAAAAAAAAGTGGCCTTTGATATTACTTTCCTCCGTTTTCATTTTTGTTTCCTATAGTACCTCTTGTAACTAGGTCACTGTTGTCTGCTGTGTAGAATCTTCCATGTTGAAAGAGGGAAATATGGCAGTGCTCCATATTACTGTTTTAGCAGCCGAGTTGGTGTTGAATTCACTTTTATGGTGTCTGTGGTTCAGAAAATAAAAGAAAAAAAAGGTTCTTGGAAAGTTGTATTAAGCAGCAGCAATAATTTTGCTGTATTAAAAGGTTACACGTACAGTAGCTGTCATGACAACTGAAGCTTGCAGGGTTATGGCAGGAAAAGTTCTTATCCCTTAATGTTAATTAAAACTACTGCTATTCAATTCTATGTTTAAAAACTGATTGCGTCTACCCTGGCAATTAATATTTCATTCATAAAGGAAAACACTACCATCACTGAGAAGGATACTGTTTTACTAGAAAATGGAGGAAAATGAGAGGATACTCTTCCTAAAAAGATTTCTAACAAAGTTGTGGCATTGACCAGTTCCCTTAACTAACAACACAAAAGCAACAGAAGTCCCTGTTAAACTTTCTCCTTGGAAAAAAATCAGCCAGTAGTGTCTGGCAGTGAAATCCATAGGCAAAGGAACAATGATGAGTCTAAGCCAAGGATGTTTGAATGAAGATCTACACTTCTTCACATTTCCTCCATTTTCAAACCGAGGAGATTCAAACCAGATTTCAGGTTCAGATCGAGATGTCTCTAAAGTTCAGGTGCTCATTGCTGATTCTAACCATCTCTAAATGGGGTAGTTGGTCAAAAACCAAGAATGATGATGTATGTTTGTCTTGCTCATCACTGAAGAATTGGATTGCTGCATATAGTAATTCATGGGTAACATTAATTCTTCTGTAACTTTTTCTGGGATTCTGTAAAAACTTCTTGACTTTGTCATTTTCATTAGGTAGAAATGAGATACTTACAGAGACATTAGCCTAGTTCTAAAGCAGAATTAACACTAAAGAACAGATTTTGAGCTCTTATTCTCCATGCATTGTAATGCTAGCATTTGGGACCAAAAAAAAAAATAATCTATGTGCTAAATCCTAATTTGTTTAGTGCTTATGTAAGATATTAGTGAAAATTCACTGATTAGTACTAGCCCAGTCTTGCTGTGGTGTAACAAGAACAGAATTTGAGCCTTCAATTTTAGATCAGATTTAAAGAGGAAAATTCTGCCATTACACTCTTTCTAAATTTATGATTCCATTAAAAAAGTTCAGCCCTGAGCTTAAAGACAAAGATGTATTCAAACTTTACACATTCAAACCATTTAAGTACAAGTTTTATTTTCCCTCTTTACCTTTTAGTTTTGGTGAGAAGAGAAAGTATCAGCCAACCAAAAAGAAAAGGTAAAAAAGTTTATTGCTCCAATCCTGCCAACTAGGGTAAAACCAAGATGATCTAACAACCTCATAGAAATGCCTCACTACATTTGCAAGATTTCTAGACCATTTCATAGACTAGAGAGCTTTGACCAATCATCCATTTTTTTATGTTTATCTTAACAGAACTCCCAGATTTTTCTTGGTGTTAGTTGGTTTGTTGCCATGACACTTGCTTAGCTTCTGAAATTGCAGACATTCATCCTACATTCCCTAAATGCAGCAAGTCTTTTTCAGGATGAAGTATCAAAAGTTACTTTAGCCATTGAATATTCCTGCTTAACCAATTTGAAGAGCAAATTAATGAAAACAGAGCATCAATTAGATGAAAGAAAAGAGGAATAATGTGGGGTCATATGAGGTATAGGTTCTACTATAGAACATGTTAAGGATAGCATTGTCAGCATTGACTTATTTCTACTTCTGTTGATCTCAGAGGGGGCAAAGAAAGGCCAGTGCTAAGCGCTTTAGAAAATCCTACTCTAGGGGTTTAAATCCACTTTTAACATAGTAACTAGGCCTTTTGTTTTCTCTTTCATCAATGCTAGTTCCAAAACAATGGAATCAAGAAACAAGTCAGGGTATGCAGTTGCCATGTTAAAAATATTTTTGTTATGATTTTATGCTTTGCGACTTTTTTTCATCTGGCAGTGGCTGAATCTAAAACTAGGAAGTTTCCTGCCTTACATCCACACATCTGTATTACTGAGGGATCCGGCAACGTGGGCTACATGGAAACACAAATTACTCTATTGCTTTGTGTGCTGAACAGAACACACTCTGAGAGGGCAACCCTTAAAACTTCGGAAGTGGTTGTTCCACTGAATCTGTTGTTCCAACTTAATTCCAGGAGTTGCTACTATGCATAGTAACTAACCAACCATTTCTCAGCTGAGCCTGGTTAGTGTGGCTTTCTTATTTTGTAAGTGGGGGGAACAAAAGCAACAACCCAAGATTTTAAAAGAGTTGTATTGTTTAGATTTGCTTATCAAAAGAGATTTTAGAAATCAGCTCGGCATATAAATGGTGCTATTTTATTTATAACAACATCTCAACACCTGATTCATTTCTTTAAATAAATCTCTCCTCAGCACAATTTGCACATATCTGAAAACCACCACGTAATTTGGCACAATGTGATACAGTTGGCAGCCTCTGCTCAGGAGAAGTCCAGGACTGGAACCAAGAGGGATACCACAAGCCAGCAATGAGGTGCGTTAAAAGAGTTACATGGGGAGGATTTCACAGTGGTTGCCCACACAGTGTCTGATCCAAGTCATTGCTGTTAGTTTCTCACTTTCAGGAGCATTGAAGTCATGCAGAAAGAAAATACATGTGTGTATCATCTAAGACTTTCTCACTCCACTCAGAGGTCTTTTGCCCCTCCCTACCCCAAGCACACTTAAGAATTAGAATTTTAATCTCCTAGAAGACATTTTCACAATTGTAACCTCCAGAATATACAACTGTAAAAGTATTTTTGTATCCAAGTAGGCAATACTAGCACTTAGCAGATTCAGGCGTTTTACATTTTGCCTGGGCATTCATCAAAGCCTATCTGAATAAATTGCTATCTCATAGTCACTGCTGAAGTTACATCTAGCAAAAGCTTGGAAGGTGTAAAACAAATTCCATTCCTGCTGGGAAAAAAAATTAAAAAAAAAAAAAAAAGAAAAGATAAAAGAACAACCAAAACCAAACCCAACCATTTAAATTCTACAAATGATCACAAGTTCTCCTGGACAACTTCATTTTCCATTTGAGGAAAATGTATTGCTCTCATCCAGTTGGTTGGCTTCAACTTGCTTATTCACCAGGAAAGAGCAAAAAAGAGAGGGTAAGGTGGAACAATCCCAACGCCAGTGCTGCAGCACCGCCTGCTGTCAGTGTGGGGTTGCGCAAGTGTGAGGGTTGCCTCCTACAGAAAGTAGCACTGCCTGTGTAATAGAAGTATTTTTATTCTCCAAACGGCATACCAAGTTTGCTGTAGTTCCGTTCTCCAGAAAATGTTGCTCAACTATTTTACAATTATCAAAGGCAAAAAAAGATAAATAATATTCCAGGTATTATTTAGTATTAATTCATTCTATATTTGTTTGTTGGTATTTATTAAAGTATTCTGTAATATTCAAAATAGCAGGAAATAAACTCCTTATAGGTGCATTGTAAATCGTTTATTCTTACCTATTACAATTGTTTATTTAATGTGACTCCTGAATCTTCACTTGGATACTGTGGCCAATGGCAGCATTACAGAGAGTTTTAAGACCTTTTGAAAGAGATGATTTTGAGAAGGGTGCATGAAGGACAAGGAAATAAACCCCTTCTGTCAGTGGTTCAGTGGAGGCTTGGCTGCTCCCGACAGCAGCAGTGGGGCCTGGAGCCTTCCCGAAATGCTGTCAGCTCTGTCACATACCAGGGCATACCTGGCACATACCGTGCAAATCCTGTCCCAGGACAGCTGTGTTGCTGATCATAAGAGTTGAACATCCTTCTCAAATGCTCTGGTAGGTGATTGATTTCAATCATGTGACATTTGCATTTCCAGTTGTCTTTTAGGGAGGGATGTTATGATGAGAATTCCACTGAAAGCCACCTGGATGAGCCTGCAAGTGTGGTATTCCCCTGGAAAAGCTGAATGAAGTGTTTATATTTGGTTTGTTTAAATTGGTACTTAAAAACAAGAAGAGAGAAAGCAAAATTGTTTCAGATTACATGAAAATGAACATATTCACTACATTATGGATGCTCTAATAGTATTCTCTACTAGTACTTCAGTGGAGACGCTACGATTAGCCTACCCTAAGACATGTAGAATTAGGGATCAGTATCTCTCTTGAACCTTTGGAAATATAGATTCAAGACTCAACAGAGAAATGCAGGAAAGGAAATTGTGCCAAAGCCAATGGGACTCAATGCGAAAGGCTTTGTCATTTCCTCTACTTCGTGGAAATAATAAAAAAAAAATGCCAAAAAAATGGAGATGATGTGGGGAGCTGTTTCTAGTTGAATGAAATTCTATTCCTCTTGGAAAATGTAATGCACACAAGAACACATCTGTCAAGATATTTCTGCTTTTCCTCCAGAAAATAAATCTTGCCGACTACAGACCTCTGCAGAGAGTGTGACACACAGTGACGAAGAAGAAAAGGCAACACAGATACACATTCCTGCCCTTTCTGCTTATTTTTGAGAAGGTACTTGATATTCCATGGCTTTCTGAAAAGGTGGGATATCTACTCCATTGACTGCACAGTTTTGATGGGAAAAAAAATTCTTACCTTTCTCAAGAAATCAGTATAAGATGAAAAGATGAGCTGCTTAAATGCATCTGGACAAGCTGGTTGCCTGCAATAATTAGTAAGTGGTTTCTTAGTGCAGGTAATGGGAAAGCAGCTTATATTAATCCAACTCTATAATTGCACATCTTCAGGGGAACACTTTTTTTTAAGGTATGGCAGTCTGTAAAGGAAAAAAAAATATAAAACCATGCAGCTCTTAAAAATAGGTTACAAGGGAGTTTTGAAAGATTTTTCTTGTTTGCCTGGCCAAAACAGGACTGTTTTGATGAAGTATGTCAATTTGTTCATCATGTCTCATCTTTACTAGCAAATCATATTCCACCCTGTTATTCCTAACTCTAATCTTACCAACTGCCTTTAAAGTATTTTTTCTCTCATACCATTTCATTTTTGACTCTTTTTATCAGCATCTACAAGCTTTCTGCCCCAACTGCTGGACTTCTCTCCAAAGATCTAGGTTTAAATATGTGTTTGTCTTACTCCATCAACACCTTCCATACTGTGGTTTTAGGTTTTTAATTCTTTTATCTTGGGCATATCCTCCATCTGCTGGAGTACTATAGAGTTGTCTTTTCAATCAAACACTTACCACAGAGCCTGTCACTGAAGGAAGACATGTTGTATAAGTTGTTGCATAAGGCACTTTATTCAAATACCATCTTCCAGGTAATGTTCCTTCTCAGAAATTGTCCTGTTTGGGGGTTTACGGGTTCTTTAAACACATTTGAAATATAAATTCATCATTCAGGAACCATGTGTTTAAGGGGCTTTTTGTACAGTCCTGTATTTTCAGTAGTACAAAGAGCAAAATCAATAAAGGTGGGCATCAAAATGTGTCTCTTCACAGTTCTTTTTATAGTAAAAGAAGGTTGCTTTTAGGAGAAAAAAAGAGCTTTATGTAATACTACAGTAAAATCCTGAGAAAAAGTAAGTAACCTGTGCTGTGTAAGTAAAATGACCTGAAAAAATTGTATAAGCTGACAGCTTGCTGAATAAACTTAATAAATCTGTAAGGACAAGTGCCAACTGAAGAATGGCAGAAACACCTAATTAGATCCAATGAGTGGGCAATGAAACACAAGGTGAATGAAAGCCAGTGTCAGTAAACACATACTGATGTATCCTGGCAAAACCAATCCCAACTCCACTTAAAAAAAGGTAGGCTCAGAAGCAAACATTACCACTCCTGGCATAGGACCTTGGAGCTACAAATTCAGTGAAAGCATTATCCTCTGTCAGTAAAACAGAAAATGTTATGGTGCCACCATAAAAAGCCCTGGTTTACTGCCTCTTTGAACACTATGCAGTTCTGGTTGCCTCATTCCAAGCAGAACACATTGGTGCTGAAAAAGGTTCAAGAGGCAGTTAGGGTGATCAAAGGCATGGAGCAGCTTCTCTGTGAGGAGCTCTGGAGCAGTTTAGGACACCTCAGATCAGAAAAGGGACATTTGGGGATGAGGGAGTGTCACAGATGTCTACAAAAATCAAGGTCTCCTAGACAGCATGTTTAGGGACCTGCTGTGTACTGTCCTTCCTGATACAAGAAGTGGCTAGCAGCAAATAAAACAGTAAAAGGAGAGTTCAATATCACGCAAGGAGAAGGTTCTTCCTGGTGCAGAAGGAAACAAGGACAGCACTTTTTGGATGCTATAATTTATACAGGGTGAAAGGATATCTGGACAAGTGCTTGGAGGAAAATTTACTGAATTTTTGTCAAAGACAAAAAGTCAGAACCACCTCAGGAAATCTATGAAGCTGAGGGAGGCTGAAGATTGGGAAAGTATGACAAATACATGCCTTGTTCTTATTCTTTTCTTTGCCTCCTAAGCATCTGTTTATGGCCACTGCTGGACATTGGCTACCTTCCTAGATAGCCTGTGGTCTGTCTTTGTAGAGAATATTTCTATGGGACAGTAGATACTACTACAAAGTCCTACCACTCCACCATGCCTGTAGGATATATATGCAGAAAAGAGTTCAAACTGAAGATTTGCCTCCTCTCATAAATCAGGAGATACTTTCCTGAGCACTTTCTCACCCCACGTAACTACACACAAGGGCAACTGATGTGTTTTTTTTGTTAAGAAGTGAACACACCTTCCTGTTTTCGCTTTGAAGCAAGGATATTATCTAATGCATTGGCAAGAGTGCTGCTCTCTTACATATTACAGCTGGTACATTGCATTTAGGAATACAAATTAAAAGTTTGTAAGCTTTTATAAGATGTAAAATGAAAAACTGAAACACTACAGGTTTCTAAAAAGCAACAGAAAGAACGTGGAAAGGATTTTAATTCAAGATTAAAAAGAGAGTTTTAGAAGCTGGAATATGAGTTTCATCACCCAGTTTGGGAGGAGATCAGGGGCCGTGTATGGAAATAACATTTCTTAAACTTAGTGGTAGTAGTTCATACTGAGGCATGTATTAAGATGTGAAAGCAGCTTATTTTGTACTCTCATCAAGTAGATGGGCTTGCTTACATTTTTTGCAGTTTTCAATATTTAATATAATTAAACAATGTAGAAAGAGTCTTCTCATGAGGGACAGAGAGATGTAGGGATTCTCAGGGTACTAAATCCCCAAACCTTTGATGCCATGTATGAAGTATAGGGATTAAGAAGCCTTTGTAGTCTTTTCTGGTGATTGATTCTATCTGATAAATCAGTGGAAGTGAAAGATCTTAGTAAAGACTGAGAATGTAAACCTGTATACTGTCCATACATAGTCCAATAGAATAATGAAATCAGGTATTTTGTAGGTTCTTTTTTTTTTTTTTTTTATGGGGTAGAAGAGTCTGGTAGGGATTTTTTTCCTCTCAGCACAGAGGTTACAGTTACACTCTTAAGTCAGATCGTTCAACATACGGTAAGATCTTAGCTTAGTATCAAACCTTCTTTAGAAAGTAAGTGAATATTCCTCATACTAGTTTTGTGCTTCATACAACATGAAATGGATTTATTTTTATGTTCTTGCAAGCACCAGCACACTTTCTTGCCAGTAGCCTTCACTGGCAGGCGACCTACTTTTTCTGAAGAGCAGCATGCACCTTCCACTTCTGAATTTAAATGGAATTTATTGTCAGATTCTACTAGAGCACCTCTTTTTCTGACAGGTTACAATATTTATGCAGGTATTAAACTGGATCTTGGCTCACAAATGAAGAACAAATAGCTCTCTAAAGGAGACAGAAAGAAATTGAAAAGTAGCAAAACTCAAGATAAACTTCTGAAATACCCCTAAGGCCTCCCACTACTTTAACTGCATTCCTTAGCAGACCCTTGAAACCCCCTTGAAAAAGTGCATTTCTTATTTCAGTGAAACATATAGCCTGCTACTGAATACTAAAAAAACAAAAAAACTTTCTGGATATATTTGTCCCAAAACAAAAGAAGTATCAGACTATTACTGCAATAGTGTGCATCAAGTTTACTAGAAATTATTAAAAAACCAAAGCCATGGGAAATTTAGTTAACTTTGTGCCAATTAGTCCTTGGTAGTTACCACTAGAAAACTATTAATAATACAAAGCAGCAATAATTGATGCTCAAATGTTTCTATGTTCTGTTATGTCGTATTAGCAAAAATATACTTCTAATTTACAGATCCCATTCTTTAGCCATTGAAGACCATATGATTTGCATTAGTCCATCATAACACTGCCTCTTTGTCACATGTGCCTTTGGCTTGTACAGATCCCCAGATCTCTCTCACTGAAAACATTCTGATATTTGACTTAACCTATGCCAAGAAGTCATACCAGAGGAGAAGGAAGACAAAGCTCTTACTTAATGTAATGAGATATATCAGAGTGAATAACTTCTAACCCAATAGAAGCTCTTCAAATGCAAAATTTAAGTGTACTCAGTATCTCTAGCTAAATTTGGGGGATAATTTAAGCCTCTTCAAATGTAGAAGTTAATTTTTTGCAGTAAAGTTTGCAGACTGAATTTCACCTCAAATCACTTTTTTACCAAATCTGGTAGAGGAAGGGTTAGAACACTCCCCTTTGAGCAACCCTCAAAGAAAACATTCCCCAGGTTTCTTCTTGCACCATTTCCCTCTTTCTCTGTTAGAATATCCTTCTTAGGCTTCTGGCTGGCCCATCTGAGTCACTATAAAAGTATTGGTAAGGCTTTTATTTCTTTTTTTTCTTAGATAACATCAAAAAAGGGATTGCTATCACAGCGTGTATGGGCTAGGACTCCTGGCAGTGATTGCAAAGGAAATAGGTACTCTGGGACCTAATGCCCAAAAGTCAAATTGGTGGCAGACAAGTGGCTGGCAGTACAGGACTCACTGCTGGTCAGCTCTCTCCTTCAACAGAAACCAGATACATTAAAACACATTAAACAGGACACATTAAAAATGTCATGCCTTAAAGGATTCACAATATCTGATTGTTTCCTGCATACCTTTATTTTTCTCACAAGAACCCAAACATTACCACTGTATCAGTTCAGGCACTATTCATATGGAAAAACCTTAGTTTAGAGACCTTCGATGCTCGTTCTGAAAACATGGAGGAAGTAATCATGAAGACAGTTTTATATGCTAGCTTTTTCTTTAGAGGGTGCCTCTATAGGGTCAGTAAGCCAAGATAACAAGCCAAGGTAACAAGCAGAATTCTTACTTTAAATTGTTATCAAAGTTTCATGGTCTCTGAAATTCAGAGAGAAATCAAGGTGCTTCACATTTCCCCAGTCTGTGTTTACCAACGCACTCTAGACTGATTTCATCTTAGCAATTAATGTGGCGTTTTCTACCAGTATTTCTCTGCTAGGTTAAAAGTTAAATGCTTCTCGGCTATATTTCCTTGTAACATATTTCCCAGAGAGAACCTGAGCAATTCTCTAGTGAAGGCCAAGCATGGTGGTAACAAAAAGTAATTTTTTTCTGACTTTTTTTTTTATTTCCAATATACAATAGGAAAAAGAGTAACTTTTTTAAAAAAAAAAAAAGAAAAAAAGAAAAAAGAATTCATTGCAGGAAGTCAAATCAACCAAGATTGGAGATAGAGCTCTTAAAAAACCCTTAAACTAAGGAAGGTTTTCTCCAACGACTAATCAAATCCTATTTCTTCAAATTAAGATGTGCTACCGGATTCTCCACCTTTTCTCAGCAGAAAAAATATTAAAAAATTCTAGCATTACAGGGTAGAATTCAAGGACTGATCTTCTCTATGTGTAATCACTATTTGAATCTGGATCCACCAGTCTTTAATCATAGAAAATCAGAAATCATAGTATTACATCAAAAACACTTGTGTTGTGACTAGTGTGCCTCACACCAGAGCCCTGGATCTGCCCCTTTTGGCAGGGACAGATATCACCCGAATTGAGCTTCTAATGAAAACATCCAGAAGTCACACTGGTTCATATGTAAATACAGATGCTTTCTAAGCCTGGGCTGGTTCTACATCTGAGGGTTAAATATAGCTTGTAAAAGCATTGTCCTCTGAATCAAAATTTAACTCTGGAGCATTGCCTGATTTAACTGTCTTGTACTTTGCTCCATCTTCTCACCTTTTCAGCTTTTAATGTTTTCCAAAGTACTGCATATGTCTGTTTCCAAAGTAATTGCTCTACCATTCAAGTAGTTACTGATTAACCTGTGAGTGGAGTTAAAGGATTATCCTCAGGCAAGACACTTTCAAGGCACTTCTGGTTTCGTTAACTGACTGCAGTCTTCCTTTGAGTATCACAATCCAACTGCAGTTAATTATGCAGCTCTAGCATGGTTTTTACTTTATTAAACATGTGAAGAGTGGCTTTCTGATTGTCCAGTGTATCTATAGATTTCAGTGTATCACAGCAACTACTTAATTGAAGTAACTTCTATCTAATTTTTAAGCATGTAACACCCGCTTTTTAGACGTGTGGGCAGCCTAGACTTTCTTGATTAAGAGAGCATCAAGTGCTCATTAAATTTTAATGTCAAACCTTGTGTATTATAGATGCAGCATGTACAATCCTTACAATTAAAGAATTTTTCTTAACTTGTTTATGACCACTCCATCTGAATTTGGAGACAGAACATTATTTAACATCTTGTTGAGCATTTATTAATCAGTGGTTTTGAAACCCCTAAGAGCAGTGCCAAATACATTGATAAAAAGAAATATCATCCTTAAATTCAAGAAGTTATGGTAAGTGAGTTGTTATGATTAACTGGAGAATTAACACAGTTTTTTGGTAATGAGTTCAAGTGACTGTTTACAAAGAAATGAGCACAATAATAAAATTGTGATCATGACCCCCCTCTCCATTACTGTATTTATCCATATTTTGTGAGGTGGTAACCCCATGGCTACTGGTCTGCTAAACTGCAACTTAAACATAAGGGCCGTCTCTCCTGTATTAATTCACGTGTCCCTCTGGCTGGCGGCTGAGTTTCCAGTGCAGTATGCTGTGGAAGCTGGCAACAGGGGCAACTGCGCATTCCTCGGTTTGCTTCTGCTATCCAATGCCCTTAAAAGATCATGTTTTCTTTGGGGTCAAACCCAAAGCAGACCTCATGCAGCCTGGTGCGTATCTATGTCTTCCAGCTGCTATGCATCTGACACACAAGTATCTCCCCTGTGTTTGTCCCCAGTGAAGAGAGACAGAATGAGCTATTGCTAAAATCGGGCTATGTGGACTCACATTTTCCTTGCTGTCACATTTTCCAATCAGCTGTGCTTCTCCAAAGTCAATGGAAAATACTGTCATCCTCCCCGAGACCACAAAAGATGCGTTAGCTCGGAGGCTGCGGACTGCAAGTGTGCAGAGAGGGTGAACCGCTGTGGAGCACTGAGCTGTACATTGTCCCTTGACTGTCTGCTGTCCTAGTGAGACATGTTGTCTAATGCCACCTTAGAGCAGAGCTGAGATGTCGTGAACTTGAATAGCATACGGAAAACAAAATGTGTGCGTATTTAAACAAAAAGCTTTATAATAGACATTGAGGTTTTTAAAAGGTACCAAGGGCCGTATCATTAAGTTAAGTTGTTAAGAAACAATTATCACTCTCAAGATACTGTAATTGAAAGCTAAGCAATGTTAGTAGGACTATCAGTCATGCAAGTTAAGAGCAAACTCCATCAGGCATTTGCAGCATCAAGGTCTTTGTGCAGAAAGCTATGAAGTGAAATGAATAATCCATAAGATGTTGGCTGAAAAGCAAAATACCTGTAATTTGATTGCCTTGCTTTAATATGACTGAAGCCACATTCTGCTGAAAATGAGCGCTTTTATTGAAGGCCTCAAAATGTGATTCTTTGATTTTATGTTTACATCTAAGATGTATCTATTTACATCTGAAAAATTCAATGATGTATAACCCTACAAAAAATACCCCAGAAACAGCATCATTTTAATGTCATGGGAAAGAACATTTTCAATATAATTCAGTGTTACTCTTGTTGAAATACAGCTTTGTTTTCAAAGATAACATTGTTTAACAGAGTTTAAAGGTCGTAATTTAAATATTAATTAAAAGTCTTCATTACAAAGCATGCACCAACTAAGCAAGCAGACTGTCTCCTCCTTTTATACCAGATGTTTATAAAACACAAGAAAAAATGAATGGAAATGGTTTCTGTTTTCCTGATAGTCCTATAGGTAGCAATGTGACTGAATTTGTCAAATATCATTGTACTTTAATGATATGCTTCAACCTATGTTTATCAACCTTGCCAGTTTAATCCAGTTTTTCCAGTCTATAATTTCCTGTCATGCAGATATTTCTTCCCTGGATTGAATATTTATTAATTTACATTCTCTTCTTCTCAGATAACAGT
Source organism: Limosa lapponica baueri (assembly GCA_002844005.1). NCBI lineage: Eukaryota > Metazoa > Chordata > Aves > Charadriiformes > Scolopacidae > Limosa > Limosa lapponica. The sequence goes on from KZ505841.1 coordinate 337,259, forward strand.
AAATGATGCCAAGAGACGCAATCATTAATAATCAGTAGTGGGACAGTATGGAGGAACCAATGGTACACTTACTAGAGCTAATCACGCTGGGAAAATAAGTGTTACCTCTGTCTTTCACCGCTTGCTTTCTCGCAAACAAAGAAGTCATCTGCCTGCACTACCACATGGGTGTTCAAGGGCATGTGAATTGGAAGGTAAAAGGCAATTTGTCATCAAATTCCTTGTGTTTGGTACTTGCTTTCTTTACATATGGTATGTTGTAAACATCTGATTACTGAACTGGTTACATGATAAAGCTCATCTGCACACCCACCAAGGAACACAAAGCAACAATGGCAGGAGGGGAACCCCAAATAATACCCTATCTTGTCTGTTCCCAGGCTCACCCCAGGGCCACAAGCCCATCAAAGGCCCACCACACCAGCCCTAAGGAGCCCTAGGGTCAGCACTGCAGGTGGGAACCCACATCAAAGGCTCCTGAGGAACGAGCCACCTTGCCATGGCCTCCCAGGGCTGTCCCAGGAGAGCCCCAGCATGTAGCTGGAGAGCACCACCAGTAGCCATCAGGAGCACCCACAGGTCACAGCTCCAACTGAAGGGGTCGCTGCCCAGGGCTGGGGAACACATTGTGGGTGCAGGGGAAGAGCAGCTTAGGGTCCCATAGGATTTATTATGGGATGTTTGGGGAGGAATAGAAGTTGGGAAAAAGGGGGTTGAGGTGATCTGGGAAGGATCAGGAGTGGGGAAAAACAGGGGCAAGTGGTCAAAAAAGGCTGGTGGCAGGTAATTAGTTGGCTGGTGGGTATAGTTAGCCATGGCCTGTGTCTGGCCAGCACGGCCTGTCCCAGCTGTTCATCAGAGTCCTTCTTCATCCTTACTCTGTAACTGGCAGCTCTCCAGGCTGTGTATGTGTGTGCACGCACATGTGTGTGCATGTGCATATGTGTTGGTGCACACATATAGGGTCTGAGTGCAGCGGCTGGGGTCAGAGTGGGGGTGGGAGCCCCGTGGCCCTCGTTCAGCGACCACAGCAGGTGTGGGTGTGTGAGTGTGTGCAAGTGCCAGTGAGGATCATGCCATATGGGGCGCTGGGCCAGTGAAGTGGCTGGGAGACAGCGGGGTGGGGGTGTCTGAGGGTGAGAGCACAAGGGGTTTGGCTTTGGGGACAGCGGAGACCCAGCCAGCTCTGTGTGCATGTGTGTGCATGTGTGCCTGTGTCTATGCCTATGTGTGTGTATGTGTATGTGTACCTGTGTCTATGCCTACACGTGTGTGTGTACATGTGTGTGTGCATGTGTGCCTGTGTGTGTGAGTGCACATGTGTGTATGCGCGCACACTGGCCTGTCACAGCAGCTGGTGTGGGGCTGCGGCCTCAGGGGCTGTATGTCCTGGTGCCAGCAACTGGGGAGACTGGGACCCAAGGGCAGCTGCTGGTCAGGCTGGGGGTCTGAGCCGGCTGCCAGAGGGACCCACCTTGTCCATACCTGTGTGCACGTTGTCACTTGTGGACTCCCATCCTGCTCTGCCGGAGAGGGGAGCAGGGGGAGGCCCTCGGTGCTGCCTGTGTCCGTGTGAGTGTTCCGTGTGTCTGTCTGACCCCTGTGTCCAGACACGCATATGGGTGCATACGTGGTGTATACATGTGCTCCATGTGCATCTGCCTGCTGGGAACCTGTCTCCAGCCTCATTGCTGGTTGGACACGAGGACGTGGAGCTGAGCAGCCTCCCCTCTCCCAGGATCTTGGATCTGCAACCTAAATATATGTTTTTAAAAAGCGGTAATAGACTTACTTCTGTGTAAACAGATTAATGACTTACCTATCTATACAGATACAGAAGTTTATTTATAGCTTTGATATTTATTCAAGGATAAATCTTGAGCCTATTAGGGGACTTGGATTCAGCTCCCTGACTGATTTTTTTCTCATAAAAGTCTTACAGCTTGTTGGCAGTTTTGTCTGAAACAGCGCTGGCTGAGGGCTATGGTCTTGACCCACCATTGATCTCAGTGCAACTGTGAGGAGGCCTGCCAGGCTCAGTGGTCTGTGCAGATGCAAAGTGCTCATTTCTGTGAAGAGGCAAATATTTAGAGTTTGGCTCACCATTTAAATTTTAATCAGCTCCCCACTACTGGAAGCAACTATATCTTATATTTGTGTTTATTAACAGATTTGATGTGCAGGTTACACATGCAGATTCCATCTGAAACTACTCAGGGCTTGTGCCACAGCTTCCACTGGAGGAATATTTCAGAAACACATTTTTCTGATGATTTGCAATTGTCTTTAATTTCCAGTCTGAAGCCACTCCTGGCTGATCTATTTTTCTTTTGTGATTATAACTCTAAAGCTCTGATATTTTTTTTTCTTCCCCAGCATTAATCACTCGATGCTCATATAGAGAACAGATATATCCTTTCATTCCACTAGTTTAAATAAGCCAACCGTTTAAAAATTACATTCACACTGCGTATTTGGCCTGTGCCTGAGACTCCTAAAGTTTTACTACATCCAGATAACACAGCCAGGCACCAGCCTCTCAGTTTGAAAACAACAGCTAACAACTGGGAAGCAGTAAGGAACAGTTTTCTAAGCCGTCTCTCAGCTGTGACTGACTGAGCTCTCCATTTTAATACAGTTAAACCTAGCCAGACTGGACCGTTTACTATACTGCTGCATATAGGAAGCAAATAAAGCCTATCCACCGACTTCCTTGGTTCCCTTTTCACTGATCCTTGAATACTATTGATTTTTTTTTCAAGGATGGAATCAAATGCAGTGTGGTAATGCAGATGTGACCTTTCCATCTTACAAAGCAGCAACACGTAGCGTTCTGTACAGAAGAGTTTACTCCATCAGGTATTGAAAAAAAACCAGAAAGTATAATCAAGTCTTTGCAAGGCTGCATGTAGCAATGAAAAGAATGCAACTATCACTTTCAGAAAAAATGCTTTTGGTATTAATAATTACTGAACATGAGTTATTATTCTGGTGGTGAGAATGTGCTTGCATCTGTTTATCCCACACATTATTGAGACATGTAAACATTATTTACTCTGCCTAGGAAAAAAGGAAAAAGCCATATGTAATTTACTATAAACTGTGGAAACAGTTGACGATCTTAAGGATTTGTGATGAGCAGTAACAGAGTTAGCTTGTTTTATGGAGCATATGGTGGAAGTACTGCATCCCATGAAACTGTTAATCTCTGAAAACAATGGGATTACTAATGAGTTTATCAGATCATTAATCAAAATAAACTGCGATGATAATCTGGATTCCGGAATATAATTTGCAAAGAAGCTAAGTATCAGCCTAGCTATGTCCAGCAGTTTCAATGGGAGGTTAGCGGCCAACAGGGAGACATCTTATTTGCCTCTTAGTTGCGGAACAGAAGATGACATGAAAAGAAGTCTACTTTAATAATACAGGTGTATGCTTGCGAAAGGGCAAAGACTATCAAAAACATTTACTTGTGTGCATATGCTGGTAAAAGACTTACAGTACTGATGACCTAGACAGGAACAGTCCAAAACAGGAGTTCGAAATATCCGATGTTTTTTAAACTACTGATTGAATTTTTTAAAGCGTCTAAATAAAGTGACTTTCCTCATCTGTCAAGTGGGGATTTTCAATAAGCTCTAGTATGTATTTGGACTCGTTACATTTGAAAAGACTATCCTAATTAGCTTTCACTGTATTTATTCTATTGGTATTCAGAAATAGGTCGTGGTGTGTCAGAAAGCAAGAGGATGCTGCCCCATACTTTACCTGAATGCCTGCAAAAACTCTACTGAGAAGACTTAGTCTCTGCGCACATCCACCTTTTACATGCACTCTGAAATTTTGTTTGTTTGTTTTTATTCCAGGAAAGAATAATCTCTTATTGTTCCCTGTGCACACAAAGAAAAGAGAAGACACATTCATTGGAAGTATTTATCAGGGCAGAGAGTTGCATCAGACATCAATAATATTGTAACGGGGTTTCATTAGGAACCCTGGTTTTGTATGAATGTCACAGTAAAGTCACCCTTACTTCATACTTTTTCTTCGCTTCGTATCAATTTCTTTCTGTGGATGAATTAGTCAAGTATGTAAGCAGTGCGTTACACTGGTAACTGCTGTGAGGCACCACCGGTACTTGGCTTTGAATCCTGCACTGCGCCTGTTGTTCTCTATTTGGTATGTACTTGCATATCCTACATTTCCGTCACTTAATGACAAAATTCCATTTAAAGTTTTAAAATGGGAAATAAATAAGTACATAATACCAGAAAGTCTTACCATTTCTATGCCTATATATTCTTTTAAGTTTTGACTACAACAATTTCCACTGTGTATACTTGTTCCTTGTGACCGGAAATGACAGCCGTTTCCCCTTCTGTATATCACCAAAGTTGTAAACGAGCACCTTAAAGCAGTGCAATACAAAAGAACATCTGGTGCTGTGTCCCACTGGACCCCCTAAATTCCACGTTGCCAGCACATCCCATTTGGGAACTGGACATGTTTTTTCAAATGTATAGCATCAAGACGTAAGCAATGCATTCAGCGGTCCTCCTGTGTGTTGGCTTGGGAGAACAGACAACAGAACTTATAGAACAAGAGGCAGAAACCCAGCCCCTAACGATCTTTTTCTATAGGCATATAATTCAGAGAGGCCTGATTGCAGCCTCTTTCAGTCAGCAGGCTATGAGGTGTCTGAGCTACTGGTAGAGTCATTTCAGATGCTGCTCAGGTGTCACAGCTTGGTCCACTATACATGGCATCTGCCATGGACAGGCTTCTGTGCCAGAGGCTGGGCTAGCGCTGCCTCAGAGCTCCCTGGCTGGGCTATGCAGCGCTGGAACACAAATTATAAATGATGCAGAAATTATTTCCTGAATAATGGAAATGATTGATGATGAGCAATGGAAATATAGATGATCTACGTGAGCTAACCTATCTTGGAGAATAAACAGTCACCTTCAAAGGCTAATTTAAACCGCCTTCAACTTATTGTACCCACATTGCTACAAATGCATATCCCTGCAGGGCAGTGTGTTTTGTTTTGTTACGCACCCTAATCTGCTTCTACTGCAATGGATTACAAGGAGTATTTTCTGTCATCACTCTTTGCATGCTTAAAACTGGTTTTTCACAGAGGAAATTACTTTAGCAAGCACTCCAACTTCTGTTAGTCAGTTTTCCACTACGAATGCATGAATTTTAGTTATTAACTAAATAATGTGGAACATTGTAACTATTAACTAAATAATTATTAACCATTATTAACTAAGTTATTATTAACTAAATAATGTGGAACACAGCTACTGCCACTCTTCTTACTGTATGCAAACTATGAAATACAGAGGTTTTCAAATATGAAAATGTATTTTCATAAGGAGACATTAGCTACACTTACCAGAAAATCCACTATGTAAACCTGCTATATGTTACCCAGTTGTTTTAAACTAACGATAATAGGAACATAATTTTTAATATTCAGAAATTAAAAAAATATACTAAAATATGCCGTTTTGAAAGAAATGATGACACTATTTGTAGGAAAAATCATGTTTCATGGATGTATGATTAAGGCCAAGCATTTAATAGAATACTGTGACCCCTGCAAATCATGGCTTTTCAGGAAAATTGTCTAAGCTTATCTCATTTTTCAGACTGAAGCTTGGTAAATCTTCAATATTTCTCCAGTGTGGGACTTTGAATTGTCATGCACTGCTGGTCTCAACCCCTCCTGCAGATAAGCTGCTTGAGTATCCTCCTGGGTACTCATTAAAATAAAGTAACTGTCTGAAACAATAAAACTGCTCTTCTTTGGCTTTTCAGTTTCAGCCTTTTGCTTGACCTCCACATAATTATGAGAGGAGATGTTTATCACTGAGGAGGGAAGACTGGTTCCTCAGCAGACTTTAGCCTCTCTTCCCTCTATCGTCACCCCAGTAAAGCGATATGTATCTAAGCATTAAACTACTTCTGCTTCTGAGGAGGAAACCTGCTATTTTGCTCTCACAGGCTTCTTGCAGTGTTTCTCTAGGGTGACTGATACCGTGCATTGCAAAGGTCTGTCTCCTGCTGCTGGCAAAGCCTGCTCTGAGCCTTTGGATGCTCCCAGCACTGATACTTCTTGTCACAGTCATGCACGGATGCCATCGAGTAGCTCACCGTACTGTAGCAGGTTTACGATATATACTATTCAATTGTAACAGGAACATAAAGGATTCATGGCCTGAATCTGACCATGATACAGATTAAATTAGATTCTCCTTCCTCTCCTGATGTGCTTTAAGCAACACTCTTATACTTCTTACTTTGGGAGAGGAAGGGGGATTGTCAAAGTGTATGGGGAGAGGGCAGGGGGAAGGAAAACCCTTTAAGATACACTTTTCATTCTCAGCTTGTATCCCAGTTTAGTAACAGCAGACGCTACTTGTCATCTCTTTGACATGGCAAGACACCAATTTCCTTTTAATTGTATGAAAACTTAAAACTTATTCCATGTAATGCTTATTTGCGGCAGACTACTCAGAACCCACCTCATCTTTATTCACAGTTAATGAGTGTGTCAGGACTTGCCAGGGAAACCAGAACAGGGAGGAATTAGCAGCACCATTGGAGCTGGCTGCATCAGTCCCAGCAGAGCCCAGAACCCTGTCCTGGGCTTCAGCTCCATGCTGCTATGCCAGAGCTTGTTAAACTGCTCATTTCCAATCAAACACATAGACCAACAGCCTGGCCTGCCCAATTAAACAGTAAAACTCCCATATAGTACACCGGAGTGAGATTTTACCCATTTAACTATTTACTTATCTGGAATTTTTAATATACTAATTATGCACTAGAAGTTGCAGAAATACAAGTTACAAACTTTACAATGTTTTATCCTTAGCATAGGAAAACTTTATATAGTAACATAATAGTCTAGTCCACCTGCTTAGAACGGTCTTAGTAGACTACGAGAAATACATGTCCTGTGATGCGTTGTTTCTGGTGATTTTTGTGAAATTGCTCAGTTTAATCATACTTACCAGTTCAAACATGTCCACTAAACACTAATAGAACCGTGTGGGTACTTTACGGTATTTAGGGCATGGGATTGATTCACAAGTGATGGCACCTTGAGCATTGAGTCAATAGGCACCAAGAGCATAAATCTACATTTACCGTGTTTCAGTGATACTACTTTCCCGTATGGCATTACTGACCCAATTTAAGATTGTCTTTCTGCTGTCAGGGTCTTGAAATGCCTTGAAGTTGCTAGCAGACGAAATCGTAATCCTTTGATTCCTTGAATAAAAGGATTTTGACTAGGACGACCCAGCAGGGGGTCTCTGAGTAACCAGCAAGGTTACTCAGCATGACAAACACTCCCAAGATTTTCAAAGCCTCAGTACAAATATACCAAAACTAATCAATGCCATTACACATGCACACACACAAAAAGAAAGGGCTCTAAGTTCATCTTTTTTTAAGTTAGCCAGAGACATAAAGTGGAAACACTGATGCCATGAGTTGGTTAAACATTCTGATAAACAGTCAGACAGCTTATTCCCTGGTTCTTTCCATCAGCAACGTTTCCTACTTTATGACTTGGGAGTAAATCTGGATGGGGTCTTCCCTGTCTGGAATTCTTCAATTCAAATCCCACTCAAATTACTAAAACATCCAATAAAATCTAAATTCTGGATTAAAAACTGAAGGCCAGAATGCCTAATTTGTTTTACTGGGACACAAATAACATAAACAGGTAGTACATACTGGCACTTTAAAATAATGGCAGCATTACACTTAATTTCAATAAGCTCCTATGAACTATGGAAACAATGTGGTAACCAAACACCTGCTTTTCCAGATGCCTGAATGGTATTTTAAAATCCAGCTTCAAGAGTTCATCTGAAGTAAGGTTTTACCAAGCTTTGTGAACCTGAACAGGCAAATGTTTCAGAACACATAGTTGAAGTATTCTTACTTAGATTAATTGCAAATGTCTGCTTCCCTGTGGCAGCACAGCAAGAGGCCACCTCTAATGGATTTTTGGCTCAAGCTAACAATCCACCTCCCTCCCTATTGTGCGAGATGAGTGGATGAGTGGCACCAACTTTGTTCTGTCACTTCATTTCAGGTGTAAAAAGATCTTCTCGTTCTAAAAATCCACGACCTAGACAGGTAAACTCATGTCAATTATGAGGAGCTATCTTTGTTTTCAGAAAGCTTCTAGTTTGTCCAGGTCTCAGTTGTAGGTGTTCTGCTGTTGAAACCACAGTGCAGGTAAGAGTCCATACCTGTCTTGGGGATGTCAGTGCCAAGTGCCAAGACCTTCAATCTTTGCTCCAACACCTTCCCCTTCTTTATTTTGATAGCAGAACATTCACCCTTCCAGTTGGCAACCTTTGCAATAGTCAGAGTCAAAAAGCTTAGCAGAGCCTGCTTTTTGGACAGTTATAAGGCAATGAAAACAAGGTAAAAACAGACCAGGAAGGGCATAAAGTGCACAGCAAGACAGAGGACTGCTGTGACCTACTCAGTTTTTGCAAACTTAAGGTATGTAATTCTATGTTAATAATTGTTGCAGCTTCTTAATATCCCCATGGGGAGGAAAAAAAAAATCAGTAATAATTAGAAAACAAGTTTTCTAATTATTGGGAAAACAATAATATTGGGAAAACAAGTTTTCAAGTGCCTCTGCACTTCACCATCTATTCTCTATTAACGGCTCTCTTCGTTTGTTTGCTCAATCTTCTCTTGAGCAGATAAAATGGTTTCATTAAAGCAAAGCCTAATGCTGTCAGTGGCAGGAGAGCTGCCAACCCTCATGGTTTTAGTAAGTCTACTAAGCTGACCTAAGCATCCTAATACTTAATAAATTCCTTCTATTCACAGCAGTCCTTTGCAAATATTCCTTTATCTCATATGAAAAACTAAGTTATGCAATTCAAATGAGTAATAAAAGACCAGACCGCACACTCTACCTTATCTTTATTTATAGTTCTATCCCAAGAGAAGCAGCAGCACACTTCGAGTTGTAACCTCTGCTGTACCAGAATCACTTCTTGAGATTACAGAAAGGTGTAACAACAGCTGCATGAAAGTATTCCGTTTCAGAGATTACTAAGAAACCAGCATTAGACAATGAAAACAGAACTTTTTTATTCAAGGATTTCCTGCCATAGCCCATTTGAAGAACAGATGTTCTAAACCTATCTGAAGGACATCTGTTATACCCATCTAGTATAGTTTATCTCTAATTATTCAGAGAAAAAAACCCCAACACAGCAGATTCTACAAATCACTAACATCTTCTGTCACTACCATAGCACTTAGTATGGTAGAAAATAACAAGTGAACTACATAGCAGTATTAGTTGGCACCAGCACTTATCAACGTAAGAGCCTTTATCCTCCTTAATATCATTTGACTTTCTTCAGGACTCTACAGCTCCAGTTATTACTTCATGTTTAATTGAAAAAAAGTTTTTAAATCAAGAAAGATTGAACATTCATCTCTTATGTAAGAGAAGGAATCTGTAGCAGTAGAATTACCTATAAGGCTTCTAAAAGAAAAAAACAAGAGTACTCAAGTCAAGAAGGGAACACTGATCTTAATTCTTCTCTCCTGAAAGATTAATGTCATTGTTTAGATAATGTAATAAATACAAGGGGAGAGAGGGCAGGAAGGAGAGGGCCCCACCCTGATGTCTAATAGGAAACCACACTCAATAAGCAGTGTGACTTTTTCAAGTGCACATTTACCTGAGAACTACTGTCAAACAAGTGCAGAAATGATGGTGGAGCAGTCCCACATCATCATTTCTCCAGTCACTTGTGATGACCAGAATAGAAAACATTGGCTAGCAATGCCTAATTTTTTTATCCAATTTCTGCTTTCAGGTTTTGCAAAAGGTACTGGAGACCTTCCGTGTTTTAGTTAAATACAAAGTTATCATACAGGTGGAAAAGTAATAAAAGGACCACGGTTCTGTGAATAGATGGGATTGTATTTCAAACTCAAAATGTAAACTGACAAGATATAAAAGAAAAATAAGATAAATAAGAAAAAAAGGGTTTAGGAGAGAAAAACTCATGACACATGCCTGCTATTATATTTAGTGCAGAATTTATACAGCTACTCCAGTGAAGCTAACAATACATCAGCAACTTTGCACATAAGCAGAACACCTACTGAGGAAAATAAACCAGCCTTCTTCAAGAACCATCTTTCTGCTTTCCAGAGAAAAAAAGAAATTATGCTGAAGCCACCTACAGCAATTGTGCTGTTTAGCCGTCGCTGTGGTGAAGCCTTCAAATAAAGGACAGTTTGGCAGTTAGACAGTGATGAATTAGTCTTCTTCACAATCACCTGAGTATACCCCTCATTTATTAATTTATTCATATAATTTATTTCATTAATTAATTTCATATCCTTGCAGGGCAAAAGAGTACTTACACTGGGTAATGCAACAGCCTGCAGACCTCTCCTCACACAGCTCAGTTCTGCTGTTCTACTGCATGGGAACACCCGCTTGTCAGAGAACAGCAAATACAGATGAGTTAGAGCATGAAGAAGCAAAGGAAATTCTCTCCTGAAGAGAGAAAGGATGAACTTACTTTACGTAAGAGAAATACAGCAATACTTCTTCCTATTCCTTTTAAATAAACACTCTTAGAATCTCATCTGAAATGCGATGCCGTTTAACAGGCCCTTCTAATGAAGAAGAAAGATGTGAATTTAGAGGCAGAATGATTGAAGTCTAAGAGCTCAGTTTTATAGCATAGCACTGGGTATTTCTGCAGTTATATTTTTTAAGCTTATGGAAAAAACCAGAAATTAAGGACCTTGACAAAAATCTAGTTTGCCTGAGAAGTCTATACAAATATCAAAAGAAAAGAAAATATAATAATCACAGAGAATATCAATGTATTTTACAGATTCTCCTCTAGTGCTATCTTCCTACCAAACGATTGGACTTGTGGTAAACACTGTAGTTAGGAAAGGACTGTGTGCAAAGAACTTGTAACATCTGTCCTGCAACTTACATTTGTGTAAGAATGGTAAATTTTCAGTAACAAATACAATTACCTCTTAAAAACTCATGTATTTGTTATTAAGGAAATAGATACTGTTCCAAAAATAAACATATGTAAAACCTGTTACCATTTTTCCTTCAATTACTAACTCTAGGTACCATCAACACATAAAGGTAACAAGGCAATAAAACCATTATTTCATAAGAAATTTATAGCATTCTTTTTCACAGCTGTTGGCTTATATAAATGGACTTTAAACTGCTAGGCAACATGATTAATATACCAGAAAAGAAGGTAAAAAGTAGGTCAGTGATATAGCACAATGGTTCTCCATCTCTACTCGCCTCCCTGCTTCCAACTTGAAGCATAACATTCATTCCTCATATTTTGGAGCACTAAATGACACTGTAACTAGATGCAGAAGACAAGAATTATTAGACATTATCCACCCTTGATCTTTACACAAAAACCCCATGAGATCTATAGAAATTCCACAGCTGCACAAACCAGAATAAGGTCCATAGCAAACACAGCTTTCAGGATTTGCTCTTCAATAAATATCACAAGCATAAGAGAGACAGCAAATGTTAACATTTTATTTGTTTTGAACATATAAAGGTTATAACTCTCTGAAACAATTCTTTTAGAGCCATCTTGTGGGGAAAACAAGCAATTTAAAACAATACTTGTACTCTGATTAGTTTTCTACTAAAAACATCAGTGTTCAGTATGACATCTTCTAGTACTCTTTTAAAAAAATAAATGTCTCAGTCACACTGTAAACTTTATACAACATTGTTTCAAGCATTGTAACATGAAGCAAGTGCCCTTATAAACAAGGATTGGTTCTAGATAGAAAAAGTAATCATGAAGTTAAAGATACTGTTTTTCTGAAGAATGCCTTTAGGACAGATTCTATTCAGACTCCATCCATCGGCAGCCCATGAAAAGAGCTCAAAAACCCAGAGAAGTTGAGATTTCTTTCAGAGCTTGCTTGGCCAAATGAGTAAATCAGATGGAATTATTCAATCTAACTAAAATCGGGTAACCCCACCCCCAAATAAATCTAAGTATAGTAGCGGATTCAGCACTCGAGGTTGAAATGCTTTTGTTCTTTAACATCCTTAGTATTGCCAATTTATGTAAAGTTTTGGTAATCTTCTGCTAGTTCTAAAGGACTTTACAACAGTTGTTTATAAAGAACTCATTAAATGACGTTTTTCTGTTTCTGTACACTTAAGTGAAGTACACGGTTGAGCAGTCAATTTCAGAATGATCAAAGTCATGATGCAGGCTTCAGCTACCGAGAACAATCAAACATCAGCTGCTGCTTGATCTATGTGTCTTATCTACAACGCAAAGCGCTTAAACTTTACCCTAGAGAACAAAAGCGCACGTGTAGTCCATATATCTTACTCGGTTTTAACTTATGCCCTATTAAAATACTTCATTTACATAGAACATTGAAGCGTATCACATCACATTTATCCAACATGTAATTATCTTCTACTAATGCAAAGGTAAAACAGAGTGTCACAGAAGGCTTTTACAAAGTGCACAATCTAGAGGTGTCACAGAAATATGCACTTTTTGGAGCTGTTATGATCAGTGTACAGTATAGACTAGCAGGCACCTCTGTTAATTTCTGGTTTTTAAATAAGGAAATTTGACAACAAAAGGGTCCTACAGTACCCAAAGCCTCCGACAGCTGCAACTAAACAGAACATACCAGCACCCAGATGTATAACCAGACAATTTCGCTAAGGCAAGCACAAGTACGTAAATTTTTAATTTTACACTTCTACCAAACTTTGAGTGAAAGAAGGTGTATATGTGCGCTTACAGCTTTCCTTCCTCCTTAAAGATGACAAGATCCACTTTTTCCACATCGTCTTTAAACTTTAGAAAGCAGCCCTGACTCAGGGGCACTCGCCTTAATGAGATTTTGGATTTCTTTGAATTTTGGATGTTCTTTATCAGCTACCAGCTGCAGCAATATAGCTTCGCTAGTAGTAACTATGATTCCAGTACGAGCAAGACGCTGAAAGAGAAAAGAGCAGACAGGGAATAACGTGAGATACATGCAAATTTGAATAAGTAAACATTTTGTAAAAAAGATGGATGGTGCTTTTGAAAACATCTTCTATTAACAAAAGTATTGCCAATACCACTCCAGCATTTCTTAGCAGTACCATTTATAAAGCAAGGATGGAAAGGGACTGTTTTCAGACTTCACTGAGGAAAAAGGCTGCCCTGGATTACAAATCAGACTTCCTACTGGGACTGGATTCTTTCCGCATGTCAGATTTAATACGCAGAGGATACCCCTTCTTCTACTAACAACACTTTCCCCTTGCATGGTCCCAAGGACAGCTTTTCTTCACCCTCATGCAGATTTTAAAGGCCTGGGGAAAAAGAAAATAGCAAGGTCCATCCAAGCAAAAGGCTTTAAGCAAGAAACTTAATTGTAACAATTTCTCTTTCAGGGCTTGTTATGTACTAGTACTTAGGTCTTTGGACTACACAGCCTGCTAGTACTAATAATCTCAGGAGACAGAACAAAAAGCTCTTCTGCAGACCTTATAAATCATACTGGAACAACAGCAGCTCCGTTTAACCAACATCTCATTAGAGCCTCAGTAACTCCAGATTTAGTTCTCAGAGACTGGAGAATAAAAAACACGTGCACAGAAAGCAAAACTAAAAGAGGCCTGATACACCTTGTAAGTGTGCAACTAAACACAGCAATGCTTCATGCAGCCCAGGCCACAGGACTTACTGCAGAGTTTTTGGACTTTTAAGACTGTGGTTGTTGCCTACGTAGCAAAGTTATCTTTCCTTAAAAGGCTGACCACCCCCTGCCCCCCTCAGCTTCCCAGCAATCGTTCAGATGCTTTGGCAGCACAACTCTCTCCCTCCCTCATCCTCTACTCAGCTGCATGCTCCACCAAATCTAATGGGGTCCTAAATGAGCCAAGGGAGGGCAAGAGGCAGAAAATACAGATACGTACGCCTTCAGAGAGCTTTCAATTGTAATTACTAAAGCAAAGAGAAAGTCAAAACATTTTAGGGCAGAGCAACAAAGCAATTGCTGGGGGCAAGTTACTAATCTTAGGGGACCAGTAAAGTACATGTAACTACAGTCTATATAACGATAAACCTACTAGGCTAGATTTACTTAAGTCAATGCTTCCTGCTTGCAATTATGGCAGCAAGCCTTGTGATATTCTTAAATTGAAAGAAAGCAGATAGCTTCCCCAGCTCTCCTACTTTGTACAATGACACATTTGTTTAAACTACATACACATGCAAAAGAGAAAAATAGGAAAATCAAAATGAAATATTATGGCAATGTTTTCAAGATGTACTTCTGCAGGAATACAAAGTTTTTTCTTTTAACTAGTATGGATGAGAAAAAAAACAGACTGTTAAAGAACCCTGTCTTCTGAGAAACGTTGATTGAAAAAAGATAATGTTTTCTCTTTAAAAGCAAAACATACCATAACATGTCAAAGAGGCTGGCACAGGCTTATACTCTACTTCTACAACTACGTATAATTTATATAGTATTGAGAATAGTAGGAATGAAGAGGTGCATGTGCTAAGCATACTGGGTGCTTTTCCAAGGAAAGGGAAAATTTTCATCTGAAAGACTATGTTCTAAGAAGGAAAGCAGCAAGTGTGTGTTACATCCACACTGCAGGAACAAGTAGAACAGATGTAGAACAGAAAAGAAATCCAGCAGGAACAGGCTAAGCTGGCTCAGTCCAAGACCAAGCAGTGACACAAGGCGTCTTCTTCAGATGTTCCTGGGGTGTTTTTGGTTTTTTGGTGCTTTTTGGTTTTGGGGTTGTTTCTTTTGTTTTGTTTTGTTTTTTATTGCAAGCCTTTGCCTGCTGTGATTTTTAAGCACAAAACAGAAGTGGAGACAATCACTCTTTTAGGTCGTCCAAGCAGACATAGAAGTTTTGGTTGCCAATTAATTCAAACTAAGTGCACTTCCTAACTACACCTGTTCAGGGATTTGCATTTTTGTCACCAGCACCATCAAAACACATGCTATGTAAGGGGAAAAGTGGAGGGTTGGGTGGGACCAGATGGGATTTATTTGAGATTGCTGAGGAAGCTGCTTGTTATCACTGCAAGGTCACTCTGTATCATCCTTGAAAGGTCACTCTGACCAGAGGAGGGCTGTGTTACTGGGAGAAGGTAAATGTTACACCCATCTTCCCAGAAAGGTAAGGAGAAGGATAGAGGGAACCTGGATCAGTGAACCTCAGCTCAGCTCACCAGCTCTCACTTCGCCCAGAAAAGCTGTGGATGCCCCATCCCTGGAAGTGTTCAAGACCAGGCTGGATGGGGGTTGGTGCAACCTGCTCTAGTGGGAGGTGTCCCTGCCCATGGCAGGGGGGTTGGAACTAGATGATCTTTAAGGTCCCTTCCAACTCTAACCATTCTATGATATGGAGCAAGTTTGCACAAGAGATAATGTCAGACTCACAATGAAAGAGTGTGACTAGGACCTATCAGCTGTACGGTGAGGCTAAAGCAGCATTACCCAATGCTTTGGTATTTTACCAACTTCCCTAAGAAATGTATCACCATGGTCAATCAGGATTACTGTCATGCCCAGTACGTGTGTCCCTCTCTTGTGGTCTCCTGCTCCCAAGCATGACCACCTCTTGCCCGCTCCAGCCCACAGTCCTCAGTAGCATTTTTTAAGAGAGGCATTTTGTGCCCTACAGCACAAAAAGGAGACAATGTTGGCATGCAGCCACAGAGAATGAGGAGGAGTTACTGCCATGTAACTGGCTGGCCCACCACAGCAAGCCAGCAAACGTTCCCAGAATCATAGTTTAATGATGAATACTTAAAGGACCACAGCAAAACATTGCCTTTGTGCTTGTCGAGAAAACATTGCAAAGGCATACTAAAAAACTACCAAAAACTGACCAATTTGCCTGGATTACAGCTTTTGCAATCAACTGCGCTTTTAAGATGATTGATGCCTTTTTGACTAGAAAGAAAAGTAAAGCCAGTTAGTCACTGCTTTAACCTCTATTACACTGAACCAATTTCTATGCATGCAGACATAGCGTGATAATCAAATGTACAAAGACATACACAATAATGCAAAGAGATTTCAGTTTTTTCTACATTTGCTTTGTGTACCACTGCTGCTGTCCCACATTGACTTAGGAAGCCCATGATTTCAGTCATTCCTGCACTCTGTGTGCGTCACTATGCTTTACGTGACAGACGACACTAAGCTTTCCCTTAATGAAAGTCATGGGTTTCATCAAATGCTATATGCTGGTGATTTCCCTTTAGCCTTTAATTCTCTTTTTCATGAGAAACAGAAGAAATTAAAAGTCTTCTTCAAATCTATGAAAAAAGTATAAAATGCTGTAGTTTTTAGTTCCAATTTCCAAATAATTGCTAGGGCATGAGGCAAAAATTGCAATACTTAATGTATAGATCATTTTTTTTATTTCCAACAGTGATTGCTGTAAACAAGTTAAGAGTACACTATAAAAAAATTGTTTGCTTGAAATTTGCTACCACATAGCTGTAACATGCTTTTAGATCTTGTTACAGTTTATCTCCATTTTCTCAACATTCAGTTAGACTAAGCTCCTAAAAGGGGGGGCGGGGGAAATCTTTACTATAATCACAGAGTCTTGAGATTAAGCTTTGATTTGCACGGATGAGGAAGAACAAAGGGAGGGACAGACATACAAGAAGGAGTTTTGGCCATGATCACTTACTAGATTCCATTGCAGCACAAATACTATTTGGAACAACAAAAACAAAAGCTCTGTAGCACTTTTACTCTGCTGTACAGACAACACTCTGTAAGAAAATATCCTAAAATGCTAATGGTTACACAGAGTAACCTAGATTGCACAAAAAAACCACTTTTAAAATCCAGTCTCAGATTGGGTTCCACATAGTCAACTATAATTTAGGGAGGAAAAATAAGGCAGCAATCCTTCTCCATCCTGGAAGCTATTCTGACTGTCAGAGCGTTCACCTCTTCACAAGTCTACATTTGTCCACTGCTTACTGTCCTTAGAAATTCCTTGTTAGCTCACAATAAGCAGGGAAATTAACGTAGAGACTCAAGGTGGAAAAAGCCTTCACTGAGAAACCTACCTCAAGAGCAAACATTCTGTCCATCATACTTCTTGAGGAGGTGGCATCAGCTACAATATGAACTTCCAGACCTCTGCCAATTAATTCCAATGCTGTTTGCTGGATGCAGACATGAGTCTACAGGGAAGAAATCAAAGGCAAAAAACCCACCAACAAACCATTATTATAAAACATGAGTAGCACAATGCCAAATTAGACTGCATAATTAACTAGGGTTCAAACATGTATTTTTCTACCCTTGAAATTACTAGGGAACTCAATGTGGGTATTAAATGCCAACCAAGCTTGGGACAAGAGCCTGTAGTTTACACATATCTCATTTCAAATTTTATTATGAGAAAATATCAAAGACAAATAACACAAGAATAATTTAATCTGTAGAGGATATCTGAGCTCTAAGCAATATAAATTGACTTTTTTTTTTTAATTGCAGAAAGCAATGCTTAATACTATTGTGGGCCAACAGACATTACCATAAAACAGTACTAGAATGGCAAGGCACGTACTTCTACTCCAAACAGGACAACGCTGCGGACTCCAGGGATTTCTGCTAATGCTGCTTCAACTTCTGGTAACACCATTGAAAATTTTGTTTTGGGAAGCACAAGTTTAGCTCCTGTTAAATCAATTTCTTGTACAGTGCTGCCAAGACCTTTGGGATACTGTTCAGTTACAATAACTGGAATTCCTAAGAGCCGAGCACCTTGGAGCTGCAAGAGGGCAGGGAGAAAAGCGTACAAGAAAAGACATCGTTAAAGAATAATAGCAAAGACACTGTTATTACCTGAAACTGAATAACCAGTAAACTGGCTGTGTATAAAATAATAATTTACATGTGTAAGCAAAACTCATTACAAGAGAAAACAAAAAGGCAAAAACCATACCAGCCTTTGGCCCACACTGATGATATCACCAAAGTACTTGATGGCAGGCCGGAATCGTTCTTGCATATCACAACAGAAAAACACAGTGCTTGAGGGTGTCAGATTGCCCAAAGTAGTCATCTGAAAAACAAAATAAAGATAATGTTTTCCGTGGCAGTGAAGACCATTTCAGAAAAGCAGCAGAGTGAGAAAGATTCTGCAATGCCTCTGCCAGGTAACAGATTTGTGCTACTTTAAGTTAAAATAGGATAAAAGTTTTTCAAGCCTGCTTTTGGTATGCTTCTAAATTCAGATGAACAGCTGATCCTAAGCAGTATAACAGAGTCATTAACAGGTAATCAAGATCTTATTAGGTGGGAGCCACAAGTAAATGTACATAGAAGCTTCTGAACCCTGAAGGGGGGGCGGAAGAGCATACTGCCTAAAGTATGTACAGATATTTTCAATAGTTTCATTGTGTAGTCAGTTTGTTTTTTCTATGACATCTTTTAGCACAAATCTGAAACAAAAGCAGAGAAGCTTGTCAGTATCATGACCAGAAACTGAACACATTTTAATGACAGAAAAAATCTCCCAGTTTCCCTCCTACAGGCTACAGAGTGGGGCAGAAGAGATGGGAGGAGGGTGAGGGGTAAGAAAAAAAGGAAATCAAAGATTGTGTTTTCTCACACTTTGAAAGAGTGCTTTATATTTGTTCGAATTTACTTGCACTACCTGCTGAAGAAAAGGATAAAGCTTCAGCTGAAGGCTACAGGGAAAGAAAGCAGCTATATACTATCATTTAGTTATAAGGCAACTCAAAAGAAATTACATCCATTCAGGAGCTTTTCAGCAGACTGATAAATCAAATTGAATTAACTGCCTCTGGGAAGTAGCCGCTAATTGTATACATTTCATTTTTTTTTTTTTTTTTAAATTGAGGTTGTGATGTTTCAAACTAAAACAAAGTTACAAAATCTGTAAAATAATATATTTTGAGAGAGCAGGGATATATCGGGTTTACAAGGAAAGGTTTTGGTAGTGGGGGGAGGCTGCAGGGGTGTCTTTTGTGAGAAGCTGCCAGAAGCTGCCCAATGTCAGATAAAGCCAGTGACAGCCAGCTCCAAGATGGACCAAAGCTGAGCCAAGCATCACAGAGGCACCACCACCATTGCTAACATATTTAAGAAAGGGTAAAAAAAGCACTGTGCAACAGCATCTGGGAGAGAGGAGTGAGAACACATGAGAGAAACAACACTGCAGACACCAAGGTGAGTATGAAGGAGAGAGAGGAGGTGCTAAAGGCACCAGAGCAGATTCCCCTTGCAGCCCGTGGTGAAAACCATGGTGAGGCAGGCTGTCACTCTGCAGCCCATGGAGATCCACAGTGGAGCAAATATCCACCTGCAGCCCGTGGAGGACCCCAGGCTGGAGCAGGTGGATGCCTGAAGGAGATTGTGACCCCATGGGAAGCCCACACTGGAGCAGTCTCCTGGCAGCACCTGGGGCCCCACGGAGAAGAACCCATGCTGGAGCAGGTCTTCTCACAGGACTTGAGACCCCACAGAGGACCAATGCTGGAGCAATCCATTCCTGAAAGGCTGCACCCCATGGAAAGGACCCATGCTGGAGCAGTTTCAGAAGGACTGCAGCCTGTGGGAAGGACCCACATTGCAGAAGTTCATGAATGACTGTCTCCTGTGTGTGGGACCCCATGCTGGAGCAGAGAAAGAGTGTGAGGAGGAAGGAGTGGCGGAGACAGAGTGTTATGAACTGACTGCAACCCCCATTCTCTGTCCCCTTGCACTGCTTGCAGGGAGGAGGTAGAGAAGTCAGAAGTGAAGCTGACCCATGAGCTTTTTGTCCTGTTTTCTCTCTTAGTCCTGTTGAGGAGGGGGAGTGATGGAGTAGCTTGGTGGGTACCTGGTGAGGTAAGGTCGCCACAGGTCGCCACAATGGAATCAGGAATCCTTAAGTATCAGTCCCAAATTTTTCATTGATTCACCACATCTCCTGACTAAAACACTTTTGATCTCCATTTCCAAGGCTAAAAAATTACAGTAATGGCCACGCTCAACCATACAGAATGGCCTGTTCAAACTGTTGGGAAAATCACTTGTGTGTTATAATTGTAAACGCTAAATTCCCACACCTCTCAGATTCAGTACACCACTACTAATTAACTGCAGGTCCTCCAGTCCTTGCTGGCAAAGCAGCAATACCATTAGTAAAAGTAGTTACAAAAGCAAATGCAGTAATGACCATAAAGCAGATGCTCTAACACAGGACCCACTCATGCCACAGGAAGACAGAAGAGCATCATAACAGGCATCAGGGAAATCTTCTTCACTAGAAAGGTACAGCTGCACTGAAACAGGTTACCACGGGTGGTGGGATCTCCACCCTTGGAGGTTTTCAGCATTCAGGAAAGTGACAGCTGATTTGATCAAGAATTGGCTTTGCATAAAAGTTAGGAAAGGCAGCCTCTTGATATCTCTCCCAAACAACGCTTCTTCGATTCTACACCATGTAATAAATGAGGCCTGGGACCAAGAATGCTTGAAAATAAACTTCAATATTGAATAACTGCCTTGTACTTAAAAAACATCCATCTGCAAGCTTCAATAATGCAGAAGCCAGTTGGTGGGAAGTACTAATGTACAATTCAACACCACGGTAAGCACCTACTGTGACCTATTCTAACTCTGGCACTAACAACCATCAGAGCAGTTAATCATGAATTTTAACTTTCCTACCGCTCGGAAGCAAAAATACAGTAATTGGAATAGACAATATTTGTAAGTGTGCCTCCTACTCAGAAAAGGTGTCATTTTGTCTTGGCATTTGTATGACAAGCAAAGACCATTATTTTCTTCTATAAAACATTCCACCACTTTATTTTTTTTTAAGATCATTTTGAACTACCGCAAACCATCACAGAATCATAGAATAGTTTGTGTTGGAAGGGACATTAAAGATCAGCTTGTTCCAACCCCCCTGCCATAGGCATGGACACCTCCCACTAGACCAGGTTGCTCAAAGCCCCATCCAGCCTAGCCTTGAACACTTCCATGGAAGAGGCATCCACAGCTTCCCCGGACAACCTGTTCCAGTGCATCACCATCCTCAGAGTAAAGAATTTCTTCCTAGTATCTAATCTAATAATTGATTGTAGAGTGATCTATGTGGAGATAGTCTACTGCCTCATTGTACACCTTCCTATGCCAAGGCAGTGGATGGCACTACCATCCTTGGCAGAGGAACAAGAATAAATAGAGTAGGAAGGCCTTCAAAAGCTGCAGAGTCTGCTTCTACAAAAGGATCAACAAAACACAAATATTCTTCACAGATATGTACCTGGTCTGACCCATCAACAATACACAATTTACAGAGCTCCTATACAATACATCCCGCAGCTCTTGTTATCTTTACCTTGCCCTGTTTTCTCACCCACAGTTTCTTTGTTGCCATTTAAGAGCATTATTTCCAGTTCCGTTCATGGTGGATTCTAAATGCAAGAGCATTACCATGATCCTTCACATGCATAACCATGCATGAACACCTATTACCATACCTCAAGACTCAGATCTGGTCTCCTTTTAGTCCCTGCCTTCCCCTCCCTTATTCTAAAACATATCTAATACTTTAATCTTTCCTCCTACAACTCAAATAATAATTTTCATTGGGTGCTTTTCAAATTGCATTCAGCAGTGAGGCACCCAATACTACTATAACAGTAGTATTTCTCTGCCCACACTACTTCTCAGCACTAGTAGAGCCTCAGAGAAGATCGGTCAATTCACAGCCCTTGCAAGCCCTGTTCAATTTTTACTTTCCAGTACGCTATTTGCTCTTTTCATAATTTGTGATACTTAAGACTCCTGAGATGCATTTTAACCTCAAAATCATCCCTTGGACTCACCCTCATCTTTTATTTGCATAGTTGATTATTTCTACCTTAGCATAGGAATTATTTCTTCCTTTGTTTCTTCCATTTTGAACTGCATCTTGTTTCTCCAACTCGACTTTAAAAGCCTGAATTCTGCTCTCTCAGGTGCCTGCAGCTCCTCCCAGCTTGCACCTTCTGCCAAAACAGTATTTGCTCTAAGTTTCACAACTGACACAGGTGACAGAATATTTACAAACACTGGATTTGGAACAGATCTTACAAAACACAATTTTTTTGTTTTGTAACAAAATCAGAATCAAATGATTCTGATTTGACAGCAAAGCACAGAAGAAAACCCACTGCCTTTCCAGCCAGGGAGCACCCCCATTACAGACTTCTACTGACTCCATAATCCCATGTGTTTATGACAAACATCACAGCAAGCTAGAGCAAAAGACTTATATATCCTTTCCTCTATTATCAATATGAGTTAATTTATGCCTTCAGTTTGATACCATCAGCACTCTGAAATAAAGTTGAGTCAAGTATATTTTTGCTAAATAAAAGCTTTTGCAAAATCTGACAACAATAAATCCTATATTGATTTTCATATTTATATCTGATTAACTTGCAGTCTGAATCAAACCACGCAACATGTGGCAGAAGAAGAAGAAACCAGAAGAAATAGATTGCAAAATCAAAAAATCAACACTTGCTGGTGTTACTTGGAATAGCAGATCCGGGAAACACAGAGCGCAGCAGAAAGCGGTTTGAAATTAAGTTTCCTAAAAAGTAGATAATGCAGTCCATAAATAAATTAATAGAAATATCTGCTGTGTATAAAGGAAAGTTTCCATTTACTGGTTCATCAATGTGCCACGTAAATCCTACCACTTGCTCTCAAACCCATTCTCCCTTTCCACGGCCACACCATGCTGGGGGCATGGGACACCTCCACCTAACACATTCCCTGAAGGTGAAAACCACGACTGCTCAACACTGCTCCAGCGCTGCACCCTGCCAGCGAGCCAGGATGGGGGCAAACCTACAGCCAGACATCAAACCCTGGGCCGTCACCTGGTTGCTTCCGCTGAGAGCAGAAACAGGCTGGGAAAGGATGATGAGCCACTGCAACCACACGGTACCTGTCCAAATCCACCCTGACTGTAACATCTACTCAGCTATGACATCATTAAACAACCTAAATTTAAAAGAAAAAAAAAAAAACCAAACCACCACCCAACCCCAGATCACCTGAAGTTCCTCCCCATAGTATATAGGCTTCACCGCTCTCAGTTAGGACTTCCGTCCCTCCAGCTGGAAGTTATCCACAGCACAACCAGAATAGGTACGTCAGATGGACACGTAACCTGATGCAGCTCTTCTACTCAGTTAGAGAAGTCATCTCTAGGACCTCGTCCAGACCAGGATTTAAAGGTATGCTGTCACGAGTTACATACAGCTTTAAATCCTACTCTAGAAAAGGCCTAGGTGGGAAAGGACAGGTGTTTTTTTCAGATCTATTTCATCTATGCTGATTGTTATTAATCATACATAAATGTGACTGTGGTGAAGTACTGTAATTACAGAATTGACTTTACAAAAATATTCACGTACACTGGTTCTTCATCTGTACTTTCCCTGTTCAAACTTCAAGGAACCATTACACACACAAAATGCAATTTTTCTCCAGTATTTGTAATGAACAAGAAAATGGAAGCAGAGATATAATCCCATATGACATCACTAGTCACCTCATAAATCTCTTGCCAAGGTTACCCACTAAAAGGGCAGAGCAGAGGACCTTGCAGCCTTGGTATTTCAGGGATGGCGTAAAAAGACAACAACGAAAACAAGGTGGCTATCATATTTTCTTCTCCTTTATTTCTAAAAGGAAACCTGTGAGACTCGGTTTTACTTTGCTGCTAATCTTATGAAGGAAAAAAAATGAAGAAATTCAGTTTAATGTATTTCAAGGGAAAAACAGGTTACAAATCCTTCAACTTAGGAACATAAATATTTATTTTATGCTAAGCCAAAGTGCAGCTTTTTATATGTAATTCAGCATTTAAAAAAGATATAGTTATATGAACATCATGTGGTTATCTAAGACAGTACAACGTTCTTCATCAAAATCCAAAATGATCAAAATGCTTGCTGCAGGTAAAGATACACAAACAAGGAGTCTGGATTTGAAGAAACCTCTCTTTAAATATTTTCTGTCCTTTTTTTTTTTCCTTCTTTAAGGTTCCAAGTGCTGCTTTTTAAAAACGTATTTATTTAGAAACATTGTATTAAATTATAGCACTAATATATCAGAATTTATAATTACATTTTTTTTTAAAAAAGAAAAAAGCAAGCAACTGCCCTCACCTGATTCTCATCCTGCAATTTATGCTTTGGCTTTTCCCGGTCTCCAGAAAACGGATTTAAGCTCCTGAGTTAATGTTACTCCTATTTGCAGACCATCTGAATGTAGCAATATTAGATACGTGTAAAAAGAGTGAAAATCTGTGTATAAACAGTTCTATTTTATTTACCTTACCTTTCAGCAACAATTAAGTATCATTCTGCAAGCAGCTTTCTGCAAGAAGGATACGCCTGGGATGTCAACATGTCTTTTTTAAAAACACCCTGAAGTAGAGGCGCTTTATGCAATGATTTCAATAATAATTTTACCCTTTTAGCTCTAGCATCATAAGGTTGCAAGTTTGTAAATGCAGAGGACTGCTGAAGAGAAGTCACCTTGAAGTTATGACAGTGACTGTGTAATAGCCTCTCTCGGGCATATATTCAAATGCTGCCTGAATTCCTCTATTACACGGCTGTAATAAGCATAGCTGTCTCGTATTCTGGTATGTCCCAAAGTGCTTTTCCTTACTGCTTCTCTCCTCCAAAGGCAGCTACAAGTTACAGCAAAACACAATATTAGTAGCACTAGTTAACTGCATTTAGAGTTTGAAGAGGTTGAAGTGGTCCTGCGTTCCCCCGCCACAACTATAAATATTATTCTGTTAAAACTTTTAAAGCACGTAAAATCCATGAAAAGCAGATGGCTCCTTTCTGCTAGTACTCAGTCCCTCAAGTTGCAAGCAAATGCCCTTCTCAGCAGCTGGGAGAGTCCAATGGAAAAGTCCCTCCTCACTGCAAGTCTGTGGTTGAGGAGTTTGAAGAGCAGCAGCCAGACCATCAGGGTTCACCGCATCCCACCAGCCTGCCTCACACTGGGTGGCCACTAAAAGTTCAAGGGGCTGTTTTGCGGCAGGACATCTAAACCAAACAAATCTACATATATAAGCACAGTATAAAGGCACAACTAAGTCAGGAGTGCAAATGTCCCTGTATAGATCGAGCCTTGAATTCAGCTGCATGGAGTGGCTTTCTGAGGGCAGCTCATGGCCATTTCTCCATGAGATTACTGCTCCCTCAACTGCAGGGACAGGAAACTGAAACAGCCCAGTCAAACACCATTTGGTGCTGACACTTGACCTACTGCAACAAAAAGACATCCTTCCATAACAGGTCTGCACAGGAAACAAATCAGGAGGATATCACTCCAGAGCTCACAGGCACTACCACCCTAGGGGTTAAAATGGCATCTCTAAGTAACACGTACACGTATTTTATAAAGCATACACATAAAACTACTGAAATTATTGTCTAGAGATACAGATGCTGGTGTCTGTGAATCTTAATATTAAAACCAATGTATCTTTCCAAATATGCAAGTCTAATCACCTCAGTGAGCAAAGGCTGTCCCTTTTGCAAGACACATTCAAAATGGTATTCTTTCAACTGACTATATGCCACATGTAGAGTTGACAAACCTACGTCATGTGTAACTGCAGATAAAACATCAGGGGGGGAAAGAAGGGAACACAGCAGGACGTGAATCAACATATGCAAAGAAAGTATAATCTTCCCATCAGTACATCCTAAAGGTCTTAAAAAGCGCAGCTGTGACTACATCAGAACAAATATTCCCCAAACAAGTGATCTCCGAGCACCTGCCGGTGGCTTAAGGCGAGCTGACTGACATCGTGATGTCTCCAGCTCATTCTCAGCTGCTGAAGCACATCAAGGAGGCAACTGAAATAATACACAAGTACTGTCCTTCTCACACCAACAGTTGCTATTGTCACAGAACTGCAACAGTATCGGTGAAAGCAGCTAATCAATTAGGCAATTAATGCTTTAAATATTGGTTCATCCTGAATCCCTGCAGCCATTTAAAGCTGCATAGCACACCTGCACCCTGGGAATGACGTATCCTTCCATGTCTCAACACTGACCTTTTACGCCGAGCCGTACGTCCTGCTATGAACGCTCAGGCTGCATTTACAGTTACAGTTTCAGTGCAGAAGCCATCTGCAAAAGAGTCTTTGCAGAGCAGCGATCTGCACGCACAAATAAGAAACGAAATTCCTACCTGCGTCACTGTTACACGCAGAGATTACACAAATTCTGTTTTTAACATGACACCCATACTAACTCTTTTTGCAAGCTGGAGAGACAGTCCTTTCCAGTTTCTCTGGCTGGGCCCTCATCCACTCCATTTCCAACGCACAAAGCTGAAAGGTTTTAAACTGAATACGATGACAGACAAATGGCAAAATGAATAATAAATGACAAAATAAGTTATTAAACTAGTTTGATCTTCTTCATCTCTCTTTCCATACATAGGGTTAAGGAAAGGACAAAAGACTCCAAAGGCATCTTGATGCACAGTCTAAGTGAAGAGGCCACCTTGAGAGTTTACGGGTTCAAGACACCACAATTAAGCAGAGTTTACAGTGTGAATTAGACTGTTTCTGGAGACATAAAGAGAAAACAAGCAATGTTATTAGTAACATTGGCTCAACAAACTAAAACTTCGTAATTATAAATTAAGAAGAATGTTCTGAATTAAAACAATAACTATGTGTTTTCTTTTTCTTAAAAAAAAAAAGGTTGACTTTGGCAATGGAGAAAGGAAAAAGCAATTTTGCTTCAAGTGCAACTATTACACCACGACTGGCACAAATCTCCAGTGTGTATAAAGATATCTTAGTATGAAACACACGTACTGTATCTGTCTGGCAGCCCGGTTTCCTGGTTTATTGCCACAAAACTAGTGGGTTACAAACGTGTAAAACTAGACAGTGAACCTGCTCTGGCAGGGGGGTTGGACTAGATGATCTCTGAAGGTCCCTCTGAGGCAAGGCAGCATACAGAAATCCTAGAGACCTATGAGCCATGAGACCGGGCTGTGGCAGAGCCTTCTGTACCGGCACCCTTTGAGCTTCCACCAAGCGGCATTACCTCCGGGGAAGGCCGGGAAGCACCAGCCGCCTGTTTTACAGCAGAAGTACGGATTCTTTCAGCCACCGGGCTATTCCCCTATTCGTGGCGCCAAGCGAGTTCCGACCGGCTGCAGGCAAAGCCCGGGGACCAACCGCTTGCGGAGCGAGGCGCACCTGCCTTAGTAAAACAAAAGTTTCCAGGGAGAAATAAGCCAAGGCGGGTTTGCGGGGCTCTGCCCGCGGCTCTGGCCCGCTCCGGGCTCCCCCCCGCAGGGCTGCGGGGGCGGCGGGGC